>BLSH010283458.1:1928179-1944577 GCA_018402905.1 Glandirana rugosa
GTCAATACGTCGGTCACTGTGTCCACCCCGTCAAACGTCGGTCACTGTGTCCACCCCGTCAATACATCGGTCACTGTGTCCACCCCGTCAAACGTCGGTCACTGTGTCCACCCCGTCACTGCCCCACCTGTGTCACTGGCTGCATAACTGCCCCCACTTGTGTCACTGGCTACATAACTGCCCCACCTGTGTCACTGGCTGTATAACTGCCCCCACCTGTGTCACTGGCTGCATAACTGAAATCCCACCTGTGTCACTGGCTGCATAACTGCCCCCACCTGTGTCACTGTGATGCTGAGCTGTATACTGTGTCCTGTGATGCTGAGCTGTATACTGTGTCCTGTGATGCTGAGCTGTATACTCCTGACACAATATGTGGAATACAGGGGACTAGGTGGGTGTATTCTATAAGGGGAGGGGCTTATTAGAAGTAGAAGGGGTCAAAAGGAAGGGCGGGGCCTGGCGCCCCCCCATCCAAAAACTTCACCAGCCGCCACTGCCGGAGAAGTGCCGTTTCGGTCTCCTTACCGTGTCAGTCACTGCTTGCCGCAGCCTCCAAAGAATTCCCCTGCTATTCTCAGTATAGACTCTGGCCCCGAAAGCTTACCATGACTACCTAGATGTCTTTAGTAAGAAGGGGGCCGATACCCTGCCCCCGCACAGGCCATATGATTGCCCAATTGACCTGCTGCCTGGGGCTGAATTCCCCTTCGGCTGGATTTTCCCTCTGTCGGAAGTGGAATTAGTGGCTCTCAAAGCCTACCTAGATGAAAACCTGGAGAAGGGCTTTATCCGGCCCTCCACGTCTCCTGCAGGAGCGAGAATATTCTTTGTGGAGAAAAAAGATCATACGCTCAGGCCTTGTATTGATTACCAAGACCTCAACAAGGTCACAATTAAGAACCGGTATCCGCTACCCCTAGTTCCAGAACTATTTCAAAGACTTGGATCGGCTACCGTGTTCACCAAGTTGGACCTCTGTGGAGCCTACAATCTGATACGCATACGGGAGGGGGATGAATGGAAGACGGCCTTTAGGACTCGCTTTGGCCATTTTGAATACCTGGTCATGCCTATCGGGCTCTGCAACGCCCCAGTGACCTTCTAGCCCCTGATAAATGATGTCTTCAGAGACTACCTTGACCTATTCGTGGTCGTCTATCTCGATGACATCCTCATCTTCTCCCTCTCCTTAGAGGAACACCTCAGGCATCTGAAATGCGTACTCAGCCGCCTCCGGGAACACGGATTTTACGCGAAGGCGGAAAAGTGCGCCTTCGAAAGTGTTGACATCTCCTTCCTGGGATTTCACCTTTCTACGAAAGCAATTACCATGGATCCTCAAAAAGTTACAGCCATACTTGACTGGCCAGCGCCAGTAGATAAGAAAGGGGTGCAGCGCTTCGTAGGCTTTGCCAACTTTTATGGAAAGTTTATTTGGGGATTTTCAGCAGTCATCGCTCCCATAACTCAGCTGACCAAGCAGAATGTTCGGTTTATCTGGACCACTGAGGCACAAGCAGCCTTCCAGTCCCTAAAGAAACTGTTCACATCTACCTCGTTCTAAAGCACCCCGACTCAGCACTGCCCTACGTCCTAGAAGTGGATGCCTCGGAGACCGCAGTCGGGCCGGTCCTTTCTCAGAGACAGGGGCCCAAGGCCTCACTTCACCCCATCGTTTTTTTCTCTTGGAAACGTACTCCACCCGAGAGAAACTACGACGTTGGGGACAGAGAACTGCTGGCAATAAAGTCCGCCCTGGAAGAATGGCGGTATCTTCTAGAAGGAGCAGTGCACCCAGTCCTGGTCTTCACAGACCACACAAATTTGGAGTACCTGCGGATGCCCAAAAGGCTGAGACCTCGCCAGGCTCGATGGGCCTTGTTCTTCTCCCACTTCCAGCTCCATATTACGTACAGGCCTGGGTCCAAGAACGTCAAGCCGGACACCTTGTCCAGAATGTTCCCTGAGCCTGGGGAAATTCCCCCTCCAGATACCATCCTGCCAGCCCACACAGCTTCCTACTGGTCCAAGAGGACCTCCTAACACGGATAAGGCGGCCCCTTGCTGGCTCCACTGTGCCCAGGGACTCTAAACTGTTGGAGAAAGACGGTCTGTGGTGGTTGGGTACCCTAGTCTTCGTGCCTGAGGAGCTCCGCCTGGAAGCACTGGAGCTTTGCCATGACAGCAAGTTAGCCGGACACTTTGGCAACCGCACCTTCTGGTGGCCTCACATGACTGAGGACTGCAGAACCTATGTGAGTGCTTGTCCCACTTGTGCACGAAACAAGACTGAAAGGACCAAGGCCTGGGGTTTGCTGAATCCATTACCTATCCTCGAACGTCCTTGGTCCCATATTTCTATGGATTTTATTGTTGAGTTGCCCCCAACAGCGGAGTTCAACACCATCTTCGTAGTGGTTGACCGTCTCACCAAGATGGCACACTTTATCCCGATGCAGAGCACACCCTCCGCAACCGAAACCGCCAAGACCTTCATTAAAGTAATTGTCCGGGTGCATGGCCTCCCCACTAACATTGTGTCTGACCAGGGGCTGTAATTTATGTCCCGAGTCTGGAGATCTCTATGTTCCACCATAGGAATTGGACTGGCATTTTCATCGGCCTACCACCCGCAATCAAATAGCCAGACAGAGAGGACCAACCAGACCCTCGAGCAGTACCTCCGCTGCTACTCCTCGTACTCCCAGGACGATTGGGTCTCTCTACTGCCGTTAGCCGAGTTCGCCTATAATTTCTGCCACCAAGCAATCACCTTTCTGGGCGAATCTCGGCTACCACCCCACGTACCTACCTGATATACTAACAGAGAGCTCTGTACCCGCTGCACAGGAGATCACCCAGTTTCTGGAAAAGAACAACAGTCTTTTGCAAGAGACCCTTGCGCAAACCCAGGAGCGCGACAAGAGAACATTTGATAGAGGGAGACGAGGAGAATTGAACCTGCAACCTGGCGATCGGGTCTGGTTGGCCACCAAGAATCTGAGACTGTCATGCCCGTCCAAAAAGTTAGGTCCGAGATATATTGGACCTCTTCCAGTCAAGAGGAAAATTAACAATGTGGCTTATGAGCTGGATCTTCTCCCTTCACTACGAGTCCATCCGGTATTCCATGTAAACTTGCTTAAACCGGTAACTAAAGATCTCTTCCCTGGATGGAAAACAGCCCGACCAGAACCAGTCCTGGTAGAAGGAGAGGAGGAATTTGAGGTGGAAACCATCCTTGACTGCAGAAGTAGAAAGGGCGTCACCCAGTTCCTGGTAAAATGGAAGGGGTATGGACCTGAGGAGCAGGGCCGTCTTACCGAGGGGGCACACCTGGGCACAGCCCAGGGGCCCCAAGTGCTCATGGGGCCCCTAGGGTGCCCAGGTGTCCCGCAATTGCACTCACTCTGTGCCCTGGCGAGAATGCCGGCTAGACTTACAGAGCAGCCGGCTTCTTCTCTCGCCTCGGACACACACAGTGCACAGCACTGCACCCGCCCCTCCTCCCCCCTCCTGCTGACGGCTATGAAGTTCTCCTGTACAGAGGAGGAGGGGGGAGGAGGCTCTCCACGCTCTATCAGGATAGACTGGGGTCGGAGAAGAAGTTAAAATGCAGGTAACCCTTACACTGCTGGCACTGCACTGCACAGATCCTTTTCAACTTCAACTAGAATTTAACATAATTTTATGTTTAGTGAGAGTGCTGAGGGGTTGGCTTGCATTGTGTTCTTCAGGTTTCCAAGTGGTAGGATTGTTTGTGTGAAGCCTGCCCTTGCATGCCCCCGATCTCCAGCTATAAATTGTATTTTATTTATCATGGCAAGCATCCTGGCAGTGTTGACAGAGCTGGAGAAGAGAGCTAGCTCTTGGGGTTTTGCAAAAAGTATGTGAACTTCTCTCCAAATGTACAATGTAGTGCCTGGGGCCACATTGCCACTTTTTATTTGGCCTAATGATCCCCTGCAGACACTAATCTGTAATCTGTCATGTACCATGCCCCCAGTACCCAACAACCCCTGTAACATGTTCACGTCTCTGACCATCTCTTCTGTCATGTCTGCAGTCTCTGACCATCTCCTGTATCACGTGTGCAGTCTTGGACCATCTCTTGTATCATGTCTGCAGTCTCTAACCCTCTCCTGTATCACGTGTGCAGTCTTGGACCATTTCTTGTATCATGTCTGCAGTCTCTAACCATCTCCTGTATCATGTGTGCAGTCTTGGACCATCTCTTGTATCATGTCTGCAGTCTCTGACCATCTCTTGTATCATGTCTGCAGTCTCTGACCATCTCTTGTATCATGTCTGCAGTCTCTAACCATCTCTTGTGTCATGTGCGCAGTCTCTGACCATCTCTTGTATACTGTCTGCAGTCTCTGACCATCTCTTGTATCATGTCTGCAGTCTCTGACCATCTCTTGTATCATGTCTGCAGTCTCTGACCATCTCCTGTATAATGTCTGCAGTCTCTGACCATCTCTTGTATCATGTATGCAGTCTCTATCTCTTGTATCATGTATGCGGTCTCTATCTCTGGTATCATATCTGCAGTCTCTGGGGGGGGTCTAGAGAAGAGTCAAGAGTGGGAGTGCCGCCAGGATGGGGGTTATTGAAGAAGTCAGACATGTGTAGTGTGGAGAGACTATAGGATAAAACCAGAGCCACTAAGCTGGAGCCGACTGACTGAGCCCCTGTTTTTGCACTACTTTTGGTGGAAATTTAAAAGACATTTGCGCATGAACCCGCACATATGTCTATCAAATCGGCCCCGAAGTCGGGCTGAAAAGCCGGTTTGAAACTCGTATGAATTCAAACCCGCCGTCAGTGTGAATGTGGGCTTATTTTAGGGAGTAGATGCAAAAATTGAGGCAGGCTTGTAGGGGCCCCAGTGCCTTACTTTGCCCAAGGGCCCATAATCCTATTAAGATGGCCCGGCTGAGGAGAGCTCCTGGGAGCCAGAAAATAATCCTCATGCCAAGGAGCTTGTCAAGATATTGACAGAAAAGAACCTGTGTCAAAAGATGGATCTGTGCGCGTTCGCGTACGCCTGTGCGCACCGGAAATGGCGCCGAACGGCTCCATTTGAACTTACAGCGCCCAGCAGCCAGTGCTGCCCATTCTACAGCGTTCCTGTTCCTGTCCCCCCCAGCGTTTGTTCCAGAGAGACTTCCTGTAACTGTGATCCCAGCTACCCATTTGGACTTTGTTATCTGCCTGCCCTGACCTCTGCTTGTTTACGACTACTCTTCTGCCTTATCCCTTGTACTTTATCTGCCTGCACGTTGCCGATCCTGCCTGTACTCGACTACCCGCCAGCCTGAACCACTTGTACCACACTGCCAGCTTGTTACCGAACCGGCCTGTACCACCGCTCTTCTGCCTGCACAAGCTCCTGTGGACCTGCATCTACCATCTGTTACCAAGTCCAGCCCTCGTGCCCCCCTGTGCTCCTGAACTCCCTGTCTCCATTATCAGGGGTTCACGAACCAGGGCCGTAAGAGAGGTTGCCCCTGCATAAGTCAGACTCAACCACCAGGTACGTGACAGATAGGTTGCCTCCTCACTTCCTGTTTTAATCCTAAAAAATGCTAACCCACCATTCTGCAACTGTGTGCATTTGACAAACTTGCCAGGATGGTTACAGCGAGGCCCTATTCATTTAAATGGTTCATGTTCTGCAGAGGTACAGCCTGCCAAATGCAACATGCCATTTAATTTTTTGCCACAGCCATGATGCTTGTGTATAGCCTTGAATGGCTGCATTTCGGTGTTTAAATGGGCAGAAATGGTGCTAACATCTTTAAGTCTCTGCATTGTTGAAGATCACATAGCTTCTTCTGAGAAGAAGAGGATTTTGCATGTGATGTGACTGAAGACTTCTGCAAAGAGGTAAGTATAAAAAAAATACAGAAAATACATGAGGAGTGGGTGACATCCAGAGGGAAGGACAGGGGGTGGGATAGTAGTGTTTGGCTTTAAATGGTAACTATAGTAGTGTTATATAAATATGAATGTGATAAACTTTGCCTTTAAAATGCTGGCCCCAACACATAATTACCCCTACCACTCTGTTCACGTATGGGAAAGAGGAGTGGAAAATGAAAGCTCCAAGTTGCGACTCTCATCGATCCTATGTGACTGTGCTGGAAGCATGATTGCCAACCACTGTTGCAATTTACAACTACTGTTAAGTGGGAGGAAGGTAAGTTAAAGTGTTTGTTACCCTAAAAAAATGTATCCTTTTCCTTTAAAGCATGAATAACGGCACAGTGCTTTTGCTGTATCATTTGGCCCTTTCTATCACCTGAAATACCTGGCTGATCCTGCCTGGTTCTGCCCTCCCCCCTGTAAACTAACCAGGGTTTATCATGGCTGCTGAGCCATGACACCATGGTCAGTTTACGTGTCTACGTCATTCGCAGCCCTGCTCTGTCCTCTCTCCCCCCCTCCCCTCCCTGCCTGTCAGCTCTGTGCCAGTGCCTGCCTCCTCCTCTCCTGCTGCTGAAGTTACACTAAAAGTTTCACACTTTCCACTCTGTTTAATAATGCTGTGTGTCCCAGTGTCTGTGCCTTATAAAAATAAGCCATTCTATACATGATTTCAGAGCGCTGCGTGGCGCTCACATGACCTGCCACCTTTGTCCTCTTCCCTTCCTGACTAATGTCAGCGTGGGTTTCTCGGCCCCGTCCACCACATATTGTTAGGTCGAGAGAGGAGGCTGGCCATGTGAGAGCCAAGCAGCACTCTGAAACCCGGTATAGAATGGCCTATTTTTATAAGTCACAGACAACAGAGAGGATGGTATGAATTAAATATAGTGGCTTAACAACTACTTTAATTTATCCCTATACTGCACTTCCAGAAGGTCAGTATAGGCAGCTGGGGTGCAAAGAGAAGGCCAGTATAGGCAGTTGCAAGGTAGATCATGAAAGTTCGCATAATGGCATCAGTTGGAGACGCTTCAGAGATCTTTCAGGACTTGACAGCTGCATTGACCTACAACCAGCCTCGTTCTGACTTACATTTGACCTGCTTTAAGTGAGTTCTGCATTTCCATAGGCTTTGGAATGCAAAACCTGTTAGATGCCAACAAAAGCTCACAGGCCTTAACTCTGTCACTAAAATAAATCTTCAAAATAACGAGCCCCACTGCAAAGAAACTATAGAATACTTACCCCTTCTGCTGCCCTTCTTACCGATCATTGCAGTTATAAACAAAAATCTCCAGCTGAAGATTGTGCTGAATTTTTTGGTTTTATGCCTCCTGCTGGGGTATTTCCCGCAGGTCCCCCACGTCATAAAAGGTTGCACTAAGCGACAGTGGGTCAAACCACTGAGCACAACAGGGAACCAAGAAACTGACACTCTCAAAGGTGTCAGATTCTGCATAGTCTTGAATTCGGCTTTAACTCAGAAAGTAAACATTTGCTATGTTTGATATTTGGGGATCCAGATCACTAGCCAGCCTTTAATAGGTAAACAATGTCTTTATTTTTTAAAAAGGCAGACGAAAACAGCTTCTTTTCAGCATACAACAAAATCATCCAATATTCTGCTACACAAAACAAAACTTCAGCTCACCACCAGCATACAGTTGTCCCACAACAGGGTTTAAAGTCCTTGTCTGCTCCAGGGATCCAGAGAAGTCAGAAGAGCTCAACAACATCTCAGTAACCAGACAGCTCACTGCCCTCTCACCAGTGTGTCCTATTCCCCTCAACACCTCATGGACACTTGCTGGCTGCTTCCTGCTCTTTTCAGCCCCCCTTGTAACCCTCTCAGTTCCAGGTACCTGTAGTCAGGGTTGGAGGCTAATTCCCACCCAAGATCTCTGTGTCTCTGAATTCTTGGACCCATATCAGGACTTGATAATTCTGGGAAAACTGCAAATCAGCTTTCCCTCTTTACTTGATCACCCCAGAACCTCTCACATGGGTGAGAATCACTGAGTACCCCAAATGCTTCTTGTTATCCCCCTTAAAGGGACCACAACCCAAACAAAGGGGACACATACCTACCATCCAGGACCTAAATTGGATCTATAGGTAGCCAGATGTAAATGCACGCAGAACTTTTCTAGTTTTGTAATTTCCATTCCTCAATTTGTTTATGGTATTAATAAGGCTTGTTAGTTTAGTATCATCCATAATTTGTTTGATGTGCATGTTATTCCATGTAATCTTTTGGAATAATAACACATGGAAAATATGTAGCCAGCATTATGTGACAAACAAGTGTTATCATGACCTGCTTGCCCGAACAGATTGCTTATTATACTTGTCTATTATACGTAAAGAACATCGTCTTCTCTTCCAGAGTTCCAAGCATCGGCTCAATGATGGAAAGATCAGCAAGTGACTCTTTTGGACGTGTTTTCCATGAAATGACCATACGGTCACAACTCTCATTACGATAATAACCTGGAGAAGCTGATGACTGGGCCATCTGTTGCTGACGGAAGGAGCTGAAGCCTTATTGTTTACTATCAGTGCACTGTACTTATTACCTTTATCCCAGTGGGCAAACGTCCCTCTCTTTGGTCACTTCTATATTAGGTGTTCATATGGCACTGCTGGGATTATATGAGCAGACTCGAGACTGGTGGGTCACGTCAGCTGAGATGCCTGAAATAAATGCGATGGTCAAGAGTACAGGAGATTTACGTAGAGGGCATAATTATGCCAATTTAAAGGAGAAGTACAACCAAAGCTTGTTTGGCTGTACTTCTCCTATGGATCCCAGGAGTGCAGTTCGTTTCGCACTCCCGTGACCCATTTTCAGCAGAGAGTGTGCTGAAGTCCGCTCTCTGCTGACGTCATAGAGTTGGTCCAGGCTCAGAGGCATCACGACCATGGAGTCAAGATTTACCAGATCCCTGGATCAACAACCGGCTCAGCCTCTCAGCGAGCCACTGAGAGCCTGAACCGGCCGCTCCCATCCCCTCTACAGCCCAGCTGTCAGGGCTGGGCTCTCAGCCGTCCTTTCTCAGTGCTCAGCTGTTGGTTAATTACCAGCACTCATCGTTCTACAGTGGCTCATCAGGTGATCATTTCCTGCTCGTCAGTCCAGCCTACAGCCAGGAAGGGGAGGCAGAGCAGAGAGCTGGTGACTGACAGTCACCAGCTCTCTGCTCGGGGAGCTGTGAGAACCAAGCGATCAGCGGCGTTCGACCGCTCAGTTCTCAGTGTTAGAGGCACTGGGGGACCGATGCTGCAACCACCTAGGTAAGTATGCATCTAAAAAAAAAAAAAAACCCATATTTTTCATTCTTTAAAGATGGGAGTGAACTGGACTGAAGGAAGTCATATTCCAGCTGCATGCAGGGACCAATTGGATCCTTCCTTTCACTCTCCTTGGTCTCCCTAGAAGTAGAATTGTAAAAAGGAAACTAAATCAGTGGCACTGAAGTATGTTGTATATCTAAATAAAAAAAAAATGATTTTTAGTTTTTGAGTGGTGACTAGTGATGCAGCAAAATTAAAATTCCGGTGCCGAAACCGAAACTAGAAGCTCAGGATGCACAGAAACCAAAACCAAAATGGACATTTAAAAAAAAAAAAATGTAACCACTTGCCTACTCTGCACTTTCACCCCCTTCCTTCCCAGGCCAATTTTCAGCTTCAGCACTGTCGCACTTTGAATGACAATTGCGCAGTCATGCAACACTGTACCCAAACTAAATTTGTATATTTTTTTTAGACAGATAGAGCTTTCTTTTGGTGGTATTTATTCATCTTTGGGTTTTTTATTTTTTGCTAAACAAATGAAAAAAGACCAAACGTTTTGATAAAAAAAAATTTCTTAGTATCGGTTATAAAATTTTGTAAATATGTAATTTTTCTCCTTCACTGATGGGCACTGATAAGGTGACAATATGGGCATTGATGAGGCAGCACTCATGAGGAGGCACTGATGAGGCTGCAATGATATAGGGCACTGATAGGCCTCACTGATAGGTGACACTGATTGGCACTGACAGGCATCAATGATGGGCATTGATTGGCAGCACTGGTGGGCACTGTTGGGGCTGCACTGATAAATGAAGACACTGATGATTAGTGCCATGATTATCAGTGCAGATGCCCCCTCTGTGGATTTGCTGGTTTTCGGCTCTCCTCTCCTCATGTCCTATCAGTGTTTGGACACAGCTAATCACGTGGTAAAGAGCCATCATGATTGGCTCTTTACCCTGATTTGTGATCAGGAATGGCTGCCGCTGCTGTCTCTGTGTCCTGTGAGGAGGGAGAGAGCGCACAGAGCTGCTGCTTTTGGGCACCACGCTGGATCCAGTTTGGGCTTGTGTAAGCATACGTGGGGGCTTTGGGGAAGCTGTTCACACAAGGTTTTTTTCCCTTAATGCAGGGCATGCATTAAGGTAAAAAACCTTCTACCTTTGCAACCACTTTAAGGAGTATATTATGTACATAGAATGCATCGGTCAAGACAATGTCATATAAAGCCCAGCGTACAGAGTGCAGTGGTCAGGAGTTTGAAGTGTACAACACATTACATGGCTCAGGAATGGATAACACAAAGACAGTAGTGTTCAGGAGTGTGTAACACACAGAGTGCAGGAGTCAGTAGTGCATAACACGCAGGGTGCATAACACTGGGAGTTCAGGAGTCTGGAGTGCTTTACGCACAGACTGCAGGCCTCAGGAGTGCATAATGCACCAAGCACAGGGGTCTGAAGTTTACAGCACACAGACTGTAGAGCTTAGGAGTGCATAATGCATAGTGTGCAGGGCTCAGGAGTGTGTAATAGACAGTGCAGGGGTCAAGAGTGTTTAATATACACAGTGCAGAGGTCAGGAGTGGGTATTGTACACAACACAGGGGTCAGGAGCGGTTATTGTACACGATGCAGGGGTCAGGACTGCATGACAGAGAGTGCAGGGACCAGGGGTATGTACTGCAAAAAGTGCAGGGGTCAGAAGTATGTAACGCACAGGGAATACAACCAAAAATTACTCTCTCCTCCCAGTATAAGTTTCCTTCCAAGCCCATACCCCCCACAGTATATACCTTCCACAACAGCCCCAGTTCCCCACTAATTCAGTCCCCCCCCCCCAAACCCCCTCAGCACAAACTCCCCCCTCAGCCTGCCCTATCAGTACAGACCACCGTAGACCTCTCCCCAAGTCCAAACCCTCAGTACAGACTCCACTTCTAGTCCCTTCTCAGCACAGACCCCCAGTACAGATCATCCCCTCAGTACAGACCCCTCACCCCACCCCACAGCACAGACCCCATCCCCCATTAAACCCCCTCATCAGATGCTGGAGACCTGATGTATAGTGGTAGAGGAAAGTCATCCTCACAGTATGGATTTGGCCCCAAATGACAAGTAGTCTCCCTGGACTCAGCATGTGTATGCCGGAGGTGCATTTACATATTAAAAAAGCCAGCCGCTATAGCTCGTTCATATGACAATTAAATTACACCCATATTCATATGCAAATCAAACTGCAATTTGCATATGAATGCACAGTGGACACAATGTACTGGGATAGAGCAGGACAAAAGCCCCTGTACACGGGACAGTGGGACTAAGCTGAAATGCAGGACAGTCCCGAACAATCCGGGACTGTTGGGGGGGTATTTACCCATTGTACATTCATTTTGGACAATCTTGTTTGTAAGTTGTGTTATTGTATAAACGGTTTATAGGTATTGTCCTTTCAGCTTCTGTGTTTCAGGGAGCATGGTACTGCCTAGTGGGTCATTAACACCAACAGGGGAACCCAAACATCAGCGGCTCCTTTGGGCACAAAAAATGGAATACTATGGGTTTAATTTAACAAAATTCTGCTTTTTTAAACTGTTGCTTGGCTTACTTTGCATGCCAGGTGTTGAGGGCAGGATTCAGCCTTCACAGAGCGTTCTGTATGTGGGAGAAGAGATAGAGACAGACAATGGTGTATACTCAGCATGCGGTGGAGTGTGAAGTGTTAGTGACAGCTCTGCGCGCCGGCCTTTCAGTCTGTGGATCGCATCACTATAATTACTATCAACCCAGGATAACGCATTATCACAGTCCACCTACCCTGTAATCCAACAGCTGCTTGCCTGAAACTTTCAGCAGAATTATGAAACTTTCCCATGGCAGCTTTTTTTTCAAACCTAATTGCCAATGTTTGCTTTATACAGGGAATAAAAAAACGTTGATATAACGACTAGACACCATGATTTGTTAACTTATCCACTAATCAAGGCATTTTAGAGCTCGCTCACACGTGTGATGATGGATCTATTTTCAAAAAGGTGGCTGAAAGGCAGCTAGGATGTGATATATCACCCTCCTGACTGCCTATTTTAACTAGAGGTGCACTAAACCAAAAATTCAGGATGCCCTTGGCTAAAACCGAAAATGACAGGTTAAAAAAAAAAAAAAAAAAAAAAAATATATATATATATATATTTGTATTATATTCAACTTTTTCATTAATATTATGAATTTAAATGAACATGAATTTATTGCCGGGCATTATCGGCACCTTTAGCGCAAGAAAAGCTCAAGAAAAAGGCATCCCTTTAAATGCTATGTACTGTATGTGTTCACACTGGTCCCTTGCTGTGTTAAAAATCGTGCTTGCTGCATATCTGGTCAATTAAAAAAACGCACCAAAAAATGCACCTCCCTGTTGAAATGCATTGAAAACGCAGCAAGAATGCATCAATAACGCCCCTGTGTTATGTTTTTGATGCAGTTTTTGAAATCACGTGACCTATGAAAATCACACCACAAGCACAGTAAAAACGTGGCAAAATCTTGGTAAAATCACATGCGTGTTCGGCGCCATTATCAGTACCATTTTTTCTATCTGCAAAATGCTGAAAACACCATTTTTGACCAATAAGTTTAGACCGCCAAAATTTCAGTGCATCTCTAGTTTTAACCACCTCAAAAGCCCACACCACCCTGCCACAACTGTGTGCAGTGCATGCAGTTGCAGGGCAGTGGCAGCGCAGCCACATTCACTTGTATTGGTCGCATTGGGTGGACCCTACTGTCACCAACAAGAAATATAATTTTTACAATGGCACATGTATAACTGTTCTGTTTCAGATTCCGCTTTATGAAATAGTTCAGTCAGTGTGAATGTAGTGTTACCACCATTCAGCTTTATATTAGTGTGAATCTAGGGATAGTTCAGTCAGTGTGAGTGTAGTGACCGCCATTCATCTTTATATTAGCGTGAATCTAAGGACAGTTCCAGCAGTGTGAGTGTAGTTACCGTTTAACACAGTATATTTCATTGCATTACTACAAGTTTAACGCCGTATATTTCAGTGCATTACGTGCCGTTTAATGAAGTTTATTTCTGTGCGATATTGCACATTTAATGCAGTATATTTCTGTGCGTTACTGCACATTTCACGCAGTATATTATAGTGTATCAGTGGAGTGTGTCTGTGTAGTGAGCACCAAACACCAATTCACATTGATTAAAGTGCATCCACGTACACATGTCCACATCTTTATTACATTTTGTTAATAAGCACCCGCCCCAATCGTGTCTGGGAGGACAACAAGGAGAGGCAGATGTTCCCATGGCACTGTAAAGGGGCCAGCAGCATATGTGTCTACAGACAAAGGTGGACATGGTCAGTCCTCAGGCAGGGCATCATTTCCTCTGTTTAGTGATATTGCCCATGCTATCCAGCCACTGCAAGCAGAGGAGGTGGTTGACTGGCTTACTAAACCATCCTCATCCTCCGTCACCAAAGCAGAGACTAATGCACAGTCCACTGCAGCTGCCAGAGTGGCTAAACCTGCTTCCTTGTCCACAGCTATTCCTGCCATAGCCCCAGCATCAGGCATGGAGGAGTCAGCTGAGTTATTTGAACACAGCATCAGCCACCTTCTCCTTGATGATGCACAGCCATTACTTGATTCAGATGTTGGTTCTGAGGTTGAGGAAGGCAGGAACATGAGCCTACATAGAGGGGAGAACACAGGTACACAAAGTGGCAGTCATGTTCCCCCAGCTGCAGCGTATTGCCAAGTTGTCTCCAGTGGTAATGAGGATGGAGGAGATGATGATGATGAGGTCACTGACACGACTTGGGTGCCGGATAGAGCAGAAGAGGAAAGTGATGGTGAGGCACAACCCCAACGAGGCAGCCATCAAGGAAGAGAAGAGAGCAGCCAACCTATTCCATCACATTGTGGAGCTGTTATCTCCCGGCCCATTTCTCACAGCTCAGCTGTCTGGGCCTTTTTTAGCACATGTGCAGCCGATCGCACTGTTGCAATTTGCAAACTTTGTCTCAAGCACATCAAACGTGGCAAAAACACCAGCCATTTGGGTACCACATGCTTGACAAGACATTTAACCTCCCACCACTCAGCCCGTTGGCAAGAGCACCTGAAAGCCACAGAAAAGGGGCGCAAATCTGTTCCTCCTCCTTACTCACCTCAGTCTACCTCTGCTATACCTCATGACCTCTCAGCAGCCTCCACTGACAGGGATGATGGTATAGCACAGGGTGTCCCAGGTCCTTGTAGCACATCTGCCAGCAGCACACCACCAGCACACCACCAGCTGTAGACTATAGCTGGCAAATTTCTCTGCCCCTTTTGCTGCAGCTAGTGGTGATGATGCAAGATTTGTCAGCTCTACCCCTTCCTCCTCCTCCATGCCCTCCTCTGCTGAATTGTCCTATGAATTACAAGTACCCCCTAAACGTTCAAAGGCTATCCAATGAGTCAGGCTAAAAGGTGCCATGCAGTGCTTCAGCTGGTGTGTCTAGGGGACAGGAACCACACCAGAGCAGAGATTCTTGCAGCTCTGCAGGGGCAGGCCCAGAGGTGGTTCACACCAGGGCAGCTGGAGCCAGGAATGGTGGTGTGCGATAATGGCACAAACTTCCTGCCCACCCTTAGGCATAGAAAGTTGACAGGTGCTATGCCTGGCACATGCCCTCAATTTGGTGGTGCAGTGTTTCCTAAATAGCTACCCAGGGTTTGAGGCTCGGATTTTTATCCCCACGCCAATGGCTGCTCATAAAGGATGCATGCACTGTACTGTAACCATTTTGGGAGGCCACAAGGATGGTGAGCCATAACAATGCATGCATCAGTGACACAATCCCTGTTGTGTTCCTGCTGGAGCAGACTCTGCGTGGTATTCTGGACAGGGCACGCAAGGCAGAGCAGTGGGAGGAAGAGGATGGCTTCCTTTCCTCTCAAGTCCCACTTTATGCAGACACCATTGTTCTTTAGTGGAATGGTATCCGCCAAATGATCAGACCAGTGGTGAAATGCAATTTCTACTTTACTAAACAATGAAGGTCAACATAACATTGCATAGGGGAAACAGAACAAAAGAAATGAGAACAATTCTACAAACAGCCACTAGATGGCAGTAGAGTTCCTGAGTTCAGTTTAGCTTCTGATAGAGAAAAATTAAGGTGTCTCATGTGTCCACCTCCTGGAAGAGAGGCATAATGAGTCTTTTGAACAGTTGATTTTTTTCCAGAAGTTTTTGGAAAATATGTGAAAAAAATGAAAACGCATTTTTTTTTTACACAAAGTTGTCCATTTACAAGGTATTTCCAACACATAGCATGTACATGGCAAAAATGACACCCCAAAATACATTCTGCTTCTCCACCTGAGTATGGTGATACCACATGTGTGAGGTTTTTACACAGCCTGGCTACATACAGAGGCCAAACATTCAAGGAAGACCATCAGGTGTTCTAAGGACACATAGCATTACAAATACCAAGAATTACACCCCAAAATACATTCTATTACCTGTGGTTTTAGTATTGCAGCTGTCCACAGGAGGATAGCACTGGTCCAGGCAGCAGGCAGGAACTTGGTCAGCTACAGTGAACACAATTGTCCAGGCAACCGACAGCGAATGCAATTGTCCAGGCAACAGGCAGGAAAACTGTCCATATTATAGGCAGGGATATTGACCATATACAGTCCAGGGTCAGTGCAGGCAGAGATATTGTCAACAGTGCCATAATATTGGTCCTAGTAGCAGGCAGAAACATGGTCCATAGTCCAGGCAAAGACGGACGATGATCCTGGTTATAATACCGTGACAACTGTTATAGAGACGGACGTGACTGGGACCTGACATATACCAGTTATAGGGACGGATATTATACCTGTCAAAAGGACGGACAACGGACCTGTTAACGTAAGCGACAGCCAACGGACCTGTTAACACAAGTGACATCGACTGGTTCAAGGACGGACGACGGACCTGGTCACGATAGGAGGACACCTGTCGACGTTATGATTTTGGTGTCCATTAGAAAACAAATGAGAAATGAGTCGTCTTACATAAAACCCCACATTAAGAACCATAAACATTACGATACACAGGAATCTTGTGGACTACCAGAAGGAACTTACAAACCGGAGA
>BLSH010283458.1:1956746-1983873 GCA_018402905.1 Glandirana rugosa
ATCTCGGACCTGCCTGGTGTGTTTCTTGTTCTTCATGATGCTCTCTGCGCTTTAAACGGACCTCTGAGACTATCACAGTGCAGGTGCATTTATACGGAGACTTGATTACACACAGGTGGATTCGATTTATCATCATTAGTCATTGAGGTCAACATTGGATCATTCAGAGATCCTCACTGAACTTCTGGAGAGAGTTTGCTGCACTGAAATTAAAGGGGCTGAATAATTTTGCACGCCCAATTTTTCAGTTTTTTATTTGTTAAAAAAGTTTGAAATATCCAATAAATTTCGTTCCACTTCATGATTGTGTCCCACTTGTTGTTGATTCTTCACAAAAAATTACAGTTTTATATCTTTATGTTTGAAGCCTGAAATGTGGCAAAAGGTCGCAAAGTTCAAAGAGGGCCGAATACTTTAGCAAGGCACTGTATGTGTGAAATATGGTGTGATTGAGGGCAGCTTTAAGGTGAACCACTACTATCAGCCACCCTCAAGGGAGTACATGGCTACATAGTCTTATGAAAACAAGGGGCATACACCGGCCTCATTGCGTGGAGGTCCTTGTCCTATCGTCCCAAGACAGAGGGCAGCTGCTTTAGCCCAGAGCTCAAGTTTCTTCTATGCTACGCAAATTCGGCTGGCTGCCAAATCTGGCAGGGAGACACCTGGGGCCCACTCAGTATCTTGTGGACCTCAGGACTCAGTTCAATATAATCATAGGAATAATTGCCTTGGCTCTGGATCCCGATGTTCTGGATCTGAATACTCCTGGCCCTGTCTTCTTCCCACCTGCATGCCTGTCAGTGTCCAAAATGATTGGCACTATAGTGTCTACGGATCCGAGGATCAAGTGGAAGCTGGAGAAGGTAGCCTTCTGCGAGGGTTTTCTCCAGCAGTGGGAGCCAGGAAGCAGATTTCAGGCCTTTCACCATAAAATGTAGGGAGTGTCAGTGCTCTTAGGTTAGTCCACTATGGCAGTCTCCTACGTTAAGACAGCCTGGGGACTCGCAGCCTGTTCTTTATTACAGAAAGCCGATCAATTATGTCTTTGGCTCAGAACAATCGAGCCTACAGCTCAAGCAGCGTATGTTTCCAGAGTCCAAAAATGTTTTTTCTTTCCAGAGTCCACAATGAAGGGTCTCTACATGTGGAGGTTTTCAGGTGTAGATACCCTGACGGATCATTGGGAATGCAGTAGAACCTATGCATTTCTTCCAGTCTTGGTCAACCTCTGGCTTTCCTTCGAAAACTCAGAACAGAGGCTGTGCTGTTAGTGGCAGTGATGCCTTATCGGCCAATTAGGTCATGGTTCCCCTTGCTAGCATAATTCAGCTTCCGGAACCCAGTGCACCTTCTCCTCAGGCCAGGCCTTCTGTCACTGAGTACAATTCTACATCCATGTCCAGCATGGTTGCGTCTAGTTGTTGTCTAGTTCTCGAGATTGGAGGTCCTCGGCTGCTCTTCCAGTCATCTCCGCTCTCTTAAATAATAGAAGAATGAACGCAGACAAAGTTGACAAGAGGATCTGGTCAAAGTTGTTCAATATATGTCTGCTGCTGAGAGATTATGTAGTGATCTAGCAGTTCTAAATATTCTAGGCTTCCTCCAGTCGGATTTAGTTCTGGCTCTATTGGTCAGCTACCTCTTGGTGAGCTCAAGTGTCAGCTTTATCAGCCTTCACAGGGATTTTTTTTTGGTCTAGGCATCTTCCTGTCCAACAATTCTTCAAGGAAGCAGCTAGGATCAGACCTCGGTTGACTCCACCTTTTCCCAGCTATCACGTTTACTGGTCATGGAGAACTTTCTTACATTCTTCCAGTCGAGCGCTGCTGTTTCCTACGCTTGACTCAAATCCCAAGAGTTCATCAGTCTTTGTGGGAGCCAAGAGATTGTTCTGCCAACCTTAAAGTTATAAATTGCGTGGGAGGAACTCGATTGTGCAGATGGTTTTAGACAATTTATTGAATAAAAAGTAGTACATCTGAGAAATCAGTTCTCTACACAGTACCATTCAGTTACTAAAATCATTGGGATGTTCTGTAGAAAGAACGAATATTGGGTCCTCTTCTCCCAGAACATCCCTCTGTGCTGTTTAAAGGTGGCCCCCCTTTAAGACTATCAATAGCACCAAATGTCTCAGACCCTCCTAAAAATACATCTTTTTTCAGGACATGAAGGGGTATTACTCGTGTAGAAGGTATAAAGTTTGTAGGGTCAATACTATTAAAAACAAATGCACCTCTTTCTTTTCCAACCATGAGGAGAAAATATTTAATATCAATATGTTTAATATCAATCAATTAATATATTTTTATCATTAATAAAAATGCCATAAACCAATATCCATAGTTTGTAGGCGCTATAACTTTTGCACAACCCAATCAAAATACGCTTATTGCAATTTTGTTGAAGTTCAAAAGTTGGGAGGTATGTGTGAGGTATTGTTGCAAACTTCAGAGTGAGATAAGCGTCACCAATGGCAACGTCGTTTGTCTCCATTCCATGAGTGTGCACAGTTTTAAAGCATGACATTAGGTGTCTATTTACTTGGTGTAACACCATCTTTTATTTTTCCAAAAGATTGGGTATTATATTATGTTTGTGTGCATTAAAAACTCATTATGGTGTATCTTTTCCAAAAAAAACCTGTGTTCGAAAAACCTCTGCACAAATAACGTGTGACATAAAAAATTGCAAAACCCACCCTTTTATTCTCTAGAGCCTCTGCTAAAAAATATATGATATTTGGGAGTTCTACGTAATCTTCTAGCAAAAAATACTGATTTTTACTTGCAAACAAAAAGTGTCAGAAAAAGGTCTTCAAGTGGATCTGGAAGACAAGTAGACCAGCTCTACCAGACTGCCACCTAGTGGATAAATATATTATTTTGTGCCTTGTTTTGAAAGGCTGTTTAGCAATTCTGCTACTGCTATTAAATTAGCAGGAGAGCAAAATATAAAAAATAAAATGTTATAAATGTTCTTTATTTATTTACAGCTGCATCACGCACCATTGAAATGTGTGCGCACACATTGATAACTGGAGTGGGGATATTAGAGAGCAAACTCCTAAAGGCCTGATGGGAATGGTGCAGTGTTCTTTGTGAAGAATGTCACTACAATGAGAATGAGTAAAACAAATAATTGCATTAAAACAGATTTAAACTCTATTTTGATCGCAAAATATTTATGTTTACCTTTTTTAGTTATTTTTTCCCAACTCAGTTCTGCTGATCTTCTTCAGCCTCTTTACAGGCACGTACACATCTTTCAGGGTCAGTTGCACATGACTGCTCTGGATTGTCGTCCTGATGGCCACAACAGTGGACCATGCTTGTGTAATGTGTGTTGCAGTGGCTGCTTGTAATCTTCACCAGGGGGCATGTTGACAGGTTGACAATCCATCAGCACAGTTTTCAGACAGGGACAGAGTGTTGTCACCTTATAACAGGTAGTGTCTGAACATGGACCTTTATGATGGATCCCCAGATTCTGTATTATTTAATGCAAGCTGCAGAAGTAAAATGAATGAAAACAAATTTTGAATTTCTACTAATATGCTAATGCTAATATGAGATTTTAGCGAGTAGGTTTAGATCTACTTTAACCAGTTCCCGCTCAACCCATAGACAAATGACGGTCGGCCGGGACACGCGCCGTTCCGGGTGGACTTCATATGGATTCCTCCCTGAAACGCACCTCGCGTGTGCCCCACGGACCACACCGCAGCACGATCTGTCACCCACTGTGTTCCCTGGACACAGTGGATGACCAATCAGTGTACCAACCCACTGCTGGTAACAGGTGATCGCTGTGACCAATCACAACAGATGAAATAAAAATTGTACACAATGAATGGCTTTTATTAATGCCACCCATTGTGTACTATTGTGTTGATCTCTGTTATTGGTCACAGTGATCACATGGTACAGACAAGACCAATTACAGCCCATTCCAAAGACATGCTGGTAGGTTAATTGGTTCCTGTCTAAAACTGGCCCTAGTATGTATGAATGGGAGTTAGGGACCCTAGATTGTAAGCTCCTTGAGGGTAGGGACTGATGGGAATGTACAATGTATATGAAAAGCACTGCATAAATTGACGGCGCTATATAAGTACCTGAAATAAATAAATAAATTTGTACCATGTAATTAGCTGTGGCCAATCACAGCTAACCACATTAGTAAACACTAAATTAATTGATTTTCATTTAGTGAAAATGGTTGCTTATAACAGTGAAATTCACTGGTATAAGTGTCGTGCTGCCCTCTTGAGGGTCGCAAGATGTATGAAACCCCTCTGGTTTCTCTGACCCTGAGGGCCCTCTGCCACCTCTGACACACTACTAAGAAATGTCACTGCCCCCACCTATAACTGGCCTCCACAGCAAGGAGCCCTGGAAGGGCAGACATATCAAAGAAAACCAAAGAATTCCAAGCTCAACTTACCAACCAGCCTGCGACCAATCAAATTCACCTATCTAACAGTGGCGTTTAAAAAAAGGGGATTGGTTACACACATTTGCAAGTGCATGCGTAAGCTGCAGGCCCAGACAAGGCTCCCTGTGTACTGCAGACCTTTCTCTTTATAAGAGTCTTCACAATGGAAGCACATGCAATTTAATGGATAGATAAGGGGTAGGTGACTGGAGGAGCCCAACCCTCCTTAAAGGTAGAGGGACAGACTAGACGCCCAGCACATTGCACAATGGTGGCTAGGGTGCCAGTGTGCCACCTGTGAAGTGACACACTGGCACTTGGAATTCTTTGGTTTTGTTAGATATGTCTGCCCTTCCAGAGCTCCTTGCTGTGGAGGCCAGTTATAGGTGG
This sequence comes from Glandirana rugosa, assembly GCA_018402905.1. Taxonomy (NCBI): domain Eukaryota; kingdom Metazoa; phylum Chordata; class Amphibia; order Anura; family Ranidae; genus Glandirana; species Glandirana rugosa. The sequence continues at coordinate 1,961,577 of BLSH010283458.1, forward strand.
GGGCAGTGACATTTCTTTGTATTGTTGACTTCTCAGGTGACACACTGGCACCCTAGCCGCCATTTTGCAATATGCTGGATGTCTAGTCTGTAGCTGTACCTTTAAGGAGGGTTGGGCACCTCCAGTCACCTGCCCCTTATCTATCCATCAAATTGCATGTGCTTCCATTGTGAAGGCTCTTATATATAATGCAGTACACAGGGAGCCTTGTCGGGGCCTGCAGCTTACGTATGCACTTGCAAATGCATGTAACCAATCCCCTGTTTTTAAACGCCACTGTTAGACAGGTGAATTAGATTGGTCGCAGGCTGGTCGGTAAGTTTAGCTTGGAATTCTTTGGTTTTGTTTGACACCTCTGACACACTGGGTTCAAACATTTTTCTGGTTTCTGTTTAAATAATGACAACAGTAATGAGATACACCAAAGTGTGTTGAATCAGTAATGTGTACTCAAAGGATGGATCAAAGGAAAAATCAAAGAATAAACTTGAATATTAACCCCAGTGGGCGAGATCACTTATACAAAGTATTATTGGCAAAAGAATAACTATCACCACTTTGGTTCAAAAATATCACTTAACGTATATAAATTTTCTTTAGCCCATCAAATGAATATTCTGCCCATGTAAGTGGGACACAGGAGAGAAGAGGAATGACTCCTGTTAGACCCCTTTCACACTGGGATGTTTTTCAGGTGCTTTAGCTCTAAAAATAGCGCCTGTAAAGCGGCTGAAAAACTCCCCACAATCCACCCCAGTGTGAAAACCTGAGTGCCTTCACACTGGGGCGCTAGCAGGATAGAAAAATAAAGTCCTGCAAGTAGCATATTTGGGTCGGTGCAGTGTATACACCGCTCCTCCACCGCCACTTCCCATTGAAATGAATGGGCAATGAATGAGCTTCCGAAGCGGCTGAACACCGCTTCGGAAGCGCCGTGTGCGCTTTTAAACCCTTGTTAACCCCTTCTTAGGGGTTAAAAGCACCCCGCTACAACAGCGGTAAAGCTCTGCTATAATTAGCGGCGCTTTACCACCCCCGCCCCCACCGCCCCAGTGTGAAACTGGCCTTAGTGTCAGGCCCCTCTCTACTTCTCACTCACATAAGAACAGTACAGTAATAGGTAAACAAATACAACTCCAGCAAACAGTAATTATAGCACTATTCAACCTACTCTCATAGAGAGTTCTTTGGTGAAATGCAGCTTTGGTAATTTCAGCAAGTAATGTACTCCTAAAGTGGGGAGAGAAGTAAAAGTAGTCCAGTGTTACCGTCTGCCAATCCAAAAGGTCTTTAGCTTTCTGTTATTTTAATATGCAAGGAGCATTGGTTGATGGGACAAATAGCAAATCCAAGAGGGTGTTGTACGATCAAAGGACAACACTCTTATAGTAAATAAACTGTAGAAAACTTCACAGCGATCACTGATTTAGAAAAGTTAACTCTCTGGAACTACAAGCAGCAGCAGACTAATGGATAGCATGAGTGTCTGTACAGTGACCAAACTCAGTGTGTAGGCAGATCTTTGCATCAAAGATAATAAGAAATTTAGAGAACAATGCTGTCTATACACAGTGTCTGTTAAACTGGGCTTTCACCGGCTCACCACACTGGAACAGAGGATGTAGATGATGTGGGTGTTTTTTAGGTGAAGATGCCGATGATGATATTGATCTCTCCCGTATGTGGCTCAAGGGATTGTCTCCGGCCTCCACTGCACCACACCACGGCTCAAACGGATCTGACACCCTTGCAGGGTGGATGGAAAAGGAACAGCCTTCAGGTTGCCGCGGGACAGGGTAATCAAGCTGTCTGCTGGTGTCTCTCCAGATATCTGATCGATAAATCTATAGAAGCAGTCTGTTACCACTGCAGCTTCCAGCAACAGATTCCTTGCACACAGATCCACGCCGGTCCCGAGAGAGAGCGTGCCAGGCCCAAATCCTAGATTCTTATAGTCTCTCCCAGAAAGTTCTTCTCTTCCCAGGAATCTCTTCTCCTCCATCAACCCGCTAGTAGTTGTAGTTTCACCCAATAGAGCCAGAGAGTGAATCTTTGCAAATGCCGTATATACTCAGGTATAAGCCGAGTTTTTCAGCACATTTTTTGTGCTGAAAAAGACCCCCCTCGGCTTATACCCGAGTCAGTGTCTGTGGGTGATCAGTAGTTTCACATTAAACAGAGCCGTGCTGCTTCTAAGAGCCGTTCTGTGCTTGTAACTGTAACTATTCACATTGGAATGTAGAGAATGCTGAGAGAGGTGTCAGATTTTCATCTTGATGTCGGGGAGGTGGGCGGGACGTGGGTGTTAGCTGTTCAGTCCTGCCCACCTCCTGATCTCAGTGAAGAGCTGCAGCTCTCTCTCAGCATTCTCTACATTCCAATGTGATTAGTCACAGTTACAAGCACAGAACGGCTCTTAGAAGCAGCACAGCTCTGTTTAATGTGAATCTACCATACTCATCCCTTATGTGTTCTGGCTACAGTCTCTGTGTGCTGGCTAAAATCCCTGTGTCCTGGCTAATATCCCTGTGTCCTGGCTAAAATCCCTGTGTTCTAGCTCCCTGTCCCTGTGTTCTGGCTGCTGCATTTCCCACCCTAGGCTTATACGCGTGTCAATAAGTTTTTCCAATTTTTTTGGGCAAAAGTAGGGGGTCGGCTTATCCACGGGTCGACTTATACACGAGTATATATGGTAAACTACGTGTCCCAAGATGCCTTGCTGTTTTCCAATTACATGAGTCACAGGTCAGCCAAACTGGAACACTAGAGATAAGCAGCTTAACACCATAAAATGTCTTTTGATTGCAGGAAATGTAAATATCCAGCTCCTGGCTACATCCCCCCCACTTAAAGTCTTTGATCCCAAAAGATGTAGGGATTCTTAACTACTGATAAAATAAAAGGGTTAGTCATTCTTAACCAGTATTCAAATTCAATAAATATTGACAAACATCTGGATTCTGCTTAAATCACTTATATACATTTTCAGTTAACTCATAATCAGTTTTCTGACAGACCAGGGCAATAGCCGTGTCTCACCCAGTGAGGTCAGAGGTCACATTGAGGTCACCTTTCGCCCAATTGATGGCAACAGAGTTGGGCATAGAATCTGGCCTTTGAATAGTGGAGATTAACCAGTCAGAGTTCTCCCCCAACGTGTCATAAGTAAGTATTCTAGGAGGGTCAGGGCCGGCCCTACCATGGGTCCCAGTGGGTCCATTGGACCCAGGCAGCACTTTGAGAGGGGCAGCAAATTGAACCACGGCCGCCTTTCCTTCTCTTCTATTTACCCAGCAAATTAACAACCAAAATTTTTTTTCAAGCAGTTTTGTGTGCCTGCCCCTATACTACCCTAGCCCGTCCATACATTGCCCTAGCCTGTCTATATACTTCCCTAGCCCGCCCCTATACTACACTAGCCTGCCTATATACTGCCCTAGCCTGCCCCTTGGAATTGAACATAATGGTATGTCATATAATTTTGCATATAGCATGTAATTGCACGTATTGCATGTAAATCTGACTTCCTGATGAATTTAATTTTAGTTTTAATTATCATGATATAAAATAATGGATGTGGGGGCCTTTTGGTGGGCATGATTTTTTTTTGGTGGTGGGGGGCAGCATTTCATTCTTGGGCCCAGGCAGCACAATGTCTTGGGCCAGCCCTGAGGAGGGTGGATATTTCTTTTTAATCTGACAGGAGAAATTAGTTCCAGGTTTGGTGCAGAACTTCTTCCATGACCACTTGAAGAAGAAAGGTCTCTCTCAGGATTTTCCACAGGAGTAAAGTTTTTTTCAGGACTCACTGCAGGAGTAGAGTTCCTTTCACAACTTGCGGCAGGAGTAAAATTCCTTTCAGGGCTTGTTGCAGGAGTAGAATTCCTTACAGGGCTTGTTATGAGAGCAAGATCCTGGGACTCCATCAATAAAGTTGGGCTCGGAGTAGAAGCCCCCGACTTGAGAATGGTAAAATTAGTCTCATCAATAGTATTAAAGTTCAATCCCTCACTCTCATCCTAGTTCTCTTCCAGCAGTGATGTTTCCTTATCTGTGCGGCTGACGGATTCCAGTACAGGCAGACATTTATCAATGAAACTAATCAGATCCCCTTGTTCAGAGTTTGGGACTGATCTAGTATTTCCAATCTTAGGAATATCTTTTCTTCTAGTTGGTGATGAAACATCCAGTGTCTGACTTCTGTTTCATTACTGACAATGGGAGCCCACAACAAGGATGGTACTATCTCTTCATCCTCACTTTCCTCTTATACTGGCACTACAGGCCAAACAGGAAATCTTCAACGAGAACGAGTCCTGGGGGGGACTTGAATCCGAAGGAGGTGTAGGGGAGCAGGGAGGCACTCGGACAGTATCTGATAAAGGAAGTAGATGACATATGGTTGAGGCCTCCAGCAATCAGCCAATTTGTGCTTGCTCAGTACACCAAGTTCTTCAACAGCACTCGATCCCCCGGCTGTAGATCTTGTACTTTCACCTTGAGATTGAAATTCCTTTTGTTTCTTAATTCTCAGGTAGCAGTATGCTGCATAGCTTTCTCATAAGCTTGCTTCCAATTCTTCCATAAATGATTTACATGGGAAGTCAAGGAGGTATCAGCAGATGTTCCAAAAACCAAATCAATCAGGGATTCAAGCTTCTCTTCCAAACATAAGTCTGTATGGTGAATATCCAGTTGCTTCACTCACAGCACTGTTATAGGCGTAAACAACGGTGACAATATAGTTTCCCCAGTGTTTCTTCTCAGTGGGTAGAGTTCCCAACATGTTCAGCAAAGTGCTATTGAACCTTTCAGGCTGGGGATCCCCCTGTGGATGATACGGTGTGGTTCAAGACTTTTGCCCAGTCCAGACTTTTGCATAGCTGATGTATGAGCCGGCTTTCAAAATCTCTTCCTTGATCAGAATGGATCCTGACAAGTAACCCATAACGGATGAATAATTTCTCCACAGGGACCTCTGCCACAGTGTTTGCTTGTTCATCTTTTGTGGGATAAGCCTGAGCATATTGAGTGAAATGATCAGTCACCACCAAAACATAACTTCTTCCACCTGTATCTGGTGGAATCATAGGTCCTCTCTATGCCCAAATATCCATGTTCATCATGCAAAGACACTAATACTGAAGTGCAATGTTTTTCAGGGAGGAATAGTTGCCAGGTTTCCTCAAACTCTTCAGCGGAGCCTCTCCTGTATAACAGACCATCTCTCAGCAGCAACCAACTTCACCGTCTGTGTAATATTTTAGCATTAGCTATGGAACTGTTCAACAGCAACGCTGGGTCCTGCTTGGCCAAGGCTTCAAGGGCTACATGGCATAGAGGATACTTCTCTTGATGAGCTTTTATATTTTTCTTCGTTAACCGAGGAAGACCCTCACTTCTCACTTGTGTCAACCCGCAGTAGGACCGAGGTACTCCAGTGGGAGGAACTCCTATAGACTTAGCTCCTACAGTTCCTCTCAAGCGTTGAACCAGAAAGGCACGAAAGTCCATTCTCAAAACTCTTGTACCGGTCAATGTGGCCTACGACACAGCGCATCTGCATTTCTGTTTCCAATTCCAGGTCGATGCTTCAAACTAAACTGGAATCCAGCCAATGCAGCTAACCATCGATGCCCAGTGGCATTCAGCTTTGCAGAAGTCAGAAGGTATGTTAAAGGATTTGTGTCTGTCTTTACTACAAACTTAGTTCCATACAGATAATCCTTCAGTTTATCGAAGACTACCCACTTCAGGGCTAGAAACTCCAATTTGTGTGCTGGGTAGCTCTTCTCAGAGGAAATAAGGCTTCGGGTCACATAAGCCACTGGCCTGAGTCTACCATCTTGTTTCTGATAAAGGACTCCTCCCAACCCATCCCCACTGGCATCCACATGAAGCACATGGGTTTGGACGTATTAGAATATGCTGAAACTGGGGCTTCTGTAAGACTCCTCTTCAACTGCTGATAGGCTTCTTCACACGAACGATTCCACTGGTCTCTAATGGATTTTTTATCCCTCTCCTTCCCAGTTTTTTTACTTTCATCTTCTCTTCTTCCTCATTCAAAGCCACCTGTAGCAAGTTGTTAAGGGGCCTGGCAATCTTGACACAAATCTTCGATAATATGAACAAAATCCCAGAAAGGACCTTAGTTCCGTCACAGTCTCAGGTCTAGGCCATGCAGTGACCGCTTCCAGCTTCTTTGGGTCGATAGCCACTCCCTTGGCAGAAACCACATGGCCCAAGTAAGTAACCGACTACCGCGCATACTTTACCTATTACAAACGGTACCTAACAAACTCCCAACCACCTTCTTCTGATCACTCAAAACTCTATGCCAAGCCTTTATCTGGAACTACAAATGCCCTAGAATTAAATACGCCCAAATAGTAAAACCGAAATCTGATGGAGGCATAGGTCTACCCGATATGCATTACTACTACTTGTCCTGTCACCTGCAACAAATCATAGACTGGCACGTCCACGACCAATCAAAAGAGTGGATTACTCTAGAAAACTCAGTTTCTGACATGCCTATATGCCAAGCCAAATGGACGAACAAAACACACGTTCCAGTAGAGCTTACGTCTCACCCAACCATAGGCCATACACTAGAATGCTTCACTCTGGCCTGCCGAAAATTTTAAATCTCCAAACTTAGAGGCCCCCTGACACCAGTCTTAATGAACCCAGACTTCCCCCCCAGGACTGAACCCTCACCCCCTCCATAACAAACAACCAAAAATTGGCTTACGCCTACATCTCCTGGTGGGCGATGAACCTCTCAGCCTTGTACAAATGAACACACGCTTCGCTGACCCCCAATTGAACTTTTTGGGCCACATGCAAATCAAACACTTCATTCGGTCTATTCAACGCACGAACGGCCGTGAAAATGCCCTAACACCATTCGAAAATCTTTGCTTAAGGGACACACCACAAAGACATGTCATCTCAGTAATACACAATATGCTGTGGGCGAGCACTCTAAACTAAACCTCTCAAAATCCGATTGGGATAGTATATACCTACACGCACATAAAGGATCCATAAATGTCTTTATACAGGAAAGCAATTACAAAATTATATCCCGCTGGTATCGCACCCCCAAGATACTTAAAAAATTTGATGCAACCAAATCGGACAAATGCTGGAGATGTCTCCAGGCAAATGGAGACCTCCTACACATCTGGTGGGATTGCCCGCAATTACAAACCTTCTGGAGAAAAGTCCACGATCAAATAACCAAGATCACCTCTTACACTCTGAAATACACATCCGCACAATATTTACTCCACCTACAGAAATCCAAAGACATACCCTATCATAAATCATTAGCCATGTCACTAGTTAATGCAGCAAAAACATGTATACCCAGATTCTGGGGCACCCCAACAGTGCCATCCCTGTCGGATTGGTACAGGCGGGTAAACAAAATAGCAGAGATGGAAGAGCTCATATCTATAGCCCAAAACGCCTCAAACAAATTTGCTACCCTTTGGGCATGTTGGACCCACTTCCAAACTATTCAAAGACACCCCCAAAGAACACCGGTGTTGAAGCCTTGAAGGCACTGGCAGCCCCATAATCAGATCCGCTTTCCCTCTGTTCCTGCTGCTGGACACTGTCAGCTGAGCTCAGCTGCCTCTCTCTGCCTCTCGACGCTGCCGTCCACCTCACAGCCTCTCAAGTCTCACTCTCCTGACCCCGGCTACTACTGGGTGGGGAAGCGGAGGAAGATCACTCCGCCGGGGAAGACAAGGAGGACATGCGAGCGGGAGCAGAATGGGCATGCGCCCGGTCATCAGAAAGGTGCACAGATAATGGAAAAAATTCACCCCCCTAAGCTAGAAGGAGTGCCAGAGCAGGGGTGTGTAATTCAGAATTGTTTTTTTTTTAATTCTGCACTGACTGTCTTTGAAATTGCCAACGCCCCTGTTCAAATCCAATCCGGGGACAAAACCAGGGACAGACTTGGTCTGGGGACAATGTCCTCAATCCGGGGACTGTCCACTGAAACCGGGGACATCTGGTCACCCTACTCTAGTGTTCTCCCAAACACTATGATGTCATCCAGATATACCAGAACTTCAATCAGGTTTATATCTCCCACAGTTCTCTCCATCAACCGTTGGAATGTTGCTGGTGCCCCCGGAAGTCCCTGAGGCATCCGAATTCAAAGAAACCAAGCGGGCAGATGAAAGCAGTCTTTTCTTTGTCTTCAGCATGCATCGGTATCTGATAATACCCACTTTTCAGATCTAGCACACTAAACCACTTAGCCCCAGCAAGACACAGAAGAGCATCCTCAATCTGAGGGGTTGTGTATTGATCAGGAACAGTTCTTCGATGAAGTGTTCGATAGTCTATACACATGCAAAGTGTCTCATTCTTCTTTTGAACCACCACAATAGGTGAAGTGTAAGGACTTCTGGACTCCTGAATTACCCCTGACTTCTTCAGCTCCGCCAACTGTTTCCTTAAAGCGGAGTTCCACCCAAAACGGTCTTCAGGGTCCCAGGTCCACTTCCTCTCCTAGAGCCGCGGCTCCGGAAGGAAGTTCACCTTCCTCCCCCTCTCTCTGGGCGATCTTCTGGGACACGTCACAAGTCCCAGAAGGTACACCGGCCATCCACAAGGCGCATCGCTACTTGCACATGCACAGTGCGTGCCCGGCTTTGAAGCCAAAGACAGGTGCCCACACCTGTGATGCCGCCGAGGGGAGGGGGAGAGGAGCGAGCCCTCGGGCGACCGCATCGCTGGAGGGTGGGACAGGTGAGTGTCCGATTGTTAAACGTCAGCAGCTACCCTTTTTGTAGCTGCTGACTTTTAACTGGGTGGAACTCCGCTTTAAATGTTCCATATCACTGAGTGGCATCCTCCGAGCTCTTTCCCGAAAAGGTTTGTTTTCTTTTAACCGTATTTGATGTTTGGCGCTCTTAGCACAACCCACATCAAAATAATTATCAGAGAAAATCTTCTCCCAACGAGACATCTGTGACTTCATCCTTCTCTTCCATTCAGGAGGTAACACGGTAGCACACTCCTCCATCTCTCTCTGTAATCCTCAACATTTTTTGCTCTTCACGACTTCTGCTGGTGGTACTGGGATGGCTGCACTCACCTACCCCACCAGCATTCAAGCTCCTAGCACCACAGGATGGTCAGTGACATTTCGGAGACTGATAGATACCTTCTTCCCACTTCAAAACAGGGCCTTGGTGGTAACCAACTCTGGAACCATCGCTATCCCATCAGCTTCAGCTTGTGCATCAGTCTCCAACGCAACAAAGGGTTCTGGATGCTCCCAAGTGAGTTTCACAGTGGACTTCAGACAAGCGATCTCTCCCAGCTGTAGCACCTTCTTTCGTGCCCAACTTCCATAACCCCCCCACTCCATCGGCAGGGGAATTCTTTTCCTTAATCACTTGTTGACAGGCCTGGTATAGCTGAGAGTGGACCCCGGTGGGCAAAAATCCATCTTCTCCCACTACTTTTGCCAGCAGTCTTCTCACTAAATCCGTGTTAGTCCCGATCAACATGGAATTCTGTTCAGCACCCGGAGGCCTGGGAAACACCACGGCCAAGGTGTCAAACGTTTCAGTCTTTCCTGCAGCTGCTGGCCCAAAGGAGATCTTTATGGGAATATATTAATTTTATGGAAACTTGTCAGTCCTAATTCCCCAAATTTCCAGCTCTTCGAGATTATTTAAGGGGATGTGCTTTAAATATTGATCATAGAAGTCCCGGTAAAGTATAGGGACTTGAGCCCCTGTGTCCAAAAGAGCCCAGGTATAGACACCTTCTACCTGCACGGACACAATAGGGGATGGCCCCATTAACTTTTCAGGTATCCTCTCCACTCCTACTCTTCTGAGATCTCTTCTAGGCCCACTTTGAGAGGATCTAACTATAGCCCTGGGTGGTGATCGAGCATTGGTTTCCTGTGCCCGACTCTCAGGCACCGGTGACGGGTTAGTTGATTTCTGAGACTTTACACCCTTCTTTTTCCTTTTCTTCTGACTCTGTTTGCTTCTCTTCTGACTCTTGGTGCTCAATTCCTTCTTTGGGTATTCAGTTGAAACCCTCATTGAGACCCCATGAAGTTTCTCGCCTTCTGAGTGGTTAGCAACTGCTGTAATGCTTTCAACAGTTCAACTAGGAAATTTGATTCTCCGTTTCTTTTAGGGCACTGCCATCGGAAATGCCCATGCTCCCCACACTGAAAGCACTTTCGGGGATCGGTCTTATCCAGCTGAGCTGTAACTTGAGCTTCCACCACCCTCAGCAATGTCTGCTATATTTGATCTTGCGTTTGAGCTACTTGTGTGAGCAATTTAACTGGGGTGTTCTCAGGAACAGGCAAGGCCAAAGGAGTCTTAGAACACTCCCCCCATTCTGATTCTTCTACACTTCTATCCACTTCTGAAACCCCTTGCTCTATTTGCAGGGGCTGGGTGGACACTTTCCCAGTCTTTGGGGTGACTTTGATCCCTTCTCGTGATCCTTGATTCTTTTCATCCAACAAAGCTTCCTCCTCCCTAACCAGTCTCATCAACTCTGGGTAGGTTGGGGCCATCTGTGCCCCTTTCAATAGTAAACAAAGCACAATTGGGTCTAGCTCCTTGTAGGTTTCATTCCAACCAGACTTTATCAGCCTCTTTCGAGTTGGTGCCTTTCTTCAGGATGATTTGATGCAGAATACGATCCACTCTAGCAACATAAGCAGACAGTTTCTCTCCTCTGTACTGATGAGTGTGCAAAAATTTGTATATCAAATCAGGGATCTTCTCTACCCTGCCATAGACAGCACAAAAAGCTTCAATATAGTCCATGGCTACACAGTCAAGCTTTCCTCTCTTCAGACTCCGGATAACATCCGCAGCAGGGCTTCTGAGGCTCTCACTTATCCTCTGTCTTTTAACTGCCTCCGGCACACTCCATTTCTTCCACTGCTTGAATGGCTTGATCCATTCAGCTTTCAAATTCTTCTTCACCTTCTGGGGTTGGGGCGTGACTTGAAAAGAACTGCAGCCTCCTGTAGCCCTGATTTGCTGAAATATTAGGGCTTTTTATCAAGCTCTCAACCAGCCAGTTCATATCCATGTAAAAAGAAGCTGGGGGCATTCCCATCCCAGAGGCATCTGCTTCTTCTTCTTCTAACTCAGGACTCATGGAACCACATTTGGATTGCTCTTCTTCTGGATTTCCCTCTGTCTGCAAAGGTATCACTTGAGCCTCCAATCCATCAGCTAAGCTCACAATCTCTTTCCGAAATCCAGCCGGAACACTCTCCTGTCACTTGATCAGGGCATAAGTGTCATCTTCCTCAAATTCAGGCTTCACATCCACAACATAGGATCCTTTCTCTGGGACAGTCCTTCTTATCAGCTGGCGCACCTCTCTCTTGGACCACCCAATTCCGGGCATCTTCACCATGCTGTCCAATGCCAATCGACTCCCTTCCTCTTGCACCCAACTAGGGGCAGTGACTGAGTCCACCTTTCCCTTCTCTGGCGGTGAGTCACCGGACTTGCTTGGGCTTACTATGAGGGGTATCCCAGATGAGCCCCCGAATGTAGTGTTGTCCTCTTGAGGGTCGCAAGATGTAGCAATACCCTTCTGGTTTCCTCTGCCACATCTGACACACTGGGTTAAAACATTTTTCTGGTTTCCCTTTAAATAATGACAACAGTAATGAGATACACCAAATTGTGTTGAATCAAAAATGTTTGCTCAAAAGATGGATCAAAGGAAAAATCAAAGAATAAACTTGAATACTTATACAAAGTATTATTGGCAAAAGAATAATTATCACCACTTTGGTTCAAAAATATCACTTAATGTATATACATTTTCTTAAACCCAACAAATGCATATATTGCCCATGTAAGCGGGACACAGGAGAGCAGAGGAATGACTCCTGTTAGTGTTAGATCCCTCTCTACTGCTCACTCACATAAGAACAGTACAGTAATAGGTTAACAAATACAACCCCAGCAAACCGTAGACATAGCATCATTCAACCTGCTGTTATAGAGAGTTTTTGGTGAAATTCAGCTTTGGTAATTTCAGCAAGTAATGTACTCCTAAAGTGGGGAGAGAAGTAGAAGTAGTCCAGTGTTACTCTCACTCTCCAGTGTGTGGCTCATGGGATGGTCTTCGGCCTCCACCGCACCACACCACGGCTCACATGGATCTGACACTCCTGCAGGGTGGATGGAACAGGAACAGCCTTCAGGTTGCCGTGGGACAGGGTAATCAAGCTGTCCGCCAGTGTCTCTCCAGATATCTGATCGATAAATCTATAGAAGCAGGCCATTACCGCCGCAGCTTCCAGCAACAGATTCCCTGCACACAGTTCCACGCCGGTCCCCAAAGCCTAGATTCTTATAGTCTCTCCCAGAAAGCTCTTCTCCTCCCATAAATCTCTTCTCCCCCCCCCATCAGCCCGCTGGTAGTTGTAGTTTCACCCAATACCAAATACTGCATTATAATTAACACCATAAAGGGTCTTCTGATTGCAAGAAATGTAAATATCCAACTCCTGGCTACATAAGCAATCATAGTGTATACAAAAAAAATCCTGATCACTCCCCCAGAGTAGTACAGCATTACTATGGCAATACTGCATTGCTCTGGTCTGTTTTTTTTTTTTTCATACTATCACCAGCCAGTCTCCCTGATAACAACCACACCAGTTATGTGATGATGCTGTACTGCACTAGTGAAAAAAAAAATTAACAGCTTCAAAAAACTTGCCATGCCTCTTACTAAATACCTTGGACTGTCTACTTTACAAAAAGGGGTCATTTGGGGGATCATTCTACTGTTCCGGAATTTTCAGGCCTCAAGAAATGAGATAGGCCATCAGTACATCAGGATTGATCAATTTTCAGATATATCCGATAGTTTGTAAACTGTATAACTTTCCTACAGACTAAATAATATACACTGATTTAGGTTATTTTCACCAAAGAAATGTAGCAGAATACAGTTTGGCCTAAATTTTATAAAGAAAGATTATTTATTTGCAAAATTTTATAACAGAAACTAAGAAAAACTTGTTTTTTTTTTTCCAAATGTTCGTTTTTTTCGTTTATTTAGCAAAAAATTAGAAAAACCAGTGGTGACTAAATACCACCAGAATAAAGCTATATTTATGTGTGTAGTGCCCCCACAGAGTAGGGGCATTTCTAGCAAGGTTTTTGGCTAGAAAAGGTAAATTTAGTCAGGCCTGACTGTATTGCGCAGGCCTGGGTGTTTTGATCTGAGCTGGGAGGAGTGGCTCAGGAAGGATTGGGTGGACTAAACAGATGAGGTCACCAAAACCTCCCTCTCTGTAACCAGAAACTTGGTGTTGGTCTCTGGGCATAAAGCTGGGAGGCAAGTGGAGCCATCTGGAGTATTCTAAGGAGCCCTGACCAATCCCCAAGCAGGGTTGTCAGGGGGCAGGCTTCCTTAAATACTCTGGGAGGAGTAGTGTCGGGTGGAAATTCTGAGATGTAGCAGAGGCGCTGTGGAGCAGGCCCCTACCCGGGAGGTCGCTCCCAGTCAGGGGAGGGTGACCTTGGGGCCTGGGAGTTCGGGTGCAGCCAGGGAGGAGAGAGATCCTTTGAGCGGTGGTCCCTGGGACTGAAGGAGAGAAAGTGCTGGAGCAGGCTGGGAGAGGAAGGTAGACAGTCTGTGGAAACCTTGGAGGTCAGTCAAGGGAAGGAGAGAGTCCCTGAGGAAAAGAGAAGGTCTAAGGGACCTGGAGTCAGCTATGGGCTGGGTGTTGTAGTCCGTCAAAGGCCTGGTTAGCACAGAAGTACTTTTCTGCACAATCAGGGGCCCGTGTGCCCCTTTCCTGTAATGGGTGTTCCTGAAGTCCTGCTGGGACAGGGTAGGCCTCGCCACGTGCTAATCGCGGTAAAGAACTGAGAGTAGAGGCCTAATACATTCCTTTTAGGCCAGAAACCAAGTACGGAGCTGAAGGGGGAAGGAGTAATAGTCTGCAGAGGGAGAGTCTGCAGTGTCAGCGCACACATACAGGCCTGTATGTGCCAACTTTGTACTATAATTCTACTGGGCATCCCACAGTAAACCCTAATCCCCATCTAAGTTATTTCCCCCCAATAAAACAACAAAAACAAGAGCCGGCCTGGTCATTGTCTCTGGATGTGTGATATGGTGTGATTGAGGTCAGCTAGCAGGTGAACCACTACCTTCAGCCATGTGAAAAAAATTATACAAAATTTAATTTGGGTACAGTGTTGCATGACCGCGCAATTGTCATTCAAAATGCGACAGGTCTGAAAGCTGAAAATTGACTTGGACAGGAAAGTTCCCGGTATTGTAGTAGTTAAAAAAAAAAAATGAAACTTCAGAATTGAAAAGAAAGCAATGGGAAGCATACCAATTTTTCACCCAGGCATAATCCCTTCAGACTGAACAAAAGAAATCTAGCAGTTTTTGCCATTGACAAATGGATAGACTAATGCTCTATACTGTATTCCAACAGGCAGCTCCAGCAGCTGTCAGAATACTCAAACAGTTCCTGCATCTGATTGGATGCAGGCATTGTTCAGGCATCAATTTCCCACCAGGCTTGACAAAAGGTCAATGGAGCTGGTTGGAAAATTGACAACTGAACAGCACTTGCATTCAGTCACGTGCAGGAACTGTTTGAGTATTCTGACAGCTGCTGGAGTTGTCTGTTGGAATACAATAGGGGAGAAGTGCCCAGAAGGGATGTATCATGCAGATAGGGGCAATATGCATAGTAAAGATTCAGCAGCAGCCATCACATCTAAGAACTGGTAAGCTGCAAAATGTTAATTTTTGTGTTTATTTCTGGGTTTAACCACCTGCCGACCAGCCGCCAAATGGCTATAGCACGCGCCTGCTGCACGCGGGGGAAGCTGATATGGATGCTTGGCAGCTGCGATGTCAGCCAGCCACCCGTGATCGCGGGAACGAGAGGCATAACGGGGAACTGTTAGTGTAAACCAGTGGTTCTCAACTCCGGTCCTCGGGCCCCCCCAACAGGCCAGGTTTGCAGGATAACTGAAATACATCACAGGTGATAGAATTTTACTGCTCAGTGATTGCAGCATTCTAGTCTGCATCTCCCCAAGGTAATACTTAAAATCTGGCCTGTTGGGGGGGCCCGAGGACCGGAGTTGAGAACCACTGGTGTAAACAAACAGATCCCTGTTCTATCAGGGAAGTAGAGAGAGAGATCTGCTGTTCCCAGTAATGGGGAGCAGCTTTCTCTCTCTACTCTCTGTCAGTACATTGCCCCCACAGTTAGATACACCACAGAGGGAACACATTTAACCCTTTGATTGCCCCCCCCCCCAGTGTTAACCCCTTCCTTGCCATTGACATTTATACAGTAATCAGTGTATTTTTATAGCACTGATCGCTGTATAAATGTCAATGGTCCCAAAAAAGTTTCTGATCCGTCCGATCTGTAATTTATTTTTTTATTTCAGGTACTTATATAGTGCCATCAATTTACGCAGCGCTTTACATATAAATTGTATATTCACATCAGTCCCTGCCCTCAAGGAGCTTACAATCTAAGGTGAATTTTCGCAGTCCCACTAAAAATCGCTGATTACTGCCATTACTAGTAAAAAAAAAAAATTAATTATAAAAATGCCATAAATCTATCCCCTATTTTGTAGACGCTATAACTTTTGTGCAAACCACTCAATATACGCATATTGTGATTTTTTTTAACCAAAAATATGTAGAAGAATACATATTGGCCTAAACTGATGAAGAAATGTGCTTTTTTTAACAAAAATGTTTGGATCTTTATTATAGCAAAAAGTAAAAAATATTGTTTTTTTTTCAAAATTGCCGTTCTTGTTTTGTTTATAGCGCAAAAAAAAAACCGCAGAGGTGATCAAATATCCCAAAAGAAAGCTCTATTTGTGGGAAAAAAAGGACACAAATTGTGTTTGGGTACAACTTTGCACAACCGCGCAGTTGTCAGTTAAAGCAACGCAAGTGGCGTATCGCAAAAAGTACTCTGGTCAGGAAGGGGGTAAATCCTTCCGAGGCTGAAGTGGTTAATACCGATCTATATAATAAGAACCTTGATACACTGTAACTTGCAGCTTTTTCATACAGGATTATGGGAGTGTGGACTTTATCATGTAGCTCTGTGAGAATCAAGGCTAAACACTGGCAGTTTATATAAAGCAATATTTGCTGAAGGATGTCCTGGTGCTGAAACACTTTGGCCAGGTGTTGTAATCTAAACAGCTAACTGTGCACCATATGCCAGCTGAAGAGAGTGTGATAACCTGCAAAGAGAGCAGAACAAATGTTTTCTAAAGTTTTTAACTTCTGGCATTGCAGTGGGGCAGTTGGAGTTACAACCGAGTCAATTTTTTTTTTTGGGATAGAGTAGGTTATTGCTACTGTGCCCCTCTGGAAAAATGCTTGATGAATCTATGAGTAGAGGAATACGCTGCAATACTTACCCTAGACCTTGCTCCACTTCATTCTCCCAGTGTAACTTATTGGAGTAAGGCCGGGTTCACACCAGCTGCGGCCGTGGCTCACAGCAGGGTCCGGTGCATGCCTGTTCTCCGTTTCAGGTGCAAATCAGGTCCAAATTTTTGCCTGAATTTGGACCTGAAACTGAGCCAAAAGACACACAGGACCCTTTTCCAGTGGCCGAGGCCGCCCCAGAGCTGTGTGAACCGTCACCATTGAGAGCCGGTCACAGTCTCCTGTCATGCGATTTGGATGCGAAGTGTGAAGGCTACGTTTTTTTGAGGGCTCAGTCCTGGGCAATGCAGAGGCTGGAGAGGCTTCTATCCCAACTGTACCTTAAAAGAACAGCCCCCAAGGCTTTTCTGCCTTGGCTCGGTCCTGAATGGAGTATTGTGACAGAATCACCTGGGTTAGAGGCTTTTGGAAGGGACTGCAGGCTAGCCTCTTGCCTACTGACTATGGGCCCTGGCTTTTAACCACACCGCACACAGTATATTTACTGCGGCAGTGTGGATGTGTACTGCGAATCACTGTAAATAAACGGCGATTTGCGAGTGGCCGCTAGGGGGCGCGATATCCGCTGGCGAGCCGTGATGAGCTGCCAGAGCCAAAGAACGGGGAACCGCCGATGTAAACATGGCGGTTCCCCATTCTGACAGTGGGGACATAAGAGATCTACTGATCACTGTCACTGGGATCAGTTAGATCTTTTATGCCCCTGACAGCCCAGCCCCCTAACAGTTAGAACACACCTAGGGAACACCTAGATCTCCCCCCACAGGTTAACCCCTCCACTGCAAATGGCATTTACATAGTAATCAGTGCATTTTTATAGCACTGATCGCTGTATAAATGCCAATGGTCCCAAAAAAGTGTCAAAATGGTCCGACATGTCTGCCCCAATATCACCGCCATTACTAGTAAAAAATAAAAACCCCAGAAATGAATTCTCCTCATCCGTAAATGCGGCAACTTTTGCGCAAACCAATCAATAAACGGCAACTGCGATTTTTTTTTTTACCAAAAATATGAGGAAGAATATAAATCGGCCAAAACCGAATAAAAAAAAGTTTTTATATTTTTTTTTTTTGGATTTGTATTTTAGCAAAATGTAAGAAATATTGTTTTGTTTGCAAAATTGTCGCTCTTTTTTTGTTTATAGCGGTGATCAGAAATGACGCAGAGGTGATCAAATACCACCAAAAGAAAGCTCTATTTGTGGGGAAAAAAAGGACTCAAATTTAGTTTGGGTACAACGTCGCACGACCGCACAATTGTCAGTTAAAGCGACGCAGTGCTGAATCGCAAAAAGTGCTCTGGTCCTAACGTGGGAAATCCTTCCGGGGCTGAAGTGGTTAAGGGAACACTACTCTTTGTGAGGTGTGTGCCTGGGGGGACCCTGGGAGTAATGTTCCTTTGGATTCAAGTCCATGTCTCCCCAAGACACAGACTCTGGGACTCTAGGCCCGGGGTCCCTGTATAGGGCTTTGCTGCCTCATTACCAATAGCAACTGTGATGGACCCCATACTCAAGAGGAGTATGTCTGCCATATAAGCTTCCCTTGCCCGATACCAGCATGATCCAAGATCCCTTAGCCCACCCAGTCAGCAGTGTAGGGTGAATAAAAGCATAAGATTGGGTGCGCATGCACGGAGCGTCCATGGCGGCTGCTTGAGCCAGGAGCTCCGTTCCTTCCCGGCCCTTTGGAGCCTACACCGCATGCAGCGGAGCTCGGCTATCCCGCTCAAGAGGTAGGGGAGCAGGGGACAGTCTCGGGAGCAATCCTAAAGCGAAGCGGAGACTGGGACCTTAATGCGATCCCCGCATCCGGCTGCTCCTCCTAAATTGAGGCCGCGGCTTGGGCCTACTCACTCAGCAGCTCGTGGAGCATCTAGGCAGTGGAGGAGCTGAACCTCTGTAGGCTGTGGGGGATCTCCCAGGGGGACATTAATAACACATCAAACACTCGGGAATCTCACCAGTAATATAAGAAATACCCCACCTGACGGAGCAGGATGAGCAACAACTGGGGTGGGACCCATTAACTGTGCCTGAAGCTCAGGTCTACTCTTGCAGCACCATCCAAAATCTGAACCTGGGAAAGTCATAAACTTTCCTTCTTATACACATATACTGCAGGATCACATTTTATTATATAAGCAGTGAACTCTCCTATCCCTACATCACTATCTTGTTTATTTTTTCATCTTACTACAAACTTATTTTCAAGGTTACTCCATCCCCTCTTACTCGGTTCTTCTAGAAGGGGGGGTCACCTTCACCTTACTCTAATAATAATCCACCCAACCCTTGGAACATGCAGTCGGGAGCAGTCAGACGGGACCTCTCTCGTCAACCTGGCTTCGATGCCCCAGCCCCAAAAGGCCCTCAGGGGTCTAAAGGTCCCCTACCAACCCTAGGGACCATTGAGGAGATGGAAGCCGGGTCAGACAGGGGCTCCCATGTACTACCATCCCCAGGGCCTCCCCCGGGTACTCTACCTTCAGCACAGATCCTTTCTCCAGCCTCTACAATCTCACTATTGGTGCGGACTTTAGATGAACTCATTACAACACCTTTTAAAGAGCAGAGTCCTGTTAACCCACAAATGGACCTGTCTACCCCCCAAGCCTTAATATCTCAATCAGACTTTCAGATGATGATGGAGGTATTTTCAAAAATGCTCTCTAAGGGCCTTGCCCAAACAGCCTCGCAAATTACCTCTGTTATCCAGGCTCACCTTCAAGGCTTGGGAACCAGAATAGACGCAATAGAACAGAAGACGGACCAATCAGTCTCCAGAATCAATCAAAACACAGTACGTATCCAGGATCTTCAGGACCAATTGGAATCGGCTCTCTCCAAAATAGACGATTTGGAAAATCGCTCCAGACGCTATAACTTTCGAATCCGAGGGATCCCTGAGGCCATCACAGATGTGCATACGGTAGTGAGCGGTTTCATTAAAGAAATCATCCCAGGTATCCCGGAGCTCCGTCTGGAACTAGACAGGGCTCATAGAGCTCTTCAGCCCCCGAGGTCAGACGGCCTTCCTAGAGACATTGTGGTAAAACCTCACTTTTATGGAGTTAAAGAGGAGGTCATGAAGGTCTCTAGATCCAACCCCGACCTTTCTATTCAAGGTCACTCTGTTCAGGTCTTCGCTGACTTATCTCCTACTACTATACAGAAAAGAAGATCTCTTAAGCCTCTTCTAGAAATTCTCAATAAATCATTCATCAAATACTGGTGGTCTTTCCCCTTCTGTCTGGCTTTCATTTTCAAAGGCAAGAAATTTGGCTTTTCCTCATTCCAAGAAGGAGAACAGCTGCTGTTCAAGCTCAACTTCATATCTCTGGATTCCACTCCAGCTTCTCATCACAAGAACATGGGCCCCTCCAAGAGACCCTCCCCCCAGAGTCCCGTCCTTCCTATGTGGCGGAAACAGCAACAGAAGAGGGCTAAGGACTCCCTCCCTCCTTGATTTTTGTCTTGCTCTCCTTGCTTTCGACCCCCATTTTTGTCTTGGTCTGATTTTTTACAAAGACCTCTGAATCCTAACACTCCTCACTGAGGATTGCTGTCGTTCAGTTGTTTAAGACTGTTTTAAGATGTGTTTTCCTTTATACTTTTTCATTGGGCGGTCTGGGGTTGGCTTACATCCTTGTCCTCTCACGGGCTCGGCCCTTCATGGGGGGGGAGGCGGGATGGGAGCCGGCTATAGGCTGTCCCCAAATGTTTGTTTCTCTTTTTTTTTTATTTCTCTTGCTTGTTTCGTATAACATGCTGCAGGATTATGTTGTTGAACTTTAATGGTTCTGTCTATTTCCCCTTGATTTGACTGATCCTTAAGTTATGGAACCAGAGAAGACCCGTTTAGGGGTCCCGATGGGTCCATCCTGTCGACCCCGACTTATCTAGTCGGGAGCCCCCGGGGGGGCGTTTTGACTACATTTTTAGCTCCAGATATTTGCATTGTTTTCGGGTAAGGCATCAGTTAAATCTTTGTTTTGGCACCAGAGAAGTGGCCGGGAAGGAGGCCATGCTCCTTCCTCTGACTTCGGGATATTCTTAATGGTACTCCCTAGGTCAGATGTAGCTCTGCTATCTGGGCAGACACTTTTGTCCTTTTTCCTGCTAGTGAGGGGATCCTCTAGTCTCCTCACTCCCAGGAACTTGGGGGGATACGTGGCTAGTTTTTGCTGCTTCCCCCTTTTGCTTGTTGCTTTTGTCTTTCTTCAATTTCATCTGTTCTATCCTATTGTTACCTTTATGCTCTTAACTTCTCTTTTTAGACACCAGGAAAGTCTACTTCGTAGAGGGCCCCTACGGATCAGCTCCATCTTTGCTTGGTTGGACAGGTCCTTCTTTATGCCTGCACAGGTTTGGGTGAGTCCTTGCCTAATGTGGTTTGTGGATCGATATTTACACAGTTCCCATGTCTGCTAATTCGCCTTCGTTTCTGAGAGTGGCATCACATAACGTTCAGGGCCTTAATTCCCCTGTAAAATGGAAAAAATATGTTAATTTAGCCCGTTCCCATCATCTAGACATACTCCTGCTTCAAGAAACCCACTGCCCAGAGCAATATGTTCCCAAATATATACATTCAAGTTATCCACAGTTCTTTCTAGCAAACGCGCCAGATAAGAAAAGAGGTGTGGGAATCTTTTTCGCTAAACACCTAGCTTTTACCCTCATGAATTAAACTAAGGACCCAGAGGGAAGATTTATTCTTCTGAAAGGGACCATAGGGGGAGTGACATATTCTCTCGCGTCATATTACGCTCCAAATTCCGGCCAAGCTAAATTTCTCCATGAGTTACTTAATCGTATACTGCCCCTTCTCGAGGGGAACGTACTATTGGGAGGGGACTCGAATCTGGCCCTTGATCCCATGCTTGACAAATCGGGCTCAGGAGCACCCCATCTAATCCGGCCTCCGAAACATAGCCTTAAGCTCGCTAGACTTCTTTTCTCCATAGGTTTCATAGATATCTGGAGGGAATTAAACCCTAAAGTGAGGGACTACTCTCACTATTCAGCCCCACATAAGAGTATGGCAAGAATAGACCACATTTTTGTCCCAGCCTCTTTATCTCCCTTAGTCTTTAAATCCTCCATTAAGGACTCTCCCTTGTCTGATCATTCTCTAGTAATAATACATATCAAAGTTGAGCCAGGTGGGGTGAGGAACCCCCATTGGCGCCTAAATGAATCCCTTCTGAATAATCCAGTGCATTGTGTATTGTTAGAAAAGGAACTTAAAGACTATTTCCATAGGAATGACAATGGGGAAGTTTCTCCACCAATATTGTGGGCAGCCCATAAAGGGGTTATGAGGGAAAACCTCATCCAACTATCAGCCAGGTTAAAAAGGGAAAGGAAGATAGAGATAGAGAATCTGGAAAGGAAATTTCAAGACCTCGCTAGAACTCATAAAAAGAATCCGACCCATCATTCATGGACTCAACTGGAAGCGGGTAGAGTAGCCCTGAATCTCGCCCTCACTACCAAAGCTGAGAAACAAATTCAATGGTCTAGAGCTCACTCGTATTTGCAAAGAGATCACATAGGCCCCAAGTTGGCTGCCAGACTGTCCCCCAGGTGTCGTTCCTTTTCTTTTCCTAAGATCAGGGACGGGGGCGTGGCCTGGACATGGCGGAGTAAGGTCGCACACTCCTTGAGCTCCCGGCGCTCTACCAGCTAACCCGACTTATCTTGCTCTATTTAACTACAGATCCATCGGAATGAGACATCAATTTATCTCGTTCTATTCAGCCCAATCGACCATCT
>BLSH010283479.1:28906-47202 GCA_018402905.1 Glandirana rugosa
ATAGCGGTTATGTGACACACGTCTTAATAATCCGTTTACTCATAAAACTGGTGTAGTAGGAGAAATACGTACAACAGAATGAGGTTCGACATATCCGAGATACTCATTTGCCTAATAATTCTGCACACAGTGTATTGGCGATATAAGACAAGAGGGTCCACAATTTCCGGTAAGTGGGGATCTTGCCTATGTTTGCACATGGTGGAGTGACACACTGAATGGCACGGGCACTTTATATTGAAGGTTGATCACTTATAGAAGTTGTCTATAATCACCTGGATTCATATATATGAGAAGTTCATTTTTGGATTGCAATTTTCCAAGCACATTGGATCAATTTTTTCTGCACAAAGGACTTGCACAGTGTATGGATTATATATATATATATATTTTTTTGCACATATTTTGACTGTTACTAAGAATCGGACTGCATGCCATTTATTTGGAAGTTTTCAAGCACAAAAGGATTTTAAATTCACAGATATTAGCACTAAGCACTTTATTTTTGGTGGGCCGTGGGTTCACAATATATTTGCACAGATGTTTGGTCATAATTAAGGACTCATGTTAAGCGTATGCATATTTATGTTGTTTATTCACATGCACTTTAAATATTTAAATATTTAATATGGTCTATTGATAGCTGAGTACACTAATAGACTCTATAGCAAGCGCTGTTCACACATAGGATCTATCTCTTAGTGCATTTTTTCATTGTACATCCCTAGAGGTTACAACAGCAGCTGCCTATAAGTACTATACTGTGGCGCGTGAGCCTTTATATAATTTATATAAAATTCTCTCTAAAATCAATTGATTCCATAGGAATGTTGTACAAAATTTAAAAAGGTATATGTGAATATATTATATCGAGACAGATTTTTTCACAGATACATTGCTAGTTGTAAACATACATGGGCAACACAATAGTGGTAGTACGCTAGTACCAACATTTTTGAAATAGGACTCCTTGTCCGTTAGCGATAGGTTTAGCCATAGGTAATGTTACTGACCTGCTGGTATCTGATTGCAGTTGTAAGAACTTTCAAAGAATGCATATCTTTTGTGGCATTTGTATCTAGAAGGAGAAGAGATCCTTATGGTGATTGAGGACAAACTGTTGTGAGAAGTGTGGAGGGGAACGGAATTGGAGGGGAGGTAGGAAATATGGGAGGGGGGGCGGCATGGGAGGGGTGGAGGAAAATATGGGAGGGGGGGTTAGGGAAAAGGGGAGGAAAAATGGGGGATGGGAAGGAGATAGGGGGGGATCAGGGTGCCAAATATAGGGAGAGCTCAGGGCTCTGCCTATGGATGAAAATCAGAGCGCTAGTTTTGAGATTAGGTCTCTGCGGACCACTGTGTGTAGGGACTGTCACAATGGAGTCTCCAGAGGGTAGGGATGCGGGAGTGCAAGTAAGAGCCTGGCAGAAAAAAAAGAGAGATCCACCTGATCCTTGCCAGAGGGAGAGATGAAGAACGTGAGCTGGGGAGCGGACGGCAGCATGAAAGCGGCGGAACGGGCAGCTGGCAAATGGAATCCGAGGGGACCCCAGGTGAGGGGGGGGCGGTGGAGAGGGGAACTGCTGGCAAGGATAGAGAATGTGTGGGTGAAAGAAGACGGCAAGTCTCTCTGGCCGAAGGGATGGGCTGGGATGTCAGAAAGCGGTGATGGCTGCTACGCAAGTTTGGATGGATGAGCTAGGACCGGGGAGCGTTGCACTGAGGGGTAGGGAACTACCTGGTGCAGGAGGACAGGACCAGGGGACATGGGGTAGGGTGGAGGGCTGGAGGGAGTGCTAACCTTGTGTGGAGCTGGGAACTGTCCAGCAGTAGCAACCTGTCAGATTCAACGTTCTGGGGCCACTGCAGCCGATTCTGTGCACTGCTGGCAGCACTCATATGTCTATTTCCCAAAGACAATCTCTGGATATGAAGCTAAGCACGTGCACTGAACTTCTTTGGTCGACAATGGCGAGGCCTGTTCTGAGTGGAACCTGTCCTGTTAAACCACTGTATGGTCTTGGCCACCGTGTTGCAGCTCAGTTTCAGGGTCTTGGCAATCTTCTTATAGCCTAGGTCATCTTTATGTAGAGCAACGATCCTTTTTTTCAGATCCTCAGAGAGTTCTTTGCCATGAGGTGCCATGTTGAGCTTCCAGTGACCAGTATGAGAGAGTGAGCGCAATAACACCAAATTTAATGCTCCCCATTTACACCTAAGACCTTGTAACACCAAGGAGCCACATGACACCGGGGATGAAAAATGGCTAATTGGGCCCAATTTGGACATTTTCACTTAGGGGTGTACTCACTTTTGTTGCCAGCGGTTTAGACATTAATGGCTGTGGGTTGAGTTATTTTGAGAGGACAGCAAATTTACACTGTTATACAAGCTGTCACTACATTACATTGTAGCAAAGTGTCATTTCTTCAGTGTTGTCACATGAAAAGATATAATAAAATCTTTACAAAAATGTGAGGGGTGTACTCACTTTTGTGAGATACTGTATATATAATAATAAATACACCCAGAAGTAGGATATATGGGCATTTTAACCAGGAGTCAGACATGAAGCTATATGAAGGGTGGAAGGGAAATAGAAATCTTTTATAATAAAGTAGTAATAAACAATGAGACTTTTTTTCATAGATATGATTTTAAATATAATGTACAATATTGGTAAATTTTTACTTTAACTGTAATTGTAATGCCTTCTATTACCTCCGGTCTATCAGCCTCCACTTACTCTGGCTTCAGATTCTGATCTTCCCTGCACACAGTCTTTAAAGTGATTTTGCACAGAGCAGCCCTGATCCTCCTCTTCTGGGGTCCCCCACTGACACTTCTGGCTGCTCCTGCCTTCAGAGTGCCCTAATAGCAAGCTGCAAAGTATAGTATAGAGTTCCCCCTATAGCATGGTAAAAAAATTTCTGACTTTAGAACCACTCACTTCCGACCAGGACTACATGTCCCATAAGGCATTGCTCCTCACACATTCACAAGTTCTCAGGCACTTACTGACATGTATGGACGGTGTACTGAGCTGTATGTGTGCTGCACTGTACTTCCTGATATGTACACAAATAATGCATTCGGTATGCAGGCCAACTAATCGGCTGACGGATTAAAGCGGTTGTATACCCTCCAAAGGGATTTTTACCTACAGGTAAGCCTATAATAAGGCTTACCTGTAGGTAAAATGAATATCTCCTAAACCTGTACGGTTTAGGAGATATTCCCCCTGCAAGCAGCTGCAATGTCCCGGCGCATGCGCCAATGTCCGCTCCCTCTGAGGCGATCGAGCAGCCCTGAAGGATCTTTGTTCCAAGGTCAGTATTTCATAATGAGCTAGTATGCGGTGAATACTAGCTCATTATGCTATTGTCTTGCAGTTTTTTTTTCTTTTCCATTGCCATGTATACAACCGCTTTAATTGATTATGAAAATAGTTGACAACTTTTTTCATAATCGATTAATTGATTCGTTTTTTTATTCAGCCCTAATGGCAACCCTACTCCTAGCAGAAATCTACTCCCCAAATTCCCAATCCCAGCACAAATGGTTGTAAAGGCAGGATTTTTTTTTTTTTTATCGTAATGCATCCTGTGCATTAAGATAAAAAACCTTTAGTGTGCAGCAGCCCCCTCATACTTACCTGAGCCCCATCTCAATCCAGCGATGTGCAGGAGTGTGTCCACCATCCTGATTGGCTGAGACACAGCAGCAGTGCCATTGGCTTCCACTGCTCTCAAAGTCAGTTAGCTAATGAGAGGAGAGAGGGATGGGGTTTAACCAGAGCTCCATGTCTGAATGGATACACAGAGCTGCGGCTCTGATGCCTTATAGCAAGCTGCTGTAAAAAACAGGTATCCGCCCCCCCCCCAAAAAAATATGACATGCCAAACGTGGCATGTCAGGGGGACACAGTCACCTAAAGCGGAAGTTCCACTTTTGGGTGGAGCTCTGCTTTAAAAATGGTTAAACTGACTTAATTTACAGACCGGAGCTCATTCCCTTGATATAAGAACCAAGAGATACTTTGTTTATACTTAGCAAATCTTGGTAGGCTGCCCAAATTTTTGTTTATCTTTAAGGGTCCTTTCACACCAGTGGACGGGCTCTGCTGCTCAGCGGGGATCCATCCGTTGATCCCCGCTTAGCCGGCGGATGACGGGACCGTCTCTGCACTCTGTGCAGAAACAGACCTGTCTGAGCTCCGCTCTCCTCTATGGGGGATCGGATGAACACGGACCGTCTGTCCGTGTTCATCTGATCTGATCTGCCAGACGGATGGAAAATAGAGTTTCCATCTGTCTGTGTTTAGCGAATCGGAGCGGAGCTGATGTCAGCGGATATGTCACTGCTGACATCCGTCGCTCCATAGAGGACAATGGAGCGTCCGTTCAGGTCCGCCTAAAAAACTCACAGGTGGAAGTTAACGGCCCGCCAGTGTGAAAGTACCCTAACAGCTGTCAGATTAGGCAGAGGACGGAGGCTCTTCACTGAATCGGAGATAGTGAGGGAAGAGAAGGATTGGCTATCTAGACAGAACACTGCTCGCCAGGACGCAGTTTCTGGTCACCATGGCGACCTGGGGCTTATATATATATAAAAAAATAAATAAATAACAGACCCCTTTATGTTTACCCACCATATTTCCCACTTACTAACTTACTTATAAGCGAAGCAGACATGGACCAGCCATCTGCCTGCCCAGTGGGTATTAGCTTCCCTGCTGTGCAGGCAGACTCCAACGGAGCCCACGCCATGTGGAAGGGGCCTAACACATCTTAGTACCTTTTGCAGTTTAGACACTAGAAGGAGCTCTCAGTGGCTCAATATTATTACTCTACCCAACACAAATTATATCTCACATACTCCCATACTCGCATTGTGAAACAAAGCAGTAGAGCACAATTATTGCTTCAAGAATGCATTCAGGAGGTAAAGCGGAAGTCCCACTGACCCGGTCACCCAACAAATAATATGGGTGAAACCATGTATAGAGCCAACCAGTTCCACACACAAGCACACAGCACAAGAATATACTTCACCCCATTCTCTGGAAAGTTTTGGAAGGTGATGCTGCAGGCAGGTTCACTGTTTCCTTTGGGAGAGCTTTTCCCAGATACCTCATGGATGCCCCTTCCTCTTCCACACCATGAGTACTAAATTTCGTGTATAAGATGAGCAGCAAGAGCTAAGGAATAGATTACTCCGGGTGTAGGCTCTCAGCACTGCTAGGACACCTCACAAACCACAATGGCATAACAAGCATTATGGGAACAAGGAAATGCTTAGCAAGTCTAACTCTGGGCTCATGCACATAGGGTGTATGTATCAGCGCCTCCTCTCCGCCGCTGACTAGAAAAAAAAAAAGTCAGTCCGACCCCCTACAGGAGGCGCCGGTATATTGACCTTTTTTTTCTTGGCTCCTTGCTGTTAGGGAAAATCCTGCATTTTTTGGACTTTTTAGCGCTAGTTGCGCGTTCACGCACGCGCTGGAAAAGGCGCCAAAAGGCTCTACTTCAGCTGTGCACATCCTGCAACGAGTGCTGTCTGATCTACAGCGTGTGACCTGTTTTCCTGAGCGACCTGTAACCTGTTACCTGTTCCTGTGACCCGGCCTGTCCCGACTTTGCCTGAACTCTGCCTGTACCGACCTCCGGCTTGCCTACGACCACCCGATTGCCTGATCCTTCTGTACTTCTGCTGCCAGCTCATTGCCGACCTTGCTCGTCCCTGACTCTGCTGCTGTGCCTGCAACCATCTGGTCCCATCAAGTATCCTGCTCTGAACACCAGCCACCCACTACCACTACATCTCTACAGCCCGAGACTTTTTTAGTCCCCCCCCCCCCACCTGCCCACAAAAGAAAACTAAGCGACGAGGCAGAAGAGGGGGCGGAACAGACATCAAAAAGATAAAGCACAGCCCAGTGCTGATACAATAAAAATATTCAATCTTTCCACCCACATCCTCTCAGATGAAGAAATCTCACTGTTGAGCAAAGGCCTCTGTTTTGCCCCCTCCACCCGTCCTAACCCTTTCACTCTTTTTGTGGACCTCAACAAGTTTACTAGAAACCTCACAGTAAAAAAACATTTTAGTATTAAGGAAGCTAAAGACAGAGCTATACCGGACCTGGAAATTCAGGAACCAACCCAGTCCATCAATACATCCAACCATAATCTATCTGATACCAGTGAGGAAGAAACCGACCTCATAGCCCTCCAGCATCTAGAAGATCTTTAGCTAGATGACCTCTATTCCACCCTACTAACACAGCATCTACCTACCTCCCCGCCTGTTCAACATACTACCTTCAGGCCAAAATCAATTTTCGATCCCACACATCATAAAGGCCCATATGTCCAAACCTTTTATCAAGTGGTTTTCTCCAAAATTGTGATGTGCAAAACCTCACACCAGAACTCATCCAAGCAGTCTAATCTCACACCCAAAGAGAAATTGGCTCTTGATGCGCTCTCTCAGCAGTCCGGTCTCATCATCAAGCCAGCTGACAAAGGCGGTGGAATTGTGATACAAGACAGGGCACAATATCTTCAGGAATCACACAGATTATTATCAGATAGTAACACCTATATTCCACTACGAGGAGATCCGTTGCCACAATTTAGTTCAGAAGTCAAGCACCTGATTACTGACACATCCACAGAAGGCATCATCAGCAAATCAGAAGCTTCCTTCCTCGACAGAGACTATTATTCCACACTCTATTTCTATCACTTACCAAAAGTTCATAAGAACCTGAACAACCCACCGGGGCGCCCCATAGTGGCCGCCATGGAGAGTGTCACAAGCTACCTCTCCCAGTACATAGACCATTTTCTCCAACCCCAAGCCCAGAGCTTACCCGCCTACATACAGGATGGTCAACACCTCCTGGACACATTAAAGTTCTACACTTGGGAACCATCCTATTTATGGCTGTCATTAGACGTCTCTTCACTCTACACCTCTATACCCCACTCAGTAGGCCTTAGAGCTGTACAATACTTCCTTGAACAAGATCCACTCATGAATCCCAGACAAGCCCAGTTCATCTTAGAAGCTACTAACTTCTGCCTAAACCACAACTATTTTCTCTTTGACGGCCAATATTATCTGCAAATACAAGGCACTGCTATGGCAGCCAATTTCGCTCCCAGCTATGCAAACCTTACCATGGGCCTATGAGAACATCTCCATATCTGGCACAACAACCCCTTTTCCAAACACATTATCTTTTTTGGCTGATACATCGATGATATCCTGGTCATCTGGGATGGCCCCAGCACACAGGTTGACAACTTCATCTCCTACTGCAATAACAACGTATTGGGCCTCTCCTTCACGTCTGTGTGTGACCCTGACAGCTTAGCCTTTCTAGAGCTGGAATTGTGCCTCACCAGTGAACACATATATGCCAAGAAGTACACCAAACCCACAGCCGAAAACTCTTACCTTCATTATACCAGCTGTCACCATCCGAGATGGATCACCGATATCCCAAAAAGTCAAATTCCTTGACAAAGGATATCCACCACCTCTGATACAGGAAGCCTTCAATTTCTACCTTGCAGAACCTTCCAGCAGCCACCCTAAACATCACCCAACTCAGACCGTCCGCTTCATCACTCAATACCATACCCAGCACAAGATGATGGAAAGCATCTTTCGCAAACACTGGGGCATCCTCCTTGAGGATCCATACCTGAAAATTTGATCCCGCCTCTCCCAAAGATAACATACAGAAGAGCCCACAATATCAAAAGCAAGATAGCCCCCAGAAAAATCAAGCCTGACACTACCACTATTGACCCCCACCTGACCTTCTCCAGTTTGAAAGGCATGTACCAATGCCGGAAATACAACTGCCTCACCTGTCAATTCGTTCAGCACGGCCTCAAACAATTCACGGCAAAATGCAAAACCTACATCTTTGAGGACCTTTACACCTGCTCAACAGAATATGTTGTATACTGCCTCTCTTGTCCATGCATCCTCCTTTATGTAGGCCGCACCATAAGAACACTAAGGAAAAGACTGGGCGAACACAGAAGAAGCATAGAGGATGGCAAAGACAAACTCAGTGTCCCCAAACACTTTTTTTTTTTTTTAAAGTATGTTTTTATTAATTTTTGACAAAGTATAATTACAATAGTTACATTAATCGTAAAAACACATGGCAAGGAGATATACAGATTACAACCAAACCAGGGCCGAACATGGCCAACAACATATCTCACAGTAATAGTCCGCCATCCCCTTTGTAAAAGGGGGGCGGTTAGAGGAGTTTAACCAAAACCTGCCCCTCCGACCCAGCCGGATTGGTACAGGAGGTCAAAGGAGTGTACAGAAACACAAAAACTATACTATACCATAAACCCAAAAAAACACAAAAAATAAATTTCAACTAACACTCACCCACACACACACCATCCACTCTTCAGGTCCTCACCCATACACCGCACCTCACAAGCTCCTTGCCATTATAGGAGAACTCCCCCAACAAAGGGGGAGGGGGGAAAATGACAGACGTCTTCAACCGACCCCATTACACAGTCACCCAGGCACTAGTCAGCCGTCCACTACCCCCCTACTGCTGGGACAATGGGGTGTCCTCCCAAAAGGAATCCCCAATGTCCAGCCAAGGTTGCCAGATCTTGTAAAATTTTTTCGGACACGCTCTGCCCGCATAGATAAGCTTATATATGGGTAGGGCTTTATTTACCATGCGATATAATAGTTGCACATCGGGGGCTACTGCATCTTTCCATTTCAGTAAAATCAATTTCCTAGCAAAAAATAACAATACACGCAGTAGTGTTCTAGCATGAGTTCGGTGTACCAGTTCATTTAATAGGCCAAGTAGGTCCCCAAACACTTTAAAGAATTCCACCAACAATCCACTTCTGGACTCCGTGTTTGGGTCCTGGAAGCCATTTCACACAAACTACCACAAGCCAAGCGTTTCAAATGTCTATGTCAAAGAGAAACCTTCTGGATTTACACTTTGGACACCCTATCGCCTGGAGGAATGAACGAAGACATAGAGATACATACTCTTCTTTGATCTGATTCATCCACACACCCACCTTTCTCCAACTATCTACCCCCTAGCCCCCTATACCCAGCCGCCCACACCCACCCCCCCCGCAGTCATCCCCCCCAACCTGCACCCTTGCCACCCCCCTTTCCCCCTGCCCCCCGCCCCCATCCCCCCCTTTCCCACCCATATATATATACACATACATATATGCACATTACATGCCTTTTTCAACTTACCAATATCCCCATCTAATCCCGTATCCCGTTCATACATTCATTATTCATCTTTTATTATTCCTTGATATATCCTTCCCTTCCAGGAATTTGTTCTCTTGTCATCCGTCCTCTCCCCTGTCACCACCCTCCCTTTATGGTTATACAAAATGCCCCCTGTTAATTTCAACCCCCCCCATCATATCATATATCCCATATATTATATTATATACCCTTATATACTATTACATGTATTCATCCATTCCATCCATCCCCCTGACCAGCTGCCATACACTCCTTTTCATGCCATTAAAATCTTCCCCTGGTTAAGCTCGCATCCCATTATATACCAACTAGTCATCCTCTTTTCATCCTGCACTTGTCCGCATTCACCCCATACCCCGTTCTCTCCCACGCATCTGCCCCTGCTTCGCTTTCTCCCCACTTCCCTCCACCAGTATTATCTGTCACATCCTTGCCCAAGCCTATCCAGGCTGTGACTTCTCTTGTCAAAGCTTGGACGGCTTGACAGTGAACATGGGGCGGAGCGGACTTGCTGGGACTCACTGTCCGCCGGCTCCGCCTACTCTACTCTCCTCCCTCCTGTCTTAGCAGGGACGGCTCGGCGGTGTTTGCAAAGCGGAGCGGACATGCTGAGGTTCCTTGTCCACCGGCTCCGCCTACTCTCCTCCCCCCAGTGACGCTGCACGGCTCTCCAGTTCCCACCCGTCCAGCTCGCATCCTCATCAGCGCCTCTCCTCCCCTGCCCCCCCTCCCGTCATGCTCCCGCACCCCCCCAGTTACAGCACATACTGTCACATATATTTATTGTTTTTAGTGTTTGTATTAATGATATTATCACTGATGGTTAGTCATTGCCCCACATCCAGGCTGTCCCCTCCCCCAGGGGCCGGTGCCGGGGGGGTGGGGGGCGGGTCCGGCGTGCAGTGATTGGCTGCTCGCCGGCCCCACCCCCTCCAATATGGTGCGGCTCTCCAGTGCATGGGGGGAGGCCTGACGAAGGAGCATGGATTGCTCCGAATGCGCGCTTGGAACAGACGTTTTTACCCTCCCTCCAGCCTCCCACTGGCTCGTGACGCCTGGTTCTTCTTCTCGCCCACCTGCCTGGAGCCTTGGAACCCACCGGAGCGACCGGACACATGTAAAGGTGGAACCCCCAGCACACGGACCACCCAAACTGGAACACCTGGACACTGTACATGCTTGCAAAATACTTCTCTCTTGTAAGTGCAATTTTAATAAATTGGTTGTTTTTAACCCTCTACTGCACTTAGTGGGGCGCCGCTTGTTCTTTTTGTTTGCTGCCAACAGAGTCACTTCTGCTCCGTCAGCTGGCTGCCCCACAGACGTCTCCACACACCTGGACCTCTCTCCCTGCGCCCTCCTTCCCCCTCGGTGCTCAACTTCTGGATGCACGCAACCCCCCACTCCTATGCCTGGCTCCGTAGTACCATCAGAGACACCTGCAAGCGCTACATCTCCCTCCTATCTTAGGGAAAATCCTGCATTTTATGGACTTTTAACGCTATTTGCGCGTTCACGCACGCCCTGGAAACGGCGCCAAATGGCTCTACTTCAGCTGTGCATATCCTGCAACGAGTGCTTTCTGATCTACAGCGTGTGACCTGTTTTCCTGAGCGACCTGTAACCTGTTCCTGTGACCCGGCCTGTCCCGACTTTGCCTGAACTCTGCCTGTACTGACCCCCGTTGTCCTACGACCACCTGATTGCCTGATCCTTCTGTACTTCTGCTGCAAGCCCATTGCCGACCCTGCTTGTCCCTGACTCTGCTGCGGTGCCTGCGACCATCTGATCCCATCAAGTATCCTGCTCTGAACACCAGCACCCTTCCAGCACATCTCCTGACCACTGCTGACGGATACTCTTGGACTTCTACAGACACTCTTACCCCACCGTGCTCCTGTCCCAACTCCAGCGGTCCCACGAACCGGAGTCGTAGGAGAGGCCACCTCCGACCGTCAGGCTCACTACCTGGTACCTAACAGTATCAGACAGCCATGACTAAGCCTGCAGGGGGGGCCTCTGGTCTACATGAGGTCAACCAACTCCTCGCAGACCTTACACAAGCCATCAGGGCGCTTCAGGAGAAGCACGCCCTTCTCGAGGAGCAAGTTGTAGCCACCACTTCTGGCTCTGCAACTACAACCAGGCTTGATCCGCTTACTGTGATGCCTGTCTCAGAGCCCCGGGTGCCTACTCCTGAAAGGTTCTCCGGAGACAGGTCCAGGTTCAGAGCCTTTTTAAATGCCTGTCAGCTCTACTTCACCCTGCAGCCACGGACTTTCCAGTCGGAACAAACCAAGGTGGGGTTTGTCATATCTCTGCTGCAAGGCGGACCCCAAGCCTGGGCTCACCACCTATTGGAGACCCGTGAGACCCAGCTGAATACCCTGTCCTCCCTGTTCCAAGCGATGTCACAGCTATTTGACGACCCTCAACGGTCCGCCACTGCTGAATCCATGCTCCATGCACTCCAGCAGGGCGATAGAATCGCCGAGGACTATGTAACTGACTTCCGGCGGTGGAGTGCGGATACCCGCTGGAATGACGCAGCATTGCGACATCAATTTTGTATGGGTCTGTCAGAAGACCTCAAAGATGAGCTGGCCCGTGTGGGAGTTCCAAGTTCCCTGGACGATCTGTTCATGCTCTCCATTCAGATTGGCTGTCGCCTGCGTGAACGCAGACGGGAGGCCTCCGCACCGTCACCACAGCCTGCACGGACACTATCCAAAGTCCCGGCCTGCTCCCCGCTGCCTCCTCAGGAACGCTCCCGCCGGCGCCAGGGCAACCTCTGCCTTTACTGTGGTGAGGCAGGCCACTATGTGCACAACTGCCCAGCTAAACAGCAAAAGGGCCTCCTCGGGTCATCTATAGGACCCTCACTCCAGCCAGCCCATTCAGCCCACTTGGCCCTTCCCGTGTCCTTCCAGCTACCCATAAGATCAGTGTCAGTTACAGCCATCATCAACTCAGGAGCTTGCAGCTGTTTTATTGACCTTGAGTTCGCTGCCAAACAAGGTATTCCTCTCCTGCCCAAGGAACAGGGGTTCACGGTGCTCCTGGCCGATGGGTCTCGAGTTAGATCTGGACTGGTAGTAAAGGAGACCCCAGCTCCCTGACCACCACTCTTTCTGGCCATCAGGAGCTGTTACGTCTGGACGCTATCACCTCACCCGTTTCCTGTCATTCTGGGCCTGCTGCGGCTCCAGGCCCATAACCCGCAGATCAACTGGCAATCCGGGCTTATCCAGTTTTTGTCCCCATATTGCCAAGAACATTGTCTCCCGGCTCCAACACCCTTGTCTCCAACTCTGCTGTGCCTGGACTCGGACCATGAACTCTGTCAGAGGGTGCCCCGAGCCTACCATGAATACTTAGATGTGTTCAGCAAGCAAGGCACAGACTCACTTCCCCGGCACCGGCCCCACGATTGCCCAATTGAGCTTCTCCCCGGGGCCGAAATTCCCTTTGGACGGATCTTCTTAAAAGGAGTTGGGAGCGCTGAAGGA
This sequence comes from Glandirana rugosa, assembly GCA_018402905.1. Lineage (NCBI taxonomy): Eukaryota > Metazoa > Chordata > Amphibia > Anura > Ranidae > Glandirana > Glandirana rugosa. The sequence continues at coordinate 41,728 of BLSH010283479.1, forward strand.
ATACCTTCATGAGAACCTACAGAAGGGCTTTATCCGCCCTTCCACTTCTCCTGCCAGTGCGGGCATATTTTTTGTGGAAAAAAAGGACCACACCCTTCGACCCTGTATAGATTACCGGGACTTGAACCAGGTCACGTTGAAAAACCGCTACCCACTTCCCTTGGTACCAGAGCTATTCCAGAGACACAGTCTTCACTAAACTGGATCTGAGAGGGGCATATAATCTCATCTGTATAAGGGAAGGAGATGAGTGGAAGATAGCGTTCCGCACCAGATTCGGCCACTACGAGTATCTTGTTATGCCCTTCGGCCTATGCAATGCTCCAGCCACCTTTTAGTTTTTCATCAACGACATCCTCAGGGACTTCTTGGATATCTTTTTTATAGCCTATTTGGATAATATCCTTATCTTCTCCTCCTCTCTAGAAGACCATCAGCGGCATGTTAAAGCTGTCCTCTGCCGTCTTCGTCAACATCGCCTCTATGCCAAACCCGAGAAGTGCGAGTTTGAGCTTCGGAGCATCCAGTTCCTGGGTCTAATCCTCTCCCCCGAGGGCATTGAAATGGATCCACAAAAAGTGACAGCAATACTGTCGTGGCCAGCACCCACAGATAAAAAGGCAGTACAACGGTTCGTTGGGTTTGCAAACTTTTGTCGCAAATTTATTAAAGACTTCTCGGCCATCATCTCACCCATCACCCAGCTCACCAAGCAGGGAACCCGGCTCCACTGGTCTCCTGAAGCCCAGCCCACCTTTGAAACACTAAAAGGACTATTCACACCCGCCCTGGTGCTGTGCCACCCTAATCCTGCCCTTCCCTTCCTCCCCTTCTGAGATAGAGGCCTCAGAAAATGCTGTTGGGGTGGTCCTCTCCCAACGCTCTGGTCTCAAGAGCTTAGTGCATCCAGTGGTCTTTTTCTCGAGGAAACTTGCTCCGGCTGAAAGGAACTACGACGTGGGCGACCGGGAACTCCTGGCTATCAAAGCCGCTTTAGAGGAGTGGAGATACCTGCTGGAAGGGGCAGCACACCCAATATTGATTTATACAGACCACAAGAACCTTGAGTATCTCAAGTCTGCCAAAGGTCTGAGACCCCGCCAGGCCCAATGGGCGTTGTTCTTCTCAAGGTTCTCCTTTCATATCACCTACAGACCAGGGTCCAAGAATGTTAAACCTGACACCCTCTCAAGAATGTACGAGGAGGCTAAGGACCCCACAGTTCCGGACACCATCCTGCCAGCAGGGAACTTCCTGCTGCTACAGAGAGACCTCCTGTCGCAGCTCAAACAAACAACTGTAAGGACCCCTAGTTCCATCAGGGACAATCTACAGGCACGGGAGGGTCTTCTGTGGAAAGGGAGACTGATCTTTGTCTCGGAAGAGGTTCGAGTCACCCTCCTGGGTCTCTGCCACGATCATCCCTTAGCAGGGCACTTCGGTGCCCGTAAGACCCTGGAGTTGGTGCAGCGCACCTTCTGGTGGCCCGATCTGGCAAAAAATTGCAAAGATTACGTAAATGCCTGCACCACTTGTATACGGAACAAGAATCCCCAAAACAAAGCCTGGGGCCTGCTAAAACCTCTGCCTGTTCCCAGCCGACCATGGGCCATGCTTTCTATGGACTTCATAGTGGAGCTGCCTCCTTCTGAAGGCTGTACAGCTATCTTCGTTGTGGTGGACCGGCTGATGAAGATGGCCCACTTCCTGCCTCTAAAGGGCACCCCCTTGGCCATGGAGACTGCCCGGGTGATCATTAAGGAAATTGTCAGGCTCCACGGTGTGCCCTTGGACACTGTATCTGACCGGGGGGTGCAATTTACTTCCCGATTCTGGAAGGCACTGTGTGGAATCCTGAAAATAAAGCTCTCTCTGTCCTCTGCTTATCACCTACAGTCTAATGGACAGACGGAACAAACAAATCAGATTCTCGAACAATACCTTCGGTGTTTCACGCCCTTCGTGCAGGATGATTGGATGTCACTCCTGCCAATGGCGGAGTTTGCATATAATAATTCCTGCCATTCAGCCACCAAGCAGACTCCATTTTTTGCAAATCATGGTTTCCATCCTATGTTCTTACCAGACCTCATCCTGGAGTCTTCAATCCCAGCTGTTCAAAGCACTCTAGACTTCTGCTGCAACAACAAGCTGTTACAGGAAGCTATGGGCAAGGCGCAGGAAGACAGCAAGAGGACTTTTGATAAGAAGAGAAGAGGGGATTTAGCCTTACAAATAGGAGACCCTGTGTGGCTGGCCACGACCAACCTAAAGCTGGCATGCCCATCTAGGAAGCTGGGCCATAGATTCATAGGACCGTTCCCAGTGAAAAGGAGGATCAACGAGGTCTCCTATGAGCTGACTTTACCAGACAATCTCAGGATTCATCCAGTTTTCCACGTATCACTATTGAAGCCAGGGGTTCCGGACTCCTTCCCGAACCGCGAAACAGGTCCACCCGAGCCCGTGATTGTCAATGGTGCTGAAGAGTTCGAAGTGGAGGCTATACTGGATTGCAGGAGGAAAAGAGGGCAAATACAATACCTGATTAAGTGGCGGGGCTACGGACCTGAGGAAAATTCCTGGGAGCCCAAACAAAATGTAAAAGAATATGCTTCAGCGCCTCGGACAACCACTAATGATAGCAATACACAATTTAAACAAAATAAAAACAAACAAACTATACTATAAAGCATGACCAGCTGCAGTGGTGCAATAGCATGTAGCCACAGTTCGAGTAGATAAATATTAACCTCCGCGCTTGGTCAGACAAGTATAAACATGATAGTTGCTAATTAGTCCATAGGTAGCTTCTAATAAGGAGAAGAAGCAGAGAAGTATGCAGGTTGAAATGCAGGACAAACTATCCCCATGAAAGGTGCTCGTGCTCAGTTGGGTAAAGAAGTGCTTGAATCTGTGCTGACTGTGCCCCACATGGATGTGCACTCACCCTTACTCCAGTGACCACCTATCGCTACTGTGGTCTAAGAAGGCTTGATTGGGGAACGTTCCCCTTTGGGCTCTCCTCTGTCGGTGCATTTCAGCTATTCACTCCATCACTAGTGTTTTCTCTGTGGCAGGACTGCAACTCCCTCTTGTTCAGTCCACACCCAGCCCGAACAAAATGTGCATGCCACGGACCTGGTAAATACCTTCCTCCACAGTCACCCGCAAAGAAGGGCCCAGCCAAGCGACCTGTAACCTGTTACCTGCTCCTGTGACCCGGCCTGTCCCGTCTTTGCCTGAACTCTGCCTGTACCGCCTACTACCACCCGATTGCCTGATCCTTCTGTACTTCTGCTGCCAGCCCGTTGCCGACCCTGCTCGTCCCTGACTCTGCTGCTGTGCCTGCGACCATCTGGTCCCATCAAGTATCCTGCTCTGAACACCAGCACCCTTCCAGCACATCTCCTGACCACTGCTGACCGATACTCTTGGACTTCTACAGGCACTCTTACCCTACCGTGCTCCTGTGGCCGCTGTCCCAACTCCAGCGGTCCCACGAACCGGAGCCGTAGGAGAGGCCACCCCCGACCATCAGGCTCACTACCTGGTACCTAACACTTGCTGTCTGCTTGCTGCTGCCAAAATGGTGACTCTGTATACTGCGATATGGTGACTCTGTATACTGCTATTTGGGGCTCTGTATACTGCGATATGGGGACTCTGTATTCTGCGATATGGTGACTCTGTATAATGTGATATGGTGACTCTGTATACTGCGATATGGTGACTCTGTATACTGCGATATGGTGACTCTGTATAGTGTGATATTGTGAATCTGTATACAGCTATATGGTGACTCTGTATACTGCGATATGGTGACTCTGTATACTGCTATATGGTGACTCTGTATACTGCTATCTGGGGCTCTTTAACCACTTCAGCCCCGGAAGGATTTCACAGGTTAGGACCAGAGCACTTTTTGCGATTCGGCTTTAACTGACAATTGCGCGGTCGTGTGGTGTTGTACCCAAACAAAATTTTTGTCCTTTTTTTCCCACAAATAGAGCTTTCTTTTGGTGGTATTTGATCACCGATGCGTCATTTCTGATCACCGCTATAAACAAGAAAAGAACGACAATTTTGCAAAAAAAACAATATTTCTTACTTTTTGCTAAATTTCAAATCCAAAAAAAAATATTTATATAAAAAACATTTTTTTCATCGGTTTTGGCCAATTAATATTCTTCCTCATATTTTTGGTAAGAAAAATTGCAATCAGCGTTTATTGATTGGTTTGCGCAAAAGTTGCCGCGTTTACGGATGATGAGAATTAATTTCTGGGGTTTTTATTTTTTACTAGTAATGGCGGCGATCTGCGATTTTTAGCAGTACTACGATATTGCGATGGACATGTCAGACCATTTTGACATTTTTTTGGGACCATTGGCATTTATACAGCGATCAGTGCTATAAAAATGCACTGATCACTGTGTAAATTCCATTGGCAGTGAAGGGGTTAACATGCAGGGGGAGATCTAAGGGTTAACTGTGTCCCCTAGGCGTGTTCTAACAGTGGGGGGGGGGGCTGGGCTGTTATGAGCATAAGAGATCTAACTGATCCCAGTGACAGGGATCAGTAGATCTCTTATGTCCCCATTGACAGAGCGGGGAACGGCCATGTTTACATCGGCGGTTCCCCATTCTTTCATTCTGGCCACGCTCCTCCGGGGTATGTTGGGCATGAGAGTGCGCCGCCAACGGCGCACGCTCGCCTCCTAGCTGCGCCTGCACGAATCGCCGCCTATTTACAGCAATTCGCGGGACGCACTGCCGCAATAAATATACTGCGCGCAGTGTGGAACCGGTTATACTGCTATATGGTGACTCTGTATACTGCGATATGGTGACTCTGTATACTGCTATATGGTGGCTCTGTATACTGCTATATAGTGGCTCTGTATACCCTATGCATCTGATGATGCTGGGCTGTATACTCCTGACTGTAAGCAACGTGATTTAAAGATCACCAAGGCACTTAATACACTGTGTGCAGAATTATTAGGCAAATGAGTATTTTGACCACATCATCCTCTTTATGCATGTTGTCTTACTCCAAGCTGTATAGGCTCGAAAGCCTACTACCAATTAAGCATATTAGGTGATGTGCATCTCAGTAATGAGAAGGGGTGTGGTTTAATGACATCAACACCCTATATCAGGTGTGCATAATTATTAGGCAACTTCCTTTCCTTTGGCAAAATGGGTCAAAAGAAGGACTTGACAGGCTCCGAAAAGTCAAAAATAGTGAGATATCTTGCAGAGGGATGCAGCACTCTTAAAATTGCCAAGCTTCTGAAGCGTGATCATCGAACAATCAAGCGTTTCGTTCAAAATAGCCAACAGGGTCGCAAGAAGCGTGTGGAAAAACCAAGGCGCAAAATAACTGCCCGTGAACTGAGAAAAGTCAAGCGTACAGCTGCCAAGATGCCACTTGCCACCAGTTTTGCCATATTTCAGAGCTGCAACATC
>BLSH010283514.1:32574-51651 GCA_018402905.1 Glandirana rugosa
AGGACTCGTTACAATCTGATACGAGGAATAAAGCTTGGTTATCGGGTCCGAGACCGCTTTGTAGAAACTGTGGTGGAACTCCTTCCTCCGGTAGGAAGGGATCTCCCCTGACCGTTGTCCAGAAGTGAGGGAGGAGTTGACAGAAATTTTATGTGACGGATTAGGAACAAGGGGTACACCCTTGGCACTCTCTTGAGTGATTCAGATTGAAACGTCTCTACGGACCTATCGTTTCCACAACGTACCGTTCACCGTCGATCGTCGACTGCGGGACCATACTGGTCTACTACCAGGATGTCTTCGTGTACAGGGCAGCCTATCTTCGGCTTCTGTAGGACCATCATCTGGTCATACCAGGGCGTCAGCTGCTAGCTGCCACTTGCCATGCAACACCTTTGCTATCCAGGCATCTCTGCAAAGTTAGACTTAGTGAGTTCTCTCACGGTTCCCACATGGGGAACAAGGATTAGGCAGTGTATTTTAAAGACAGTTGAGGAGGGAGTGAAGACCTGTTGCCAGTCCCCTCTAGGGAAGGATGGCCTCCTTCCTCAAGGTGGTGTCAAAGATGTTTCGCCAGAGCCTGGGCTATTGGTTCGAAATAAGGAGCATAGTCTAACATTGCTCAGGATAACCTATTCCCTTTTGTATCAAACAAGCAGTTAAAGCGGGAGTACCGTATACCCTGTCGTTTTCAGCCTATGGGGCTGCCATCTTGGCCTCTGTGTGGCCTGCGGTTGCCATGATGCTGCACATGTGATCAGCTATGTCACCTGCCATGGGTGGTTTGACAGTTGGTTTAGAGCACAACCTATGGGGGTGACGTGCCAGAAATGCAACTGGGTTTAAGAACTGTTAAATAGATGGGTTTACTACCGCTTTAAGAACACAGCCAAGAGACAGCTGGCATTTTCGGCATACCGGCAATATTAACTCTTCTTTGACACTATCAAATGGATGGGTTTACTTCAGCTTTAATAGTGTATGACTAGGCCAAGCCAGATAGAAGTCCAGCTTGCAGTATAAGGCTGTGTTCACACCTATGCGAGTTGGAGGCGGCTTGCACAGCATCCAGTTCGTAGGACTCTTGAAAACACATTGTTTGCAATGGATCCAGTTCACATCAGTGTGGTGCTTTTACAGTCCGCATTGCACGGGAAACGTGTCTCCAAAGTCAATGTCCTTGGGACAATCACCTATGGGGAGCAGGGCTGTTTCGGAACTGAGGAGTCTTTCCACAGCAGGGGCTGCCGCAAGCTAGCGGTTAGCATATTGATGGAGTTCATGGCTGAAGCGCCGGTGGACTTTGTTAGATTTACTCTAGGCTACAGATTCTGCCTCTGAGCAGGTTTTGTGCTCTATTTTCTGTCGCTGAGCACGCTCTTTGCTAAGAGAAATGTGGTTCTTCCCGGAATTGGGAGCGTTGGCCTTAGTCCTTCGGCCAAACAAGATATCTTGCGAACAGTTAACGCTGGCTGTTCTTATTGGCCCAGCAGAGGGTTCTCCAGGTTAATGGATCAGGTCAGATTCTAAGGTCATAAGTCTCCCAAGGCTTCAACCCAAAACTTCCGGGTTTTGCCATTGGTGCCAAGATTAGCTCTCTTCGGCAGTATGTATGTATATATATATATATATATATATATATATATATATATATATATATATATATATGTGTGTATGTATGTGTGTTTTCACATTTATGGATGTCAGGAACACAAGCAAAATAGCACACCTGGCGGCACGCACAGCACATTCAGCAGACACTTGGCTGTGCCATTCATTGAGGAATAGCACCTCCATGCATCCACAGGCATGCGCACGATCGCATGGTGCCGCAGCACCAGGCATTTCGGGGCAGCTCGTTTTGAAAAGAGATGCAGGGACTTCTTGCCATGTTTCTTATGCATACAGTAAGGTGTCCAAAGCCAGGAAAGCCATGAACTTTGTCCAAACAGTGATAGTATGTGGAAGCATTGGCACAATCCCAAAAGACCAAAACGCATCCAGATCTGGAGCTCTTGCAGATTTCTTGCATCAGGTGCTGTCTAGCCAGTTTCTTCCTGGGCTCCCAGCCAGAAATTCAAAAGCTAGCCTCTCTGAAGTGTCGGTGACGAGGGGGGCATGAAGCCGATGTTACCATGATGGGAGGCACATGGAACCACTCTAGAGTGGGGAGACCCGAAGCTACCTATGCCATCTGATGGTTTGGAAGATTTGAGAGGAAAGGACTCTAGAGGGGCCATTTGACCTATTTTAAGACTTACTGATGGATGATCCAGTCATCTGCCAGCTTAGCCTTAGGCCTCATACACACGGGCGTTTTTTGACGCCGGCGTCTACTGACGTTTTTTTCTGCTCCCCATGTTAGTCAATGGCCACATAAAAAACGTCGGCGTTTTTGAGCTGTAGATGGCGTCAGCGTATCAGAGAACCCACGACCAGTGCGTTCCTTGGCTGCATCGACGTCAAAAAGCGGCGCAAAACGCCACGAGACGCCAACAGACGCCAACAAATGCCACCTAATATTGTACCGGCGTTTTCCGGCGTTTTTTGACGCCGACGTTTTTAGGTTGAAAAATAGCAGAGGAATGATTTTTTTTTTAAAAACGTCTATTGACGCCGACGCTCACTAGCGCTCAAAAACGCCAATGCATAACGCCGAAAAACGTCGACTTTTTTTCCTTGACGTCGGGCCCGACGTTTTGTTTATTATTTTATATACGCCCGTGTGTATGAGGCCTTACAGTTCTCACAGATATGTGGGAAAAGATGACCTCTTTCTCCAAGCGGGGTCACCCCTATGGAGGGACAAATAGGGTTCGGCCTCATTTCGGGCCTAAGAATTTCTTTCGGGGAGACACTTATCTCCGACAGAAGGGCATGTGAGTTCATTACCTAGAGGATATGATGAGTGCTGATATGGGTCCTCCAAGGACCTTCTGGTGCAGCACTGGGACCAAGTCCTAACCAGGGACCACTCTAGCAGGGGTTGGATGGTAAATACAGAGAGAAAGCCAACTTGTTCCGGGACAGTACCTGGTTTATCTAGTGAGGTCATTCAGCACTCTTCGGTACAAGGTGTTCCCTCCAGTAGGAGAAGTACGACAAATTTTCCTCAAAGGCCTTGGAGAAGATGGTTACACCCTTGGTTACGGTCCACAGATGTATATGTTTTCTGGGAAGCCTGACAGCTAGTATTCCAGCAGTGCCAGGAGCGCAATGGCACACAAGGGGGGTTGCTTTCTGTCCATATTCTGGTCTTTATTCAAAATGACTGGTGGTGCCAAGGGGTTAACCTTTCCCGAGGCAAGCTCATCATCCCAATGAGCTGGGTCATCATCACATCAGATGTGAGTCTTCGGGGTTGGGGATCATTGCCTCCAAACTTATGGAGCTTGAGACTCTCAGCTCCGGGGTTCTTTCAATCTGCTAAAATTTAGTGCAGCCAGGGAAATCCTGAAAGCATTCCTCCCCATCATTCAGGACAAAGAGTGAACCTGAAGTATCTGTCAGACCTTCGCACGGTGAGATGCTCCCAAACTGGTTCTCATAGCATCTTTAGACAATTGTCAGGCTCCACAATTTTCTTTCACTTCCTTTATCCACAAGCTCTAGCTCTCCAAGAAGTGGTGCTTCTGTCTGGAGTACATCTTCCCTCCAACAGCCCTGATTCTCATATCATTGTTAAAGATTGTGGAGGGAAAATCTTGGGGATAGTGGCACTCAACGCAGTAGTGTAGTGGATTACTCGGATACCTTCCAAGGTTGCAGGATATGGGTACCACAGATGGTATCACCTTCTGAAAACCTGCATTATACTCAGCATAGTATGCCATTGCATATTATCCGATGCGCATGCGCATGCACAGAAGGGGGAACATTTAAAAACAAAAACCAATCTAGCCTTGCCTGCAGGGCATGTGGAAGGAGCAAAATGAAGGACCTTAATCCTTCGAGTTGGTCAGGTCAAACCTACCTTCGGCAGAGAAGATCTTGTCCGGGTTTACTTACCACCAAGGATGGCAGAGGTTTGGATATGGCCTGTCCAATAACGATTTTCCTTTCAGTTTCCCACTGGGGCGAATATGCTGGGATTTCTTCAGTCAGGACTGAAATCAGGCCTAAGCTGCAATACTACTAAAGTGCAAGTTTCGGCACTGTCTGCATTGACTGACCCGTCCTATTTCGGGAAACCGCTGTAGTAAGATTTAAGAAGGCGACAATTCAAATACGGCCAATACATCTGATATTTCCAATATGGGGTTTGCCGATAGTTCTGAGGGGGTTGCTGAAGTCTCCGTTTGATCAGTCCATTATATTACCTCATTTTGCTACAAGGATCCGTACTACACCCTTTTTCTGGATAGAGTGCTGATAGGGACTCTCTGAAATTCTTACCTGAAGTTTCCTCAGAGTTCCACTTTAATTGACAATCAGTCCTTTCAGGTTTTAAAACTCTCAACACAGCCAAAGGTTCATATTTACATAAGTTGCATCCAAGCTCCATTCTACAAACATGTTTGGGGAGAACAGGGCCATTCCAAGGGCCTAGCGTTCTCTTCTTATTTCCAACATCTTGACATGGGTGAAAAGGTTTTAAGGTTTTGACAAGTAGTACCTTTATGACTTCCAATGAGTACCATTCATATTTGTGCAAGCTCAAGTTGCAATTCAAAATAGTTCCTGTACTATGACTATGGACCTCAAGTCACATCCCCTTTCACACTTGTGCGACTTGAAAGTCGCGCAATTTTGCCGCGATTTTTAAACTGTGATTTTTGCAGTGATCTTTATGTGACTTGAAGCAATGCCTGTATAATCTTGAGGTCTATGGACCTCAAGTCACATAAAAGTTGGACCAAAGTAGTGCAGGGACTACTTTGAAGTCGCTGCAACTTGAAGTTGCACATATATGAATGGTGCTCATTGGATATCATCTTCAGGCCCCTTTCACACTTGTGCGACTTTTCAAGCGACTTGGGACTGCAAAGTCACATGACAAGTCATTCCCCATGATTTTTAATGAGTACCATTCATGTCTGTGCGACTTCAAGTCGCAGTGACTTCAAAGTAGTCCCTGCACTACTTTGGTCCAACTTTGATGCGACTTGAGGTCCATAGACCTCAGGATTACGCAGCTATTGCTTCAAGTCACATCAAAATCACTGCAAAACATTGCAGAAAAAATTGCAGCAAATTGCGGTAAAATCACACAAATTTCAAGTTGCACAAGTGTGAAGAACAACCCCTGAAAAACAACCCCACACCATAATCCCCCTCCTAAATTTTGGCCAGTGCACAAAGCAAGGTCCATAAAGACATTGATGAGTGAGTTTGGGGTGGATGAACTTGACTGGCCTGTACAGAGTCCTGACCTCAGCCCGATAGAACACCTTTGGGGTGAATTAGAGCGGAGACTGCGAGCCAGGCCTTTTCGTCCAACATCAGTGCCTGACCTTACAAATGCTCTTCTGGAAGAATGGTCAAACATTCCCATAGACACACTCCTAAACCTTGTGGACAGCCTTCCAAGAAGATTTGAAGGCCAACTTAATATTGAACCCTACGGACTAAGACTGGGATGCCATTAAAGTTCATGTGTGTGTAAAGGCAGGTGTTTTGACAATGTTGTGTGGGCTAACACATTTGCAAATTGTAAGTGTTCTTGTTTATCAGGTGCAATCTCTATTGAGTTAGGCAGACAGATTGAATGACACTGGTGGGCGTGTGCTTCCATTGGGCGTGTCGGTGTGCTAACAATACAACCTATGTTATATAAATGGTTGCATCAGGGGGGTTGGTTTGCCCTGTGAAGAAGCCGTGTTATTTGCTGTGTTTTTTTTTTGGGGGGGGGGGTAGGGCTGATATTGTGCATAATGACAAACGCCCCACTTGAGCTGTTAGTTGAAATTCTTGTGCATTTTGTCCATCAAAAGTGTGGCTTTGCTGTCAATGTTGTGTATTGTTCCTGTCTGACCATGCATTCATGGTTTGGGAGCATCTGCTGATCTTCTACTCTTTGATCTCATTGCTTAATCATGTACGCAGAAATGCATCTTCCAGCAGAACCGTCACCAATGTATGTGTGTGGCATGTGGGGTGGTGGGTAGTCATGTCGGAATATGTCTTTTTAATATTTTGTATTTTTTTTTTTTAGAATGACTTTTTGTATTTTGGTATAATCTTGCAGCTAAACATTTGTTGGTGGCTGGTGTCTGTTGAGAGTAGTTGTACTATGAAATGTGTAGCCTGCTATACACTGTGACATTAAAGCTATGTCCAGGCTTGGAAAAATTTTAGATCGTAAGCTCCTATGAGCAGGCCATTAGATCCCAATTGCTAAATGTTTGTCTAAATGTACCACCTAATATACTAATGCCACTAAATGAATGTACATAATTGTGTTGCTGCTGTGCAAATAAATGTAAATTCTTGAGCTATTTTTTTAAATTTGTTTTGGGGGGAGCTGGGTTTGGAGAAGTAAACTGTCTTGCTAATGACAAATTATGAGAAGGTGTAAGGTGGATTAAAAAAACCTAATCTCTTCAGCACACCTGTAAGTAAATGATAAAGGTTGTTTAAGTGGAGTCTCTTCATTTAACAGGTCTGGAGAATTGCAGGTAAGTGTCGGTTCACACTGCTGCGCTGTGCAAGATTGCGTCTGATTCACACTGCAGTACAAGTCACATGTGCTGTCCATGCAATGTGATTTCAGCCATATAGATAGTATGGCTGAATTTGTGTCGCATTCGGACCACACTCGCACAGGACCCTTTTTTTTTTGGTCCGCACCAGAATTGGATTGCATGGGTGTTCACACCCATGCGATCCGATTAATATCCGAACTGTTAGTTTGCAATGTGATATGTGAGCTGAAATTGGGGTGTCATTAACAATGTATTGACACTCCCAGCAGGTCACACATGGCAGTGTGAAATGCGATGCGGGAAGCTGCAGTGGATTTGCAGGGTTCCCGCATTGCACAAGTGTTAACCGGCACTCCTGATGAATTTAGCTGGTGGATAGGCAGTGTTGTATGTCTCAAACTGAGCCTCTGTCTGTCATTCACCTGTCTATACCCTTTCACACTTACCGGGCATAGCCTGCCAAGCATGACTCATTCAAGTGAAGTGTGCAATGCATGCTAATGTGGGATCCAAGGGGTTTAAAAAAACAGTGCACAGGCAGCACAGCCTCACCCGATGCTTTCAATAAGACCTTTTGCAGAACCATAGGTGCTGGAGGTCCCAAACTTGGACCAGTTGTGGTACAGGGGGCCCTATCCATGTGACCCAAGTTTGGTATTTTTATCGCCTATGGTTCAGAACGGCGTCCCAAGTTGGGTGCCCCACCCATAGACTCCAATGTTAAAGACTGCTAAAGTCTTTGTTGTAAGGGCCCTTGAGACACTGGGGTCCCTAATAACAGTACTGCCTGTACCCCCCCTTATGGTGGCCCAGCTTCATGCCCATGTGCACACATCACTTCCTGGTTACAGGCACATAACACTTTTTGCGTGTATTCTGCTGATGTAAATCAGTAAGGAGTTTGTGTATATATATATATATGAGAGAGCTACTGTTATATTTTATATATATATCCGAGAGAGTTGCTTATATACACTCCTTTTACACTTGGCTGACTTTTCCTGAAACTATGCATATCTGTGCTACTTCAAGTGGCACCAACTTCAAAGTAGTCCCTGTACTACTTTGGTGTGACTTGAGGTTCCTAGCTCTCAATATTACACAGGCATTCCCTGAAGTTGGGACAATGTCGTGGGCAAACTGCATTACTTTCAGGATAACTCCTTTGACTTAGGCCCCATTCGCACTTGTGTGACTTGAAAGTCATGCAATTTTGATGTGACTTGAAGCAATGCCTGTGAAATCTTGAGGTCTAGGGGCCGCAAGTCATATCAAACTTGGACCAAAGTAGTTCAGGAACTAGTTTGAAGTTGATACCACTTGAAGTCAAACAGCTATGAATGCTATCCATTGGAAATCACGGGGTCCAACTTGACAGGCGACTTTGCATTCCCAAGTCGTAGGACAAGTTGCACACGTGTGAAAGGGGCCTTGGATATCCACCCAAAAGTGGAAGCTCTGCTTATCTCTCTCCTCCCCTTCTGATGCCACGTTTGGTACCTTTTCGGGGGGGGGGGGGTACCTGTTTTGGACATTTACCTGTCCACACTTCCGACCGACCTCACTGCAGCGAGGTATGGCAGAAATTTGTCACCCCTCCTCCTTCCCTGCTGCCAGGCCATTCAGAAAGCGCAGTGCCCTTTGTGCATGCACAATAGAGAATCGGCAATTGAGACGACAGCACCTGAGAACCAATGGAAACATGGGCTGGGGTGCCAACATCACTAGCTTCCGGGACAGTGTCCTAATAATTAAAGTCAGCAGTTGCAGGATGTGTAGCTGCTGACTTGTACATTTTCTGTGGTTGGGGGGAACTTTAATATCAGGTTGGTTACCTAGATTGGTGAGCTGGGATTGAGCCCCAGCTATCACATGGTACTTTGGCTTATATCAACAACCTGTACCATGTGAATAGCTTCAGCTAATCACAGATCAGTAGTAATCCCAGCTGACATGAATGTCAAACAATTCTGACTGTTCAAAGTTTGGCTGGTACCATGATTTGTATGGTATCAGCAAGCCTATATGATACATTTAAACAAGGCTATCTAACTCACAGAGAAGTTCAATGGTATGGATGGTATCACGTTCTGAAAGCTTGCATTGTACTCAGCATTAGATGCTGAAAATATGTGAACGCATATTCGCCAATTAGCCAATGCACAGTTTGATTGCTTCCATACTATGAATTCTTTAAAAGCATGCAATGGTATGTACATATTCAATAATATTATGATGTGGAATTAGAATAATCACACACTAATTAACGTGCTGGCAGTTAGTTTGTAGAGAATTAACAGAATTCAACATTAGTAAATATATTTTCTATGGTTAGTGGTGCTCAAGTCGATAGTGTAGTGGTTCCTTCTGATACCTTCAAAGCTTATAGCTACAGGTTCAGATCCTACCGGTGTCATCACTTCACCTTGCATTGTACTTGGCATTATATTCTGAAAATATGTGAAGGCATATTCGCCAATGTCCATCAGTTTGATTGCTTCCATACTATGAATTTATGCAATGGTATGTACATATTCAATAATATTATAGTGTGGATTTGGAACAATCCCACACTAGTTAACGTGCTGGCAGTTAGTTTGTAGAGAATTAACAGAATCCAAGATTAGTAAATGTATTTTCTATGGTTGGCGGTGCTCAAGTTGATAGTGTAGTGGTTCCTTCTGATACCTTCAAAGCTTACAGCTACAGGTTCGGATTCTACCGGTGTTCATATTTGTCAATGGTTTCCATTTTGCTGCGGTAGTTCCCATACACTTTTTCAAGCAAATCATGTTCATACAAGCCTTCAATGGATTTTGCAGGTTCAAGCCCAATTGACATCAGCTATTCCCACATATGCCGATTAAGAAGGCATATTCGCGGCAATAACGCAATTTTGTGTTCGCATGATCGCCCAGTTGATATGCTAATTGACTTGAATGGGCATTATTTTTAGGCGTCACGCGATCGCATATTCGCGATATAGTGAATTACCCCCTGTGTACTATTTATATAGAAATGCAAGTGTCAACCATTGATTCTCATTGTATAACTGTTACTTCCACAAAAACATACATTTTAATTTTGAGATGAACTCTTTAATTCCTCAACTAAATTGTCCTTGCTGGGTTTTTATGTTGCTTCTTATTCCCTTTTTTTACAATGCTAATAATGTGTAATTTTTTCATGTTTCATGTTTTTGGAATACATATTATTCTCTCACTCTCTCTCTACATATACAGGCGGTCCCCGGGTTACAAACAAGATAGGGACTGTAGGTTTGTTCATAAGTTGAATTTGTTTGTAAGTGGGAACAGGTACATTTTTTTAAGTGTAGCTTCAGCCAAAACAAATATTTTTAAGCTTTTTGGATAGCATAGGGAAGGGTTAACACCCCTGTAATGTTTGTTTTGCTGTCTATGTTTCTGTTCAGAAGATTTCACCTCACTTCCTGATAATTGGATTTTGAAAATTTTGGGTTGTTGTGGAAACAAACCTTGGTGACGAAGCATCAGTGGAGACACCTTTTTCCCTCTTACAGGAGTGAATTTCCCTTCCTAGGGGGAGATTTCCTCTCACTTCCTGTTGTCTCCCTCCGTTTGTAAGTAGGAGTCGTTCATAAGTCAGATGTTCATAACTAGGGGACTGCCTGTATATATATTGTGGCAGGAAGCCAGGAAAATCTATGGGTTGTGTTCAGGATGGAAGATATATTTGTCCCAGGTTTATGCTGTACACTGATTGCTTTCGTGCTTGTGCTGTGAGTGAGCCTGTTTGGGCTAAATGAGGGTTAACAAACTCAGGTGTAACAGATTAAGCACTCAGGGCTCTATAAAACTCTCAGGTTGCTTCAACAAGGGGCTCCACCCTGGAACTAGATCTCTGTGTACGACAGACTGGGGAGCAGCAATAACTCTGAATGGTGATATTAAGTCTTGGTGACTAAAAGCCTCTGTTTATTTTTCTGTGATCGCCAAGTGTCTGGGTAGCAGTAGGCTGTGGCAGAACAAGTAGTCAGGTTCCTATGACTTTGTAGTTAGACGCCCAAAGTGGCAAGTATGGATGGGCCGAACATCCCCCGGTTCGCACCAGAACATGCGAACAGGCAAAAAATTTGTGCGGACATTCAAACACAGTTAAAGTCTATGGGACCCGAACATGAAAAATGCTAATTTTAAGGTTTATATCAATTTATTGCCCTGAAAAGTGTATGGGGACCCGGGTCCTGCCCTAGGGGACATGTATCAATGCAAAAAAAATGTTTTTAAATTGATAATTTTTTCAGGAGCAGTGATTTTAATAGAGCTTAAAGTGAATAAAAAAAATGAAATATTCCTTTAAATAATGTGCCGGGGGGGGTCCCTTAGTCTACCCGTAATAGGGTGCACCTCTGTGATGTTTAGAACATAGCCAGAGCAAAATCACATTTGTGGAGGAAGAATTGTCATTTAAAATTGTGGCTGTAATGTATTGCCGGCTCCCGGCAATATATAAAAAAAATCACTGAAAAAATTTGCATGGGGTCCCCCCCAGTCCAAACCATGCCACAATTGTAAAAAAAATTGATGTGAGGTCCCCCCTAAAATCCAAACCAGACCCTTATCCAAGCATGCAGCCTGGCCGGCCAGGATGGGGGGGTGAGCAAGCACCCCCCTCCTGAATCGCACCAGGCTACATGCCCTCAACATGGGGAGTATGGGTGCTTTGGGGAAGGGGGGCTCTGTGCCCCCCACCCCAAAGCACTTTGTCCCCATGTTGATGGGGAAAAGAGCCTCTTCCCCACAACCCTGGACTGTGGTTGTGGGGGTGTGCAGGTGGGGGCCTTATCGGAATCCGGAAGCCCCTTTAATAAGGGGTCCCCCAGATCCTGACCACCCCCCCTATGTGAATTAGTATCGGGTACATCGTACCCCTACTGATTCACCAAAAGTGTCAAAAAAGAAAAAACCATAGGAGACAATTAGGGACAAGTCCTTTATTAAAAAATAAAAAATAAAAATAAGTGTCCCCCCGTTGTAATCCATCGACAATCACGGCGCGCAACGGACCCAAAAAAACAAACATGGAAGGGCTCCCACTGGCTGAGCTCTCTTTGTTTTGACATTTTAACTATAGTTGATGTGCTGGGCCACCCAGGGATGTAATTGAGAGTCCCACCCCTCTGTAATGTCACATGATGTCATAAAGGGGCGGGGTCACCTGTACGTCACCAGATGGCCCCACCCTGCACTACAAATGAAACATCAAAACAAAGCCAGTGCAGACGGCGGCAGCCCTCACATGGAAGAGGAGCTGTGAAGTCGTTGTGATCACCCCATAATGTTCTAAATTCGACGAACGGGTGACTTGGACCGCGGCAAGGGTTTATTTTCTGTTTTGTTTTACTTTACCTGTTTTGATACCCGCACTTTGTAACCACAGATGCGTAAATAAACCACAGTTTTTGCTTTCACTAAGAACTGTTGTCTGTCTGTGCCTACTTCACTGTGCTGTGACCCATCCAGGGGGTCCTGCACACCCCCGCTACTGAGTTAATCCCGTACAATATATATATATATATATATATATATATATATGTAGCACCCCCATAGATTAGGTGCGTTTTTCTAGCAGGGTTTGCTAGGTGAGGTAAAATTTAGTCAGGCCTGAGTGTATTAGCAGGCCTGAATGTTTTGATCTGGGCTCAGGGAGGATTGGGTGGACTTAACAGATGAGGTCACCAGAACCTCCAACTTCTTTCAAGAAATCTGGGGAAGGTTTTTAGTCAGAGAGGTGGGAGATAGGTGGAGCCATCTGGAGTATTCTAAGGAGCCCTGACCAATCCCCAAGCAGGACTGGAAGGGGCAGGCCTCCTTAAATACTCTGAGTCAGTCCAATCTGGGAGGAATAGTGTTGGGTGGAAGTCTGGAGATGTAGCAGAGGTGCTGAGGAGCAGGCCTCTACCCGGATGGTCGTCACCAGTCTGGGGGGGTTGACCATGAGGCCTGGGGGTTCAGGTGCAGCCAGGGAGGAGGTTGATTCCTGGAGCAGCACAGGAAAAACAGGAGAACAGCAGAGGTGCTACAGGAGGACTGGAGGAGACAGTGCTGAAGCAGGCTAATAGAGGAATAGTGGACAGTCTGTGGGAGCTTTGGGAGCCAGTCAAGGAAAAGGAGAGTCACTACCAGAGAACAGGTCGATGGGACCTGGAAGAGAGATTGGCTGGGAGTTGTAGTCCGTCAAAGGCCCCATTAGTACTCAAGTACTTTGCAGCACATTCAGGGGCCCGTGATCCCTGGCCTGTAATGGGTGTTCCTGAGGCCCTGCTGAAACAGTGTAGGCCTCACCATGTGTGAAGAGAAAGGTATAGATTAGCCTGATAAATTTCCCTTCAGGCTGGAAACTAAGTTCTGAGCTGGAGAGAAGCAAAGAAGTGTAAAGCTGCAAGTTCTGTGTAGAGAGAGAACTGTGAGAGAAATGGTCAGCAAGTGAAGTGTGGGGAGTAACAGTCTGCAGAGGGAGAGTCTGCAGTGCAAGTGTGCATATACAGGATTGTATATGGAGTTTGTATATTATAATTCTTTGGGCATCCCACAGTCATCCCTTATCCCCATCCAAGTTATTTCCCCTAAATAAAACAACAAAAACAAGAGCTGGCCTGTTTAGTGTCTCCGGATGTGTGATATATGGTGTGATTGAGGGCAGCTATAAGGTGAAAAACTACTACCAGCCACTCTCAAGGGAGCACATGACTACATATAGATATATATACATATATATATCCAGTTCCCAACCGGCTACCGCATATTTACTGCAGCAGTGTGGCACTGTCTCGTGAATCGCCGTATATAAGCAGCGATCTGCATGTGCGCAGTTAGCAGGCGGGATTGTGTCGATGGCAGCTTGCTCTCGTGCCCGCCGCACTCTGCAGGAGTGTGCTTGTGGTTTGGGATGACCCGATGTTCGCCAGCGAGCTGCGATAACCTGCCAGAGGGAAAGAATGTGGAACCGCTGATGTAAACACGGTGGTTCCCCGCTCTGTCAGTTGGCATGTAAGAGATCTACTGATCCCTGTCACTGGGATCAGTTAGATCTCTTATGCCCTTGGTAGCCCAGCCCAATCACAGTTAGAACACGCCTAGGGAACACAGTTAACCCCTAGATCCCCCCCTGTAGGTTCACCCCTTCACTGCCAATGACATTTATACAGTAATCAGTGGATAGTTACATTTATGATCGCTGTATAAATGTCATTGGTCCCAAAAAAGTGTCAAAAATGTCCCACATGTCCGCTGCAATATCACAGTCCCGATAACAATCGCAGATCACCGCCATTACTAGTAATAAAAGAAAAATGTAAAAATGCCAGAAATTAATTCTCATGGTTTGTAAATGAGGCAACTTTTGTGCAAACCAATCAATAAACGCAGATTGAGATTTTTTGTATCAAAAATATGAGGAGGAATATAAATAGGCCAAAACCAGTGAATAAATTAGTTTTTTCTATTTTTTTTTTGGATTTATATTTTAGCAAAAAGTAATAAATATTGTTTTTTTTTCGCAAAATTGTCACTCTTTTTTTGTTTATAGTAGTGATCAGAAATGATGCAGAGGTGATCAAATACCACCAAAAGAAAGCTCTATTTGTGGGAAAAATTTTGTTTGGGTACAACGTCGCACGACCGCGCAATTGTCAGTTAAAGTGACGCAGTGCCGAATCACAAAAAGTGCTCTGTTCCTACAGTGGGAAATCTAAGTGAATATATACAGTATCTCACAAAACTGAGTACACCCCTCACATTTTTGAAAATATTTTTATTATATCTTTCATGTGACAATACTGAAGAAATGACACTTTGACTACAATGTAAAGTAGTGCATGTACAGCTTGTATAACAGTGTAAATTTGCTGTCCCCGCAAAATAACTCAACACACAGCCATTAATGTCTAAACCATTGGCAAAAAAGTACACCCCTAAGTGAAAATGTCTAAATTGGGCCCAAAGTGTCAATATTTTGTGTGGCCACCATTATTTTCCAGCACTGACTTAACCCTCTTGGGCATGGAGTTCACCAGAGCTTCACAGGTTGCCACTGGAGTCTTTTTCCACTTCTCCATGATGACATCACAGAGCTGGTGGATGTTAGAGACCTTGCACTCCTCCACCTTCCATTTGAGGATGCCCTACAGATGCTCAATAGGGTCTAGGTCTGGAGACATGCTTGGCCAGTCCATCACTTTTACCCTCATCCTCTTTAGCATGGCAGTGGTCATCTCGGAGGTGTGTTTGGGGTTGTTATCATGTTGGAATATTGCCCTGCAGTCTGAAGGGAGGGGATCATGCTTTGCTTCATTATGTCACAGTACATGTTGGCATTCATCGTTCCCTCAATGAACTGTAGCTCCCCAGTGGCGGCAGCACTCATGCAGCCCCAGACCATGACACTCCCACCACCATGCTTGATTGTAGGCAAAACACACTTGTCTTTGTACTCCTCACTTGGTTGCCGCCACACATGCTGACCCCCCACCTCTTCAACCTCTGCAGCAATGCTGGCAGCACTCATATGTCTATTTCCCAAAGACAACCTCTGGATATCATGCTGAGCATGTGCATTCAATTACTTTGGTCGACCATGGCAAGGCTTGTTCTGAGTGGAACCTGTCCTGTTAAACCTCTGTATGGTCTTGGCCACTGTGCTGCAGCTCAGTTTCAGTGTTTTGGCAATCTACTTATAGCCTAGGCCATCTTTATGTAGAGCAACAATTCTTTTTTTTTAGAATCCTCAGAGAGTTCTTTACCATGAGGTGCCATGTTGAACTTCCAGTGACCAGTATAAGAGAGTGAGAGTGATAACACCAAATTTAACACACCTGCTCTCCATTCACACCTGAGACCTTGTAACACTAATGAGTCACATGAAATTGGGTAGGGAAAATGGTTAATTGGGCACAATTTGGACATTTTCACTTAGGGGTGTACTCACTTTTGTTGCCAGCGGTTATTTTTAAGGGGACAGCAAATTTACACTGTTATACAAGCTGTACAATCACTACTTTACATTGTAGCAAAGTGTCATTTCTTCAGTGTTGTCACATGAAAATATATAATAAAATATTTACAAATATGTGAGGAGTGTGCTCACTTTTGTGAGATACTGTAGCTAGATAAATAGATAGATAGATAGATAGATAGATAGATAGATAGATAGATAGATAGATAGATAGATAGATAGATAGATAGATAATCTATATGCATTCGCTACAGTATATATATTTGTGTATATATTGCCATGTGCATTGTGTATGCCCAGGGACTCTGCCATTTGTGAAATATGTTACACTTTGCCATTTGAGCCACATCTCTGGATACACTGAACATGCTCAGAGACTTAGCTTTTTGACATCTGATAAATAAATTGTAGATAATGCACTTGTTGCTCTCCATCTCACATAAATCTAAACTGATTTGCTGATGAAAATTTAAAATGAGTAACAATTTTGTGTGCTGTTTAGTATTTCCAAATGATCGTAATTTTCACCACAAAAATGTAATATGTGTACCAACATCATTAATCCAAATCAAAATGTCATTACCAAAATTCAGAGGGTAACACCACTATTCTACACTCACACACCAATAAACACCAAATATCACAGAATAAATCAAGAAACAGAACCCCTGCCTGATGTAATCCCACCACTTATAGGTAAATGCCTAAAGAAATGTAGTGTTTATGTGTAGGAGGGTTCCACCACCAAAAATCTTGCCATATGTGTTCTATGGAGAAGGACAAGAAGCAGCCTTGTGAATTCCACACCAGCACATATTGCAGCCTCTTACCAAGCAAAAAGACCCAAAATTAGAGATGGTCCTATAGCAGCATGCTGACAGTAATCAGCCATAACCAGCCTTTGAACCAGGTTGCATATCACAGAAACAGGTTGCTGAATGGCACTCAGGACTTCCAGAGTACATCTGCATTGATTAACTATTTGCACCCCAGAGACTTTTATTATACAGGATTTATATAGCGCAGACAGTTTGCACAGCGCTTTACAATATTAGGGCAGACAGTACAATTACAATACAATTCAATACAGTAGGAATCAGAGGGCCCTGCTCATTAGAGCTTACAATCTAGGAGGGAGGGTTAAATGATATGAAAGGGCAGTAAACTGCGGGGGGTGAGCTGATTGAGAAAATAAGGAGTGTAGTTGTTAGGTGGTGGCAGGATAGGCTTCCCTGAAGAGAAAAGTTTTCAGGGATCTCTTGAAGGTGGATAGATTTGGGGACATTCTGACCGATTGGGGTAGGGAGTTCCAGAGGATGGGAGAGGCTCGGGAGAAGTCTTGGAGGTGAGTATGAGAGGAGGTGATGAGGGAGCTGGAGAGCAGGAGGTCTTGGGAGGAGCGAAGAGGACGGTTAGGTTGGTATTTTGAGACAAGGTTGGTGATGTAGCTGGGAGCAGAGTTGTGGATGGCTTTGTAGCTGATTGTTAGTATTTTAAATTTAATTTGTTGGGAGAGTGGCAGCCAATGGAGGGATTGGCAGAGGGGGGTGGCAGACGTTGAACGGTTTGTAAGGTGGATGAGTCTGGCAGCGGCATTCATGATGGACTGGAGAGGGGCTAGTCTATTTAAAGGTAGACCAGTGAGGAGGGAGTTGCAGTAGTCGAGACGAGAGATGACCAGGGAGTGAATCAGGAGCTTTGTGGTTTCATTGGTTAGGAAGGGACGTATTTTAATTTCCATTAGTTTTTATTAAAGAATATGCGTCAGTACATCAATAGTTTCATGCACAAATATCCAGAACTTATTAAATGACAATAATACCAGTAAACTTAACCATTTCAAGATCAAATGATGCATATATCTATTCTCATACTGATTCAAGACAAAGCTTTACCAGGTGATCTCAAAATGTACAAAACACCAAAATAATGCCTTCAATACGAAGGTTACACAGACATATACCAGTTCTATATAAACAATTAGCAGACTTAATAAACTGTGTCTATTAATAATAGACCTGAGAAGAGTTTAAAGAAATGGAATCAAGCCTCTTGGCTTAAAGAGCCATGAGAGAACAGAAAGAGAGGTATAGAGAGAGGAAAGAAGAAGAAGAAAGAGATCAGAAAACAGAAAATTCTTCCGAGCCAGTCAGCACAAATCCAGGTTACTACTTGTTGTAATACCAGTTAGACCACTTATCATTAAACACAGACACTGTATTGTTGTTAAGGGCAATTGTACGCTCATATATATAGTGAGTATTGACCCTGTGTATTACCTCACTTACTGATGGGGCCTTTGTAGTCTTCCATCTTTTGGTTATGGTAAATCTGGCTGCTATTAGGATGTGTGCAATAATAGTTCTAAATTTATTTTGGAATGCATCAATATTAAGATTTAATAAGGCTAAATGAGAAGATGGGCTTGTGTATGATCCTGTTACCTTCGCAATGAGTCTAAAAACTGCATTCCAAAAACTTCTAATATTTTTACAGCTCCACAAGACATGGAGGAGATTTCCCACTTCCTCACATTGTCTCCAACATAACGGTGACTGGTCTTTATACATCTTGGATAGTCTAAATGGGGTGAAATAGCCTCTATATAAAATTTTCAACGCACAATCCCAATGTTCCACACAGTGGGACAAAGTGAGGGGAGCTCTAATGGCTGACTTCCATTCTGTGTTAGAGAATTTCTTCTCCAAATCCCTCTCCCAAGAAGTTTGGTATGTATTTTTAGAAGTAGATTCTGTGCTAGTGTAGTATTATATATAACCATGAAATACCCCCTTTTTTCTCATAGCTGGTTTTGTAGTAGTCCCATAGCCTAGATGGTATTAGAACTTGGTCTAGGAGCTGTTTTTTATTAAAAGAGCTTATCTGCGCCCAAGCTAGAGGGTCACTTTGCTTAAGGTCCTCGGTTACCTCCCCTAGTGACGTACATCCTTTCCTTTCCCATAGGTTCGTATTGAGGTTAGATATTAAGAAATAGTAGGAGTGTAATGGGGTTTTTATTTTTTGTCGTGAGTGGGGATGTGAGGAATTTTGTGTCGCTTGTGCCCACAATTCTAAAGAGATTTGTATTGATGGGAGGTTTGGGGCCTTACATAACTGCCCCCCGCTGGCTGCTAGTAGGAGGGCTGTCAAGTCTTTATTACTCATACACACTTTTTCTATGTCTACCCATCGCTGGTCTGTGAGAGGGTTAAACCAAGCTTTCAATTGGTCTAAAATTGCTGCTCTATAATAAGATTCTATTAAGGGTGCTCCTGCTCCCCCTTATGATCTGTGCTTAACCAATATACCAAATGGCAACCTAGCTGCTTTACCTCTCCAAATAAATTTTTTGAGATTTACTTGCAATTGGGTAAAGAAAGACCTGGGGATGGAAATCGGTATAGTCCTAAAAAGGTACATCAATTTAGGCAGAAGTAAC
>BLSH010283514.1:68280-79777 GCA_018402905.1 Glandirana rugosa
CCCTTGGAGACAACGATTAGGAAGACCTTATGGATAAGTCCCTTGGAAACAACGATTAGGAAAGTCTTGCGGGTAAGGAAACACGTCCGCGTGTATCCTCGCGTACGTACAACGTCCACGTGTACAGAAAACGTTGTCATGTACGGGTGGTCACCATGGTCACACTCAACAAAGTTCTTCCACACAAATTGACTTTAAAATCAAAACGAACCCCGTTAAGACGAAAATTGTAAAGATCGAGAGGACATCCGTTTAAAACCTCAAAACCTTTGTCTAACACGGTCTACCCCCAGGACTCATTCCTACCTGGTTACAAAAAACTTCTAGGGGGAGGTGACACACTACAAACGATACTATGACCCATTATTTAGAGTTAACCCTAGGGACACGGAGGGAGGACCCGATTCCATAGAGGAGATGGACCTTACAATTTCGTCGAAACAGTTGTTCGAGTCACCTCATCGGGAACAGGTTCTTAAAGAAAAAATCCCAGACTGAGACAAACCATCAGGAGTTCAGAATCATATTGAATCATATTAACTGAACATCTGGACTCTAAAGTGATTTTAGCATGCATGCGCTCCTATGTGCGCCTGCACAAAGGAATGGGCGTTCTGAAAGGATTAGCAACAAAGGTTCCCTGAATAGGTATTCCAGAAGGATTAGCAACAGAGGTTCCCTCAATAGGATTTCCAGAAGGAGTAGTAACAGAGGTTCCCTCAATAGGCATTCCAGAAGGATTAGCAACAGAGGTTCTCTGACACCTTTCCTGACATCCTCCGGATGCCCAGGCGGGTTCTTCTTCCAAGCTGGTTCCTTTTAAAAGAACTGATCAATTCCTCCGCATGCACATTTGCCTCGGGCTCCCAGGAGCTCTCCTCTGGACCATACCCCTTCCACTTGACCAAATACTGCATGGAATTGCCCCTCTTCCTGCAATCCAGGATAGCTTCAACTTAAAACTCCTCCTCACCATCCAACAGAATTAGTTCCGGTGGGACAGAGGTCCGCCCTGGGAAGAGATCTGGGGTCCATGGCTTCAGCAGGGTAACATGAAAGACTGGATGAATGTGTAGAGACGGAGGAAGGTCAAGTTCATAATCTACCTGGTTAATCCTCAGTTTCGCAGGGAAAGGACCAATGAATCTGGGTCCCAATTTCTTAGATGAGCAAGCTAGTCTTAGATTCATTGTGGCAAGCCAGACCTGGTTATCTGGTTGGAGATCCAGTTCCCCTCGCTTCTTTTTATCAAAGGCATTTTTGTTGAGTTCAATTGTTCTGGACAGTGTCTCCTGTTGAAGTTTCTGATTTTTATTCAGGAATTCAGCAGTTTCGTGCACGGCTGGTACCTCACTTTCTAGTGTTTTATGCCGGGCAGAAATGTAGGGTGGTAGCCGTAGTTCACCCAGAACAGTGATTGTTTGGTTGCTGAATGGATAGTATTATTGTAAGCGAACTCAGCAAATGGTAATAATGTGACCCATTCATCCTGAGACAACGATGAAAAAGAGCGGAAATATTGTTCCAGGGTGTGGTTGGTTCTCTCAGTTTGTTCATTCGTTTGCGGATGGTAGGCAGAGGAAAAGGATAATTCAATTTCCAAAGCAGAGCATAAGGCTTTCCAGAACCGGGATGTGAACTGGACTCCACGGTCCGACACGATGTTAGTTGGAACTCCATGAAAGCGGACAAACTCTCTAATGAAGATTTCTGTGGTTTCTGCAGCAGTAAGAGTGCCCTTCATGGGGAGGAAATGTGCCATCTTTGTTAGACGGTCCACGACCACAAAAATAACATTGAATCCATCAGAGAGCGGCAACTCAACAATGAAGTCGATAGAGATCCGGGACCAGCGTCGCTCAGGAATTGGCAGTGGGTTCAGTAGCCCCCAAGCTCGGGTCTTACTGGTCTTGTTCTGTGCACAGATGGGGCAGGGGTTGACATACTTTTGGCAGTCTTCACTGACTAACGGCCACCAGAAAGAGCGTAGCAGGAGTTCCGTGGTTTTGTGAGGGCCAAAGTGCCCAGCCAGTTTATGATCATGGCAGAGTCTGATATAAGAAAAAGAAGGCGCCTCTGGGTGCAGATGTACAGAATTTTTTTGCCTGATGAAAGAGCGCGCCTGTCTTTCAATCACAGGCTGCACGCTCAGAAATGCGTCTCACAGTTGTGACGTAGCCTTACTCTCACACTGTCATCCTGCGCCTCAGACTTTTCACGGACAGCCAACATTGACACGGCCGGTCAGGATCCCGGCTCTCCTCCGAATAGGACATCATTCTGCAGATCCAGTGCTGTAGTACCTACATTTACTATAACCTTCACTGGCTGGGACACTATCCCCAACTGATGGGCTTATCTATTTCATACCAAATGTGAGTTGCTATATTACATGTGTGTATCAATACATTTCTGTACGTCTACACCCAGAGGTGCCTTCTTTTTCTTATATCTTCACAGTTCTGGACATGGCTCTTCCATAGGAGTGCTGCCCTGCTTGCGGATTTTTGGATTTACCCATTTTATCACGCCACTGACGAGACTCAGAGCCTGGCCCTCTGCCTAAGACTTGTCTATGGCAAAGTCTGTGAATGGTTGCACGTTTTTCCTTTGGAACATAGATCTGGTTGCCATGCCACCACAGCCCGTCTTTGAGAGCACATTAGGGTCGGTTGGCCCGGAGTTGCCAGCAAGGGTTCGTCTGATCTGGAAGAGCAAATCTTACTGTGATAGCAGAAAGTTTAGTGGTGGAAGGATAGTGTACGGAAGGACTGAGGTTCCAGGTTCAGGCCTGTATGTGATGTGAAACAAAAAGCAAGAGGTCCAGTGGAACCATGAGTTCTGCTTCTGAGTTGCGTGATTGGTAATATTATGGCGCAGAATTCCTATATAAACTTGTGGTAGAAATTGGCAAATACCACAAAGCATTAGACCCCTTTTTTATCAGTAGGCGCTGGCCTGTCTAAGATTGTGGAGACCTTTTGGGGGTCCATTGTGATGCCAGTGACTGAGAGGATCAGCCCGAGAAATGGAATACTGGAGTGCTCAACAGTGCATTTCACTGATTTAGCATATAATCTTTGCTGCCAGAGGCGGCTGAGGACACAGCTGACATGGGTACGGTGCTCTTCCAAGGAGGAAGAGAAGATCAGGATGTCATTGAGATATATAATCAAGAACAAGTCCAGGTAATCTCGAAAGACATTGTTCACAAGATTCTGAAAGGTCACTGGGGCGTTGCAGAGCCCAAAGGGCATGACCAAATATTCAAAATGCCCGAAGGGGGTACGGAAGGCGGTCTTCCACTCATCGCCTTCACAAATGCGGATGAGGTTATACGCCCCACAGAGATCCAACTTACTGAAGATCTTGGCAGAGCCTAACCTTTGAAAAAGTTCTGGGACCAAAGGCAGGGGGTAACCGTTTTTAACCGTTATCTTGTTCAATTCCCGTTAATTGATGCAGGGTCTCAACGTGTGGTCCTTCTTCTCCATGAAGAATATCCCTGCACCTGCGGGAGATGTGGAGGGGCGGATGAACAGGTTATCATCTATGTAGGCCTTGAGAGACGTTAGCTCTAATTCTGATAGCGGGTAGATCCTGCCAAAAGGTACTTCTGCCCCAGGAAAAGTTTGATTGGGCAATCGTAGGGCCTGTGTGGGGGTAACTTCTCAGCTCCCTTCTTGCTAAAAACTTTGAAGAAGTCATGATACACAGGAGGAACAACTTGGCGGATGTTGGGGTCAGGGTCGGATTCCAAACTGAGCAGGATAGAACTAATTTCATTGGTCCGTGGCAAGCAATGCTGGTAACAGTAGGTAGACAGGAATCTGACCTCCCCTGTGGACCAGTCAATGTGAGGGCTGTGTGCCCGAAGCCAAGGTAGGCCCAAGATGATGGGAAAGAGAGGGGATGCAATGGCATCCAAGATGAGTTGTTCTTGGTGGCCACTGGTCATTATTGCAGGCAAGGGAAGAGTCTCGTGCGTAACTGTACCAGATTTAATGGTGGTACCGTCAGCAAGGCGAATGGCCATCTTGTGCGCCTTAAGACAGAGAGGGATCTGATGCTGAGCTGCAAATTCCTGGTCGATGAAGCAGCTGCATGCTCCGGAGTCAATAATTGCTGGTGCCTGGATATTCCCTCCGGGAAGCTGCAAGATAATGGAAGCAATAAGGTGAGAGGCAAAGAGAGCTGTAGAGGCTTCCTCCTTCACCTTCTTTGGTAAACACTTACCATACTTATCTGGGCAGAATCTCACCATATGTCCGGGTTCCCCACAGTATAGACATAGGTTGTGAGCCTGTCATCTTTGTCTCTCCTCAGGGGTGAAGGAAGGGCAAAGAAGCCCTATTTGCATGGGCTCAGGATGACCCAGCGAAGAAGGAGGAGAGGTAACGGGTCCAGAGGAGGCTGAGGTGGGGTAAGTATCCAGGATAAACATGTGGCTCCAGGGGATCGCTCTGCTCTGTGCTCCCAGAGGCGGCGATCAATTTGGATGGCCAGGTTTATCAGAGGGTCCAAGGTATGAGGGACCCCCTACACGGGCCAATTCATCCTTGAGGGACTCCAACAGGCCTAATCGGAACTGGTAACACAGGGCTGCATAGTTCCAGGCTGTGTCCGCACTCCAGCGCCTGAATTCAGAGACGTAATCTTCTGCCATGCTCCGGCCTTGCTGAGGAGAGTGCAAGGCAGCCTCGGCTGTTGCGGCCTGATGAGGGTCCTCATATAGACGAGCCATCGCTTCAAAGAATAAAGTCAAAGTGGAGACTTCTGGATTACAGAATCCCCAGAACTTACTGCGATCCCCAGAAAACTTGTCTGGCAGGGGCACCTAGAGTTCTGACGGAAGGGACACAATGGTGTGGGCAGCGGACTGACTAGTCCCAGGTGCGGCAGGTGCCACCAACTCTGTGTACCCGTTCTTCCAGGCAGGTGGTGGAGTCTGACTTATGCAGGGAGTAACCACTCTTGCTCACCTGATTCAAGAACCCCTGGTAGAGCAGACAGGTGGTTCCGGAGTGCAGGGTGGCACAAGGGCTGGACTGGTCCACAGATGGTGATGGGATGTCCTGCGTGGCTTGGATAGGGTAGTGGTACAGGCTGGGTCGGCAACTGGCTGGCAACATGGTACAAAAGGGTAAAGCATAAGGATTGTCAGGTACAGGCTGGGTTGTCAATGGGCTGGCAGCAATGGTACAAAGGGATGATCAGAACAGTGGTCGTGGATAAGTCGGGATCCGTGCAGGCAGATATCAATGAAGGTCAAACAAGCCGGGTCACAGGTAAATAGGTACAGGTAACAGGTCTCTCAAGAACACTACACGCTGTAGAACGGACATCACCGGCTGCATGGTGCTGCCTGGTTTA
Source organism: Glandirana rugosa (assembly GCA_018402905.1). Classification (NCBI taxonomy): domain Eukaryota; kingdom Metazoa; phylum Chordata; class Amphibia; order Anura; family Ranidae; genus Glandirana; species Glandirana rugosa. The sequence goes on from BLSH010283514.1 coordinate 73,654, forward strand.
GATGGATTGTTTGGCTCCACAATGTCGCGCACGTGCCCGCGCACCTGCTTGTGCACCTACTGCATGCCCGCGCACCTGCAGCATGCGCTCCTAACATTTAAAAAGTATCTACAAATCCCCCAACGCTTCAGGATGGCAAAGAGGTATGGCCATTGGACCAAATCAAATGCTTTCCGAAGGTCCAGCGAGAGCAGGAAACCTTCCTGGGCCTTTCCTCTGTCCCACTTTGAGTTTAGGAGAGAAATAATGTCAATTGTCCTGCGAATTTTGTTGGGACCCTGCCTTCCGGGGATAAAGCTCACTTGATCTTTGTGAATGTAAAGGCAAATAAATGAAGCAATACAATCTGAAATGACCTTAGTCAGAATTTTCAGGTCATTGTTAATAAGTGAGATTGGTCTAAAATTACTAACCAAGCTAGCCTCCTTGTCCGGTTTGTCACGCCTTGACTGGGAGTTGATCCTGGGACCTGGAGGACTTGGGTCAGTTCCCTGCTGCCTGAGCCACTGGGGAAGTCCTATCTGTCTAGAGCCCTGGTTATCTTCTGCTTCGTGGTAATTGACTCTGGCTCCACTCAATGGCCAGCTGTAGGCAGTTACCTCATCTAGTACCTATAAAATCATCACTACCCCTTCCTGCCTCTGCCCTAGTATAAGGTTCCACTTACTGTTTGATGGTGTATCATATTGTTTTTCTATTGCTGACTTCTGCTTGTTCCTGACTACGCTTTTTGGACTATTCCTTTGGATTACACTGACCATTGTTGCCGACAGTGCCTGTCCCTGACGCCCCCTTCTGGAATACCCCTTGGATCCCTGCCTTGGTTTACTGACTCAGACCCTTTTTGGATTGTCCTTCCTTCTGCCTGGCTCCTGACTTCACCCTCTACTAACTGTGAGTTACTTGTTTTGTTGTACCCTCATTTAGCCTGTTTGCACTTTCTATTGTGGTCCCGGAATTCTGGCTGCAGGATTGCAACTGTCCCTCCACCTGATACTGGGATAAGAAGACTACCAGTCAGGAAACCGGAGTGATGGTTGGGGTCCCTGGCAGACCAAACGCGGTTTAAGGATGACAGAGATGAAAGCAGTGTTTAAGATAGCGTTCCAAAGGGGCTCCTTATCGGAGAGCATTAAAACAGGCTAAGTAGGGGAACAGGGTAGTGGTAAAGGTTTTATAATGGGGTACTGAAAAACCATCAGGTCCCGGGGTTGATTTGCTCTTCAGATGCTTGATGACTAGGGCTACCTCTTCCACCGAGATTGAGGCTTCCAGTGTTTGGCAGTAACGTTCGTCTAGTTTAGGTATCCTAAACGTGTGTATAAAATGCTTGATTTTAAAGTGGTTGGGTTTAGGCCCTGCGCTATAGAGTTTTTGATAGAATTCCTGAAATGCTTCCATTATGTGCAGTGGGTTCTTGGAAAGCGTCCCCCCCATCCCAATTGTAGGTAAAGTGAAGGACCAGGATTTAGGAGATAATCTCCTCTGTAACATGGTGCCCAATTTATCTATTTGGTAGTAGAAGTTAGCCCCGCTCCAATGTAGGCCCTTCTCCGCCTTGTAGGTGAGAGCTAGGTTGAGAGCTGTGCTAGCAGTGTCTAATTTGCCTATGTGAACCAACTACGGGTTGGCTTTATGCTTTTAAGAGAGGGCGATAAAATCCTTTTCCAGTCTGTCTAGGTCAGCACATCTAGCTTTATGTAGCTGGGAAGCTATTTGAATGAGTTTGCCCCTAATTGTAGCCTTGTGTGCTGCCCAAAGAGTTTCTAGGGGGGTACCCAGGGTGTCATTTATGAGAAAGCATTCTTTGATCGCATCCTCGATCTCTTTAGCTCTGATGTGGTCACTGAGGATAGACTCTTTGAGCCTCCAATGTCTGCCACCTTTCTGGCCCAAGGGACGTTGAAAAGTGAGAAATACCATAGAGTGGTCTGACCAGACAGAGTCCGTAATATGTGACCTAGATATACAAGGGACCAGGGCAGTGGAGACAAAAATATGGTCTATCCTGGCAAATGAGTTATGAGGGCTTGAGTAATGAGTGTGGTCATGCATTGTTGGGTTGGTCTCTCTCCAAGCATCACCAATCCCTGCTGGAAGATAACCATGGCAATACAGAGGCTTTGTTTAGAAGGACGGGTGAAGTGATCCCCAAATGGGCGCGATTTGTAGAGCCCTTTGTCAAAGGCCACATTAGAATCACCATCCAGAATCACTGTACCCTCTAATAGGGGGTTCAGGGTCTGGAATAGAGTTTGAAAGGAGCATTGTCACTTATTTGGAGCGTAATAGGAAACAAAAGAGTAGATTTGGTCATCGACGACTCCTTTCATTAAGGTAAATCTTCCTTCAGGGTCTTTTTGTTCTAGAAGGAGTGAAAATTTACAGCTTTGGGAGAGTAGAATCGTCACCCCATCGTCGTTGGCCATAAAAAATGTAGGATGTTTGGCATGAATGAACAAGGGGCTATATTTCCTAGGGAAATGAGTCTCCTGTAGAAGAACTACATCAATTTTGTGTTTGCGGTGGGGGCGTGGCTACCAAGCTTTGGAATGGCCGCATAGACCAGGAGCTCCGCCGCCAGCCATGGAACAACCGACCATAACAGAGTCCCTATGAATCACAGAGCACAACAGCCGACCCAGCGATACCCTCATATCCACCAGGCAATGCGGAGAAGGAGAAAGGAGCCACCAACGCAGCTCAAGAAGCTGACGGGCTACTTCCCAGCACAGGCCGGGAGGCCACCACAAAATGGCACCAGCACACGAGGCCTGAAGTGGACGGGACATGCTGCGGAGGCAGCACTGAGAAACCACATACCTCAGGCAGCTGAGGCCAGTCCCCTGCCTCCCAGCGGCTCATCAATGGCAACAACTACTCCCACAACCAGAAGCCCAGCTAAATCCAGGTAAAAACTGACTCCCCCGGAGGAGATACAGGGAGCGCCAGGCATGGAGGTGAGTGGTGGACCCCAGTAATACATGAGGCCTTCCCCAGCACCAGACCCATTTTCAGGATTCCCCACCTCAGGCCAACCGGTGTCAGACATAGTCCTGAAAGACATGCTGATATCCCTCAGGCAATCCTTGCAGAATGATCCATGATCTAGAGGGCAGAGTAGATGTGGTGGAAAAGAACATGGGAGAATACTCCTCATACAATACATTAGTGGATGCCCATAACGCCCAACAATACGACATAAAATGGATAAAAGACAAATTAGCTGACCTGGAGGACAGGTCCAGGAGGAATAACCTCAAATTTAGGGGGATTCCCAAAAAAATTCAACTGGAACAACTGCAGCAATACGCACTAGACCTATTCTCAGCCATGGTACCCACACTGACACCTCTGGAACTCACTGTGGACAGAATCCACAGAGTACCTAAACCCTCATTTCTGCCAGATGAGGTTCCAAGAGACGTATTCCTACATCCCGCAATTAGGATATACTCCCAACGCAATACGCTTCAACTCTGATTCTCCCTGACCTGTCCAGACACACACTCCAGCGTAGATGCAACTTAGCCACAATCACCAAAGCTCTTCGTAACCACCACATAAGTCACAAATGGAAATATCCAGCACAGCTGTCCATAACTCACAATGGTTCAGTTGTCAATGTAACCTCATTAGAGGAAGGCCTAATAGCCTTACGGCAATGGGGCTACATACTGCTCTCTACAATGGAACCTAATGCATGCCAGGCTCTGCAACACATGAATCAAGAATGGCAGGTAGTGTCCCGCAAAAAATCCTCCAAAAAGAAAACAGAGCAGAAAGGAACTACCGACAACACCTAAACAATGACTCAGAACCTAACTAGACTGGAAGTATGTTCTAATATGGGTTGTGAGGACGCCATTTAATTTTTTAAAATACAATCAGAACAACTGCTTACTGTTTAAAAATATGATAAAACAATTATACACTATTTTAAAATGAATTGAACATTAATTTAAAATTAAACAGTTTTGCTGAAGACAAGCAGACTAAGGACATGGATTACTGGAACCATGTCCTGTGGTCTGATGAGACCAAGATAAACTTATTTGGTTTAGATGGTGTCAAGCGTGTGTGGCAGCAACCAGGTGAGGAGTACAAAGACAACTGTGTCTTGCCTACAGTCAAGCGTGGTGGTGGGAGTGTCATGGTCTGGGGCTGCATGAGTGCTGCCAGCACTGGGGAGCTACAGTTCATTGAGGGAACCATGAATGCCAACATGTACTGTGACATACTGAAGCAGAGCATGATCCCCTCCCTTTGGACACTGGGCCGCAGGCTAGTATTCCAACATGATAACGACCCCAAACACACCTCCAAGATGACCATTGCCTTGCTAAAGAAGCTAAAGGTAAATGTAATGGATTAGCCAAGCATGTCTCCTCACCTAAACCCTATTGAGCATCTGTGGGGCATCCTCAAATGGAAGGTGGAGGAGCGCAAGGTCTCTAACATCCACCAGCTCAGTGATCACGTCATGGAGGAGTGGAAGAAGACTCCAGTGGCAACCTGTGAAGCTCTAGTGAACTCCATGTTCAAGAGGGTTAAGGCAGTGCTGGAAAATAATGGTGGCCACACACAATATTGACACTTTGGGCCTAGTTTGGACATTTTCACTTAGGGATGTACTCACTTTTGTTGCCAGCGGTTTAAACATTATTGGCTGTGTGTTGAGTTATTTTGAGGGGGACAGAAAATTGACACTGTTATACAAGCTATACCCTCACTATTTTGCATTGTAGCAAAGTGTAATTTCTTCAGTGTTGTCACATGAAAAGATATAGTAAAATGTTTACAAAAATGTGAGGGTGTACTCACTTTTGTGAGATACTGTATATCTACATATATAATATATATATATATATATATATATATATATATATATATATATATATATATATATTGTGGGAGATTAGCTTGTGGGGATCACTTTTGTGAGATACTGTATATCTACATATATAATATATATATATATATATTGTGGGAGATTAGCTTGTGGGGATCACTTTTCAGGGGAAAAGATTCAGTATGGATGTCAGTCTTTTTTTTAATGATATTTTATTGGATTTTGGTTAAGATACAAGACATGAGATCAAATGTTGAGTAAATAGATGCATTGGTAACAATATAACACACACATGTCTTAGGAGTAGCAAACAGAGAAGAAAAGTAGGAGACGACGAGGGGTAGGGAGGGCGGGAGGGCAGAAAAAGGGAGGGGGGGTAGCACATATGAAGAAGATGGGAAAAGGGAAATCTATCTGAAGAAAACAACAGATATGGGAAGCTATTATTAAAATTAGTGTAGGTACAGTTATACATACAGAATAGAGGTAGGAGTTTGGAGTTTTTGATGGCGTGTGAGATCTTTGGAGAGTCATTGAGGGATTATTGATAGCTTGCCTGTCCAAGGAGGATAGAGATTTTGCCATGAAAGAAACCTAATTTTGTAGAAGAGCTGGGATTTATGGTGTTTGGATAAGATCAAGTCTATTTTTTCCAGCTTTAAAAGCTTGATAAGGTCTGTTTTGTTGACCTTTTTGATTGTCTGAGGTTGTTGTTTAGTTAGGTGTGGGCTAAGGATATCGAGATTTCCAAATACCAGGGCAAATAACTTGCCGTGGGGGGTGAGACCAGTTATTGAGGCCGTAAAACATTCCCACTTGTCCCAGAAGGAAGTTATCAATGGGCAGGACCAAATCTTGTGCAAGAGTGAGGGTTTAGGCAATTGACAGAGAAGACATTTGGAGCCTTCTACCGAAGTAGAGGAATGGATGTGGGGTATATATGCTCTGTGGACTAGCTTTAGTTGTTCTCTCCAAAACTCATTGGTAATATATTTGTGAGTGGTTTTGAGGCCCAGAAGAATAGTATTCAGCAACTCTGGCGAGTTCAAGTCCTTGTTCCATGTAGCTGAAGTGGAGGCATGAATAGCTGGCATTAGGCCTAGGCATTAGGCATAGGGGAAGTGGTTTGTAAAGTTCCGAGATTTTGTGGAGGTTTAGTTTAATATAAAAGTCAATGAGTGAAGTTTTGAAGCGAAGGTCCCTGTCTGGGCAAACATTGAAGACAAAGCTTGTAGCTTGATGGATAAAGAGGTGATGGTGGGTTGGTAATTT
>BLSH010283514.1:124447-138952 GCA_018402905.1 Glandirana rugosa
CAAAGTCGGTAAGGAAGTTTGATCTTGATTTCAAGAGTGAAATCTAAATGAAATTGGGACAATGATCGTCCCCTTTTTCCTTATAAACAGTTTATTTAATGTATTTTAGTCATTTAGTGTTTCATATTTATTTATATTATTAACTTTTATATGACTTAAGACAACATAAGAAAAATAATACACAGAAAAGTAGTAGTTAAACTTGTGTACCATAGTTGCACGAACACCATAACTGAAACACCCAGTAAAAACCGGTCGTGCGAAAATAAGGAATAGTAGTACACCAAAACCTTTCTCTTAAACATGTGCATTTATATTGAATCACTTTACAGTGAGAGAATTGCTGAAGTGTCCCCGTGTAAAAAAAGGTCAAACAAAAGGTAGTGACTTTCATTTATGTTCGACGACCTTTAGTAGTCCCAACAAACGAGGTTCGAATTTAAATCTTTTACACTAAACCGGACTTTGTTGTGGGAGTAAACAAAGTGATAAAGCGTGCTGGCCAAAAATGACCCACAAAGTCAATACCACAAGCACGTTGATACCATGTGTTCAAATTGATGATGAAAAGACACATAATAAAAAGAATACAACAGAATTCAGTATATTTTCAATTATTATATTTATTTATACTTTGTGATTTACTGATTTTATGTAATTTATTTGACAAATATTCCTTTTTCCCCTGCTAGTAACAGGGTTAAAGTAAATCTAAAGTGAGAACTTTAGTTCTAGTTTGAAGGAATGGCTGAAACTGTTTCTTTAATCTTATCTTTGCTGTCAATGTCCCATTGGGGAAGCTCTCTTCACTACCTGTCCTGGAAGATCAAGAGGAGGTGATGGATGTCTCTAGACACTTCCATCCTGATGTCAATAGTCACCATCGCAAAATGACAGGGCAAATCTCCAAACCGGTCACAAGTTATTACATATATGGATGATACCAAAAATATTGATGTCAACCATCCCTACATATAATATACCTTCAGAGATTTGTGGCAAAGCAAAAGGGTGTTAATGATGGTAATACAAGGATTTTTGGACTTCCATAGTGAGTGCTTGGATAATTTATTACACAGTTGGAAGTATCCAGTGAAACCTATTCTTCAGAATATCTATTTGGAATTTTTGATGCTCTCTTTATCTAGAGATCTATCTTACAGGCTATATAAGGGCCATTATTGGATGCCATTAAGATCCAGTGGAATGAGCATGTTCCCGTTGGTGTAAGATAATGTATTGTTCAATATTTGGCAGTGCTCACTCTATGAGACCATGTCCAGTACATTCACACTGAATGTTAAATGAATTGACAAAGTTTCAGTTCTATATATCCAGCTGTATGAGCTTAATCAATATCTTGTGTTACATATATAATGTGGATTTATGGTCTTAGTTTATAGAAACATTCTTCTATAACTTTGAAAGCATTTGTTGCACTGGATTAATGTATATGTTGTGTACACATACATAACCTTGGCTGGGTAGGGGATACAGCCACTCTGGCTGTCTTTATTGACAGTACTGTCATATATGCTTATATAGGAGAACTTTTCAATATATTTAGAAGGTATGGTAAATGGGGTCCTAATGTGCATAGTATACCTTGATAATTTAACATTTTGGCCAATCATTTTTTTCAGGGGAGGGGGTATATGACTTGCAGTGTTTTTTGTTATGTATGGTATAGTCATTTTATGAGTATTTGTATAGTAGATGCTCATTGTAGTCTATTAACAGTAGTCTTCTTTGGTACTATAACTGAAACATGGTTGCATTCCCCTACCCCCGCCCCCCCCCCCACTCTCAAACCACCAACCCCACTTTCGTGGGTTGATTCCCTCTGGAGCATTCTGCTAATCTTTGAATTAAGGGAGGTTCTTCTTGGCTAAGCCCATACAGCCACATCCTCTATATACAGGGATCCGTGACTGGAAGGACAAAATGTCCCATCTGCCAATGCTGCAAAGGGACTTACAGATCACAATGAAGCACAAGGACAGTAAACTGACCCCACATGTAGTCCATTGTTTACTTCCTCCAAACTCCATTAAAACGCCCAAACCTCTGTATAGACTTGGGGACCTGGGGCTGGGATATAAGCAATGCAGGAGCTTGGGCATTGCACCCACAATCTATGCTTGCAATGCGCTGTGGGCTCCACTACAAAAATGTGCTAATTTTTATTTTATTAATATAGCTGCATTTATTACATTTTTGCAAAAGGTAGACTTTGCCTTTAACCTCCCTGGCGGTATGATTATGTCAGATTTTTGCGTCTCAAAGCGGTAGATTGTTTCACATAGAAATTTGGCGTTTTATATTGTAGGCCTGTAATTCTTAGGAATAACTCACTTAAATCTGTCCAAACAAGAGTCTAGTAGACATCCCAGGTATGATAACGTTTGAAACATGAAATCATAAATTATAATATACTAAATAACTATAAATAATTATCAAAAATAATAATATAATAATAAAAAAAAAATTTCAATAATGGAATTAAATAAAAAACACTGAAATTTGCTCAGTTGCAGAATTGTTACTGTCGTCACTTTCATTGTCTGATGACGAATTTCCCTACGAATCAGTATCGCTCAATTCTGCAAGTGATTCTTATTTACTATCGCTGTTTTCTAGCTGGTCAAAAACTGCTTTTGATGTATAGGGACGGAGAGAGATCGGAGCCCGGCATCACAGTGAATCAGGCGGAAGACACAGCCCGCGGACACAGCAGGGGGTCATCGCTGGATCCAGGGGACAATGTAAGTAACGCTGCCTGGATCCAGCGATGCAATCCCGAGTGTGGCTCGGGTTTACCGCTTTTGGTAATGAAAATTCACCCCGAGCCACACTCGGGAATAAAGCCAGGGAGGTTAATGACTTTTATACACTTTAAAATTACCCAGTGAAGTGACTAACCTCAGGTGATACACAGAGATTAAACAAATCCTCACACATATGTTTTACCTGTTCATTTGCAGCCACTTGTCCTGTACATCTTTGTAAAACTCAAAGAGGAAAAGACTCACAAAGCATGGAGCTGGAGCTGCTGTTACACACTGTACGAGAGCTCTGAGAGCTGCTTGGAGGGAAGGGACATGCATCCCTTCACACAGCACACAGGAACAGAGCTGAGGCTGACATTCACCATTGTCATCCATAACATCATTGTATGATCTGGAGTACTTGGAGTCAAGAAAAAGAGGACACTATACCAGCAAGTCCATTTCTCATCCTTTTGGTATATTGTATGTGATATCAGAATGAAGCCACCAGAAAAGGCCAACGTCAAGCAGATTTGTGGTTCACTCACTTCAAGCAACAATTTACTTGTCTCCACCACACAGCTAGGGTAAAATGAGGGAAAAATGTATAAAATACACTTTGTAGCTAAAAAATATTTTTATAGGTTTTGTTTAGTACATATTTTCTTTAGTGATTATGCTCAAGCCGAAATACAAAGTATGTACTTTTCTGTTCTTATTTTGTAATCTGATAAATGTAAAGTATTGTGTATTTACTATATGCAGTCAACAGGTAGAGCTCTACGGTCTGCTGAAAGCAAGTTTTCTTCAGTAATCAACTTCCTTAAATGTTATTGCATGTTATTACATTAACTTGCTTTGAAAAAAGGTACACCATTCAACAGGAATAGGATAACTGAATAGAATGCATGTTGATGTATAAAATAATAAAAAATTGGACAAAAGCAATTTTTTCCAGTGCAGCATACCACAGCAAATAGATGGTCCCCATGTGCTGTGGTGAGATGAAACACGTGAGCATTTGGTATATTTGATGTGTTGGGGGCAATACAAACTAAATGGCACTGTAATTCACAGCCAATCATATGTTGCCATGCGTTGCTAAAGTGCACAGTAAAATATACATTTTTCTCTGCATTACTGCAATGTATATGTGTGAAGCCATCCCGAATGGTCCTTCAAGGCACAATACAATTGAACAGGAACATGGCACCAAAATTCATAGATGATTACCATTTACACACTGTGATTTGCTGGAATTAGGGTGCTCTTGCAAGGTGCATAGGAGGTACCATTTAAAATGAACACCACTAACACATTGTACCGCTGAGTGTGCATTGCTTTAATATGCAATTTTTGCCTTACAGTACATACAGTAGGTGTAAAGCCAGCCTAAAACAAAGCCTGCTGACTAGGACTTTAAGACTTTTTACATACCATGCTTTTAGTATTACAGGAATAAACTGAGAGATTTTGACAAAGTGAACTCATCTCAACTCTGTACGCGCATCTAAATACAGACAAAACCACAGAAATAATTCTAGAAGCCCAGTGTACATCCATCCACCACACATGTATAAATACACTCGTACTCATTTGAACTTTTGAGTAAGGTGTTTATGTTTTCTATACATCATGTTCTGACCTCAAGGTCAAGGATTCAGAAGTACATAGGTGAAATAGTTCTTGGCAGATGTGATTGCAAAGTTATTTATTCTAAAATACAACAGAATGAGGAAATATGTAATTTTTTTGTATAAAGTATAACCCTATTTATGAACAACAATAGTTCCTTTCATAGAGACAACCTTTGTTTCTCCTTATACTTATCAGAGCACCTTAGGTGTTTGAGTTTCTTGTGTTCTTTGGCATGCAGTATTGCTCATCTGCTAAAGATTGATTGTACTATTTAAAGTAGAAAAAGTTGCTAAAAGATAGACTTTTTTGTTGTAGAAGAGAATCTGTATGTCTCTTCCAACAAAAGCTTCTTTCCCTTCCGCATGTTTTCCTCATGTACACATCCACAGTGAAATATGCACTCTCAGAGCACTCTAGGCATCTTAAATAGTGGAGCCAGGTGGTAAGGTGACTCCAATATGCAAGCATAATAGTTACATCATCAGTGGCCCGACAATGGTTGAAGAAAGGAGACACTTGATTATAAAGACACTGAATAAGCATCAGAAGCTGTGATGGGGGGCTCTGGAGGGAGCAAATTAAAAGGTAAATGCTCTTTGGGATCTGCAAGCCACTTTAAGATTCTGCACTATGATCCTATGACTATACTTCAAATTAAAGGCAGACGTGTCTTTAGATTTTGCCAGGCTGTCTACAGCTGCTTTATTTTTTTTTTAAATAAAACTATACTATTCCTTAATAAAAATGGCAGTTAAAAGCTTTTGTTTCATTGGGGATAAAACAGTGAGGTTTAGAACCTACATCAGGTTTAATGGGGTGATTGGCCCTCACTTCCTGTCAATGGGGTCAGCAAAAAATGGCATGTGTAACCAGTATTATTTTGAGAGGTGAGTAGTAATGAGGGCTTCATAACACATACGTGTTTGGTTATCAAAAAGATATGCATAAAAAAAAACAAAAAACTAAGCAATGAAGGTAGAACCACAAATTAAGGAATTAACATTCTGATAAGAAGCAGATTAGTGACAAATAGGTATTAAGGACCCTGAGTAACATTTGTAGGGTGTGCATCCAGAAAGATTCACATAGGAGTAAAAATGTATCTTTTTGTAGGGTTTAAGAATGTGATCAATTACCATGCCAAGTTTGTGGATTTTATGTTGTGCCTCTAGAAATTGAACAGCAAGTGGTTTATCACGATTAATAGGTTTAGCAATTGATGGAGATTGATGGCCACCCTAATGTCGCTACAGTGCTTCTGAAACTGGTATTTTAACCCCTTCACGTAACACATATATGCAGTCTCACAGAAGTGGTATTTTTTCTGTGGGGCCGTATATTAGGCATGAGCAAAATGTTCGGCCCAAGCATAAGTTCGGGCCAAACTTTCGCTATTTGGTCGTTCGGCGAACAACCGAACAAACGGGACATTCAACCGTTTGTTCACCCCCGAACGGACCAAAATGCAATGCGGCACAGGACAACGCATTGCAAGCCCTGATTGGTTGAAGCAGTGAAAGCTTCAGCTAATCAGGGCACAGAGCACTGTCAGTCATGATTGGACACTGTCATCATAACTTTATCCAATCATGACTCATTCCCACCCCACAGTATAAAAGTATTATTTCAATGGCAGCCATTTTCAGTGTGATTTCAGCAGGACATAGATAGAACAGGGCTCTGTTCAATGCTATTAGTTAGCTAGTGTGCTAAACTGTGCTATTTTTCTTTGAACATCGTGTGTTCGTTTGTTCTGTAAATTCTGAACATTATGGGGGCGTTCGCAGGAACTTCACGCGCCCCATAATGCATTCCAATGGCGGCGGAATGCTGCTCGCTGATTTACCAAAGCATGCACATGACCTGCATGTTTTGGCCAATCAGCGGGCAGACTGCTGTGAGAGCTTTGATTGGCTAAAGGCAGGGTGCCTTTAGCTAATCACTGCACAGCAGCCTCAATCCACGCCTCACACTATATAAAGCCTCTTGTACAGTGGCTCTGTGTAGTGTGTTGGCGGTGATAGAGAGAGAGCTTAGGTTCCTGATTACAGGCAGTTTAGATAGATAATATTTTTAACATGTAAAAAATAGAAAAAAAAAAGATAGATAGATAGATATAAAAATAGTTAGATAACAAGATAGATAGATAGATATAAAGATACTGTAGATAGATAGATAGATAGATAGATAGATAGATAGATAGATAGATAGATAGATAGATACATACATACATACATACATACATAAAAAGAAAAAAAGGGGGGGCGTGGTGTGGCTCCGCTCTAAGATGGACGCTTAGTTGCGTCTCTCTCTCACCACGAGGTCCGGTATTCTGTTCCTACAGACCCTTAACAGCGCAAACATGGTGAGGACAGCAAGGAGCATGTCAGCTACCAGGTCGCGGTCCCCACTGGGTCAAGACACGCCACTCAGCCTTCCGGTTCCGGAGATGTTCCGGACGAGACACAGCACACTGCACCAGGCCCCACAGACCTCACAAGCCTCCCCCTCACGTAGGTCCCACTCCCCCTCACGGAGCGCGCAAAGCGAAACACCACGGGATCTCCATTCCCCAGAAGGAGCATGACACTCACCAGCCCTGAGCCTGGCCGACCTACACACTGTCGCCGCGGATATCAAAAACTACCTAGCGGCGGCAATAACAGACCTGCGGGGATACATACACGCAATCGCACGCAGAGTAGAGGACATCGAGGAGACGCAGGCGCGCCATGACACCTCTCTGTGCCAGGTACAACAAGACACTGAGTCGCACGCCATGCAATTAAGAGACTTCAACAGACACATCGAGGACCTAGAGAACCGCGGAAGATGACACAACCTACGGGTAAGGAACCTATCTGAATCTGTAGACTCCGGCCAGCTCTCCCGCACAGTAGTAGCCATTTTTAATGAGATACTGGAGAGACCACCTGCCACTCCTTTCTCCATGGAACGCATACATCACGCCCTACGCCCGATGGGTAGGGATACAGATCCCCCACGGGATGTAATCTGCTGCCTGATTGACTTCCCCCTCAAAGAGGAGATACTCTGTAAAGCCAGGGCCAGACCCCGCATAACATACAGGGGGACTGGAATTAAAATATTCAAGGACCTCTCTACCATTACTCAGCAGAGGAGGAGAGAATTAAGACCGCTGCTAGACACCCTCAGAGCAAGGAACATTATCTATCGGTGGAAATTCCCCTTTTGCCTATCAGCAACAGCTAATGGCCAAACTGCAAACCTGAGAGTACCAGAAGATATGGATCATTTCTGTTCCACCTTAGATATCCCCATGATAGACTTGCCGGACTGGTACAGCAATTTTCGCATACCGCCCTTGCGCAGAGCAACGTCCATGGATGGCGTGCAAGAAGCTGGCAACTTTCACATTCACCGCCAACACGCTCATCCTCCTCCGCCGACACCGCTTCAAGACCCAGGTGTCCCAAGAAACAGCAGCCCGGCTGCTTCGCCTGTGTCCCATAAACCACGTCGCACTTAACCAAACAAAATTACTCTAAACATCACTGTCTAGACATTGTTACCGCTGGCTGCTCGGCACAAATTGGACATCTCACCTTCCATCCTATGTAGCCTATTACCACTCTGAAGGCCGACAAACCCCCATGAAAGCATCAAGACATCAGTACTCCATGATCCCGTGTATTCTCCAACGGTCTGGGACATTGCTAAGACTGCTGAGGAGGTCCCCCACAAGAGGGGGAAACTGAAACTGAAAGGAGAACTCCCCACCTTTCTGCGAAGGACAATGTTGACATACTAACCTCCTTTGCCTCCTCAAACCACTTTAAAACGCTATTGCGATAATACGAATCAAAACACATGAGAACTACTCCAGGAAGGACACACTCTGACGACCAACCTCAAGAATCTAAATCAGTTCTCACAAACTGTAACCTACGGCTCTATACTAGGCTCACGAGCCTACATGTTCCAATCTCTTCCCCCGGAGCTGAGGACAGATCTCCTTCTACCCCAGCAGCTGAAGTATAGGCTAGGACTCGAACGGAGCTGCCTGAATGGAACACGGAAAGGGACCACGTAAAGCAACTTCTTGTGAAAGGACTCCATCATGACCTAATCTAACAGGCCCTCATTCGGAGCTCCCAGACTTTCGAGTCTTGTTCTAGAGCAACCATAAGAACCCCGATACACCAAAGCTCTCAGAATTTCTGCAGGAGACCCAGATCACACGGCTAAGTATCCTATAGAAAATCACATAAGAAGCACTTAAGATAGAGACTGACACAGGCCTTGCATGTTATCACTAAGCTATGCTAGCAAATGCTAATTTGTGGATGTAAGCTAGGGGTACTCCCTGATGTCACCAACTAGACATAGTACCGTATGTAGACAGACATACTATTATTTGTTATTATTTTGTTACTTCCTAGGGGGGTAGCCTCGCTGGAGTCATGAGTCACAACAGAAAACTGCCAAACATTGATATTCCAAATACTTTTAATGTCTGTTTCCTATACACCCCTAGACAACTTCGCACTGCCATCTACTAGATGGGAAAACAAGTGGGCAGCACTGGAAAGACCACCGATGACCCCATTAGGTTGAAACCCAAAGTGGCTCCAGTGAGGCTCCTCTCACCCCTTCACCCCTACCAAAGAACAAACTACCAAATGTCTATATGGTTCTTGCTCTTCAATCGTGACACTAGGCTCTAGGCTACGCTCAGTATGATAAGTGAAATATTCCCCCCAACAACTCCCCCCCCCCCCCAAGGCTCACACGCTCTCTTCCTTAGCAGTCCAGACCAGAGGCTTTAGATGGCCATAGGACTACCCAACTATTGATCACCCTCTTACCCATAACATCTAAGCCAGGCGGTAACAGGCAGATATAGATAGTGATAAACAGTCACTAGTAGTTCTATGTAGTTATAAATACTCATAAGTTATTACATACAGTTACACACAGTTCATGTCAGTTGAGGACACAAGCTAACTGCACCTGACGAAGGCCATTATACACACACTACCAGAGCACATAAGTGCCTCATACCCAAAATGAGGAGACAAAGCGGCACCTCGGATGCTTAACCCATACCTCTAGCTCATCACAGGGAACCAACCTAACACCGTAACCTGGTCTCTGTTCCTACCTCAGTCCTCTAACAGCTCCACGGGACATCCCTAGTACTAGTCCCATCTCTGAATTAACACAAAAGGGCTAATTTACACCTTGACCTTGAGGAAGCACCTTTTTGGCCCATCCCACAGGCATAGTCAACCACACCCACCAACAGTAGCCGCCTCCAGGCTGCTGACCAGAACCAACCCTTCCACATCTCTCTTGGCGTGGGCACACTCATACATGCCCACACCTGGTTCACTCCCTACCTGACACCCCCCCACACCTCCCACACCTAGACAACTAGACACCAACCCAACCCCCTCTGCCCAGTTCAACCTTCTCAAATATTTCTCTTTCCCACCTTTACCCTCTAACCTTGTCTCTCTCTAACCTCCGCCCCCCCTGCTGCTCCCCCCCTCCCCAGTCAAAAAGGGAATCGGACAACTCCAATCCCCAACCACCACAGGCCTCCCCTGTCCAATAGCGGAACTCTCACCCCATCTTTCAAATGGACCCAGCCGGGGGAAAAAAACAAACAGGTGACCATCAAGCTGGTATCACTAAACACCAAAGGTCTGAATGTGCCTGAAAAAAGGTCTAAACTTCTAACCCTAATGAGAAGTCTGAAAGCAGACGTGGTATACTTATAAGAGACCCACTTTCACACTAACAACATACCCAAAATGCTTAATCGGTATTTTACACAAAGCTTCCACGCAACTTCCCCCTTTCTAAAACTAAAGGGGTGACAATCTTAATCTCAAAGAACACCCCACTACAAGTCACAGACTCCATCATAGACACACAGGGCAGATATATATACCTAAAAGGCACGCTTCACAGGAGACATATTACCCTAGCCAATATCTACTGCCCCAACACATCCCAGGTCCCCTTTCTGAATAAGGTCACACAACAACTAGCGGGGTTCCAACGGGGCTAACGCTACTAGGAGGAGACCTGAACATACCATTAGACCCAACGGTTGACACCTCCTCAGACGCCTCCACTCTCCCATACAGGGCTCTACGTAACATTAAAAAATCCCTCCAAACTCTCTCTCTACATGATACCTGGAGGACACTTCACCCACAGTCAAAGATTACACCTTTTTCTCGCACCCTCACAACAAATACTCCCGCATCGACTATATATTTATATCCCAACAAGACCTCCCATTCCTAACCTCGGCCACGATTGAAACCATGACTCTGTCTGACCACGACCCAATCACAGCGACTATTACACTCCCAGAAAAGACAACACCCCGATCTGGAGACTCGACCCGACAATGCTGACAGATATAAGACGGTCGAGGAGATTGGCTCTTCCCTCAGACACTATTTTAATGAGAATTACACACCAGACACATCAGCGATTACACAGTGGGCAGCTCATAAGTGTGTAATGAGGGGACAGCTAATATCCATGATGGCAAAAATCAAAAAAGAAAGACAAAAACGACTCACCGAGCTATACTCAAAAATCAAGACTCTTGAGACAATACACAAACGATCCCTGGCCTTACAGTCACATCAAGCTCTTATAGCAGCACGCACAGAGCTGCAGGAAGAGCTGGGACGTAAACTGTGAAAAAACTATATGTCATCACAAAAGTTCTTTTATGAACACAGCAACAAAAGTGGTCACCTTCTGGCTATGGCCCTCAAAGAACGGAAAGCCAGAAACACAGTACATGAACTAAATCTTCTAACATGAGAATCTCTGACCAATAACACGGACATTGCTAGGGAATTTAAAAAGTTCTATGAGGCGCTATATAATATATCCCCAACTAAGGCGAGCACAGATAGGTAGACCCACATAACTAACTTCCTAAATAAATTCTGCCCCAAGGCCATACCTAAAGAAATAGCCGATAAAATGGAAGGTCCCATTACTGCCGAAGACTGGAATGAAGCTTTAACACAAACTAAACCAGGGAAAAGCCCAGGACCAGACGGGCTACCGGCGATCTATTACAAGTCCTTTACTGAAATTCTATGCCAACCTTTCCTACGTGCCTTCAACTCTATTTCCCCTACCTCTCCCATAGACCCACACATGCTACAAGCCAACATTACTGTGATACCAAAAGAAGACATAGACACAACCCAAACCACGAATTACAGGCTGATCTCACTGCTTAATGTAGACATTAAAATTTACTCTAAGATCATAGCAAACCGAATACTGACGATACTCCCCCAAGTAATATCCCAAGACCAAGTGGGCTTTATCCCAGGCCGGGAGGCAAGGGACAACACCATCAAGGCCATTAATATTCACCACCTGACCTCCATAACACAACAAAAAGGGTTCCTTCTCTCCTTAGACGCGGAGAAGGCCTTTGATAGGGTTGCCTGGGACTATATGCATGCAGTAGTACACAAGATGGGCTTTGGACCACGCATTTCGGAGCTGATAACCGCCCTATATACGAATCCCTCAGCGAAAATATGAGTGAACGGTACCCTATAGGAGGCCTTCAGTATCCGCAATGGAACACGGCAGGGATGCCCCCTCTCCCCCATTCTTTATATTCTGACGCTTAAACCCTTCCTGTGTTGCCTGCGGCAAAATAAAGATATCACGGGAATTCAAGCACCAGACAAAGAATATAAAATAGCAGCCTTCGCGATGACATTCTTATGTTCCTCTCAAAACCATTACCCACGTTACCCAATCTTTTAATGGTATTTAAGCGATTCCAACACATCTCTAACTTAAAAATTAACTTTACTAAGTCACACGCTTTCAACATCTCTCTTCCCCAGGATATAGTCAATGAATGCAAACGGAATTTCCCATTTATCTGGCAGACAGAGTCAATCAAATATTTGGGGATACAATTACCAACTCATCTGTCACAATTATACTCCCGCAACTATCTACCAATCCTAAACCAATTAGCGACAGATATGAATAGATGGGGAAAGCTCACCTTCTCATGGTTTGGAAGAGCAGCAATACTGAAGATGAACGCTCTACCAAGACTACTTTACACACTCCAGACAATCCCCATACAGATCCCACCAGCTTTCTTTAAATCCTACAGAAGCCTCTGCACTAAATTCTTATGGAACAATGGCAAACCCAGGATTAACTTCAGCCAACTCACCCTGCCCAAACAGCTTGGAGGCATAAATTTACCCAACCTATCCAACTATTACATAGCCATCCACCTAACTAGGATAGTGGACTGGAATGTGCACAAACCGGTTAAAGATTGGGTAAACGTTGAAATGTCATTTACCACTATTCCACTCAAATACCTTCCATGGATTAGACCGCGACACCACCACCCAGAATTAAAAAAACACCCACTTATACACCCCACTTTAAGATGCTTCAGCAAAGCATGCAAGCAAAATCAATTATCCCTGATCACGGGCCCATTGACCTGTCTCAAAATGAACCCTGACTTCCCCCCTGGGACACACCCAATCTACCTAAAGGACCATTGGCCGACTGATGATATACTAGCCCACCAATTCTACAAAGATGGGAAAAAAATTCCAATTGACCAGCTTCCACTTAAATCAGACACAACTGTTCCACCACCCCCCTGGTAAGTTTTCCTGCTCAAGCAATAGCTGAACTCTATAAATCGGAACTCAGGCTGAGCCAGACCTCTCACACCTTTCGAACACTTGTGTACACAGCAATCCACCCAAACCCACCTTATCTCAAATATACATTCTCTTCTATTCTCAAAATTTAAAGCAAACAATAACAGAGCATACCAAAAATGGGAAACTGAACTGTCCATGCCCATATCGGAGAAAGACTGGGAGAAAATACATGAACACATACACAAAGGCTCCTCTAATGTTACTACCCAGGAAATTGGGTATAAAATCCTGACAAGGTGGTACCGCACCCTGACCCTATTACATAGACTAGACCCCTCTATTCCAGATAGGTGCTGGTGCTGCCTAAATGACAGGGGCACCCTGCTACATATTTGGTGGGACTGTCCAAAATTGCACAACTTTTGGTAATCAGTTCATCAGATTATAAAGAAGGTTACTACATACAACCTGGATCTCTATCCAGCCCAATTTCTCTTACACCACTCACCACTAAGTCGCACTGCATACCACAAATCGTTAGCTATATTTATGCTTAACGCAGCGAAAAAAATGTATCCCAGCACTCTGGAGATCGCAAACGATCCCTTCGATTAGGGATTGGCTCCTCAGAATAGCGAAGATTGCAGAAATCGAGGTACTCATACATATCGCTCGAGACACCCCACGGAAATATACAACCAAATGGGCCTGCTGGACACACTTCATGACTACCCAGGAATACAAAGGATATATTACCCCTTAGACGAGAGCTTAGCTCCCACATTACCCCATAGGCAATAACTAATCAGACGGTTGTTAAATACAGTCAAGTAGGAACAAAGTTAGCGAAAATCTGGTTCCCGGGATACTCCACTGATTACCTCTAAAGAATCCTACATGCCATTATATTTCTTGAAACATCTACATAAAACCACATATACCAAAGAAAAGATTATCTGTGCAGGCATCAAGCTGCAGATATCCGCTTCCCATGCGAAAATACACAAAAAGTAACTGCACACAAAGTTAGTAGTGTTGAGCGAACCCGGACTGTAACGTTCGGGTCCGTATCGAACTTTCGGGTGTCCGTGGCATGGACCCGGACATTTCAAAAATCGTTCGGGTTCGGTCTGGGGTTCTGCTATTTTACTCCACGTGTTGAGAAGCTACAGGACAGCCAATCAACAATCGTTTCACTGGTTTGCCCTTAGAAGCCATCACAGCCATGCCTACTAATGGCATGGCTGTGATTGGCCAGTGCATCATGTGACCCAGCCTCTTTATAAGCTGGAGTCACAGTGCTGCAGTCACATGCTCCTTGGGTTAGTGTAGGGAAAGGAAGCTGAAAGCTTGAGGGACAGATTTGAGACATTTTAAGACCTGATCCTGCATCCTGAGATAGATTA
>BLSH010283514.1:147569-160045 GCA_018402905.1 Glandirana rugosa
ATGCACTACATTTGTTGTCAGTCGTATTAAGAGTCCAATAGTTGATAATCCATGTGTATAGTCGGTGTTTAGAGAATTATCACGCTACTAGTACGAATGCAAAAGCACTTTATAGATTACAAAAGTATGGAGCAGGTTCCGTAACTTGATAAAGTGAGAAAAGTCGTCGTCTCTTTAGGAAAAAGAAGGGGTATAACGAACTTTTACCACGAGACGAATTATTACACCTTGTGGGAGAAACTCCGACCCAAGTGTGATAGGCTGTTTTTTTGCCTGGCTGAAACTAGGATGAAACGACATGCTAAACGCCAGGTTCACAGACAAACGGTCCGACTTTGACCCTATGTAGGACCGCAAATCGTACAGCAAAGTAGGATCAAAGTCGGTCCGTTTTTTTGTCGGATAGTGTGAACCCAGCCTCAAAGAGGGTGTTCCACATTATTAAGCAGAGCACCATTTTCAAGCAATATGGGGAAGAAAAAGGATTTCTCTGCTGCTGAAAAGAGTGAAATAGTTCAATGCCTTGGACGAGGTATGAAAACATTAGATATTTCACGAAAACGTAAGCATGATCATCGCACTATTAAGAGATTTGTGGCTGATATGTGTACCTAATAGTTGATAACCTGAGAATTATGCTGACTGTTGTTTACATCACGTATTTAAGTAATTGAGAAAAATATCATTGGCATAATAATTTGGAACAGGGTGCATATATATATATATATATATATATATATATATATATATATATATATATTTCTATATATATTTCTATATATATATATATATACACACACAGCGTATTGAGTGTACACTATATATCAGTGCATTATAGTGCATTCGGGGGTGTATGTATGGTATATAGTACACTTGACGTGGTGTTCTTAAAATATACAGTTTTTAACCCCTTAACCCCCGGAACCCTTTTTTACATTTGTTATTTACAAGTTAAAATCATTTTTTTTGCTAGAAAATTATTTAGAACCCCCAAACATTATATATATTTTTTTCAAACACCCTAGAGAATAAAATGACAATTGTTTCAATACTATTTGTCACACAGTATTTGCGCAGTGGTCTTTCAAGCAGAAACATTTATTTGATAAGAAAATCACTTTTTTGAGTTAAAAAATAAGACAACAGTAAAGCTAGCTCAATTTTTTTGTATATTGTGAAAGAGGATGTTACGCCGAGTAAATAGATACCATACATGTTACGGTTAGAGTTGAGCGAACCCGAACTGTAAAGTTCGGGTCCGTACCGAACTTTTGGGTGTCCAGGACCTGGAACCGAACCCGGACTTTCCAAAAAAAGTCTGGGTTCGGGTCCGGGGTTCCGGTATTTTATTACTCGTGTTGAAAAGCTGCCAAGGGCAGCCAATCGACAAGTGTTTCACTGGTTTTCCCTAGAAGCCATCACAGCCATGCCTACTAATGGCATGGCTGTGATTGGCCAGTGCACCATGTGACCCAGCCTCTATATGGGGCATGAGTCACCGTGCTGCATGTCATATGCTCTCAGGGTAGTTTAGGGAGAGGATGCTGCTGGTTCTGTGAGGGACAGATTGCAGAACATCCCATCCTGCATTACTGAATGATCTGATTGTGGACTAGGGAGAGATACTAGTACTGGTGCTTTGAGGGACAGATTTCACACCTCATCCTGCTGCACAGAACGATCTGACTGGTCTAGGTAGAGTCTGTTGCTTTAAGAGAAAGATTATTCTTCTAAAATCATCTCCAGGGGGGCGTGGCTAGCCGTGGACGAGGCAAGACGCTTGGAGACAGAGCTCCGATACATCGGTGGGCAATCTACCTTAATCCGCGGCCCTGAGACTGCAAAATAGTGCAGGATCAAGGTAATATACCTCCACCAACCCCCTAATAAATGGAGCGCCGAATTTTGTTAAGATCGGAGGTCCGATCGGGAGGAAATTTAGGCCGCGGCTATGCGGCCTAGCCGGAACGGCCGCTCCGGCTCCCTTCTCTGGCCCTTAAAAACCACCAGGAGCTGAAACAGAGGCATACAGTTCCTGCACCAGTTTGAACACAGCTGAACTTTGACTTACTTAAAACGAGCAGCTTGAAATACGGCCTGGTTAGGCCCAGCACTTTTTCCAGGTGTGGCCTACTCTATATTATACAAGAAGTGGAAGGACAGGGAACCAACTGGGTTATAGATCTCTGCTACTTAAAGGTGGAGAAAAGCACAAGTGAAGTCAGTTTGATTTACCTCACTGTATATACCACATAATTCGGAATTGACTTTCAGATTACAGCGGCCATCTTGGTACATCCAGGCCTGCTACATTATCCTCCCACAGCACCAGTACCATACAGTGACTGTACTCTATGCCCAAACTCCTCATTTGACACCTGATCTGATTACCTGATGATATGAGACACTGATTGTCATGTAGTACACCCGCACTCTCCACAAAAGCTGCCGGACTTCTCACTAAAACTAGTGACTGGTATATCTCATACTATTCTATCAGCACAACGTTACTTCTAAACATTCATGCCGTCCAGAAAAAGGAAAGAAGGTTCTAAACCAGGAAAAATGACAGATTTTTTTTCTCACCCCAACAAACATCTAACACTGAACAATGATAACAAATCTCCTACAATTCAACAGTCATTAGACCAGACTAAATATAGTCTTAAACATAAATCTGCTGAACTGTATAAAATTTTTCACGATAATGAGAAACATTTCAATTCTCCTTCATCCAGCCCAGCGAAATCCAAACAAAAAACGTCAGACCCCTCCCTTAATGCTTCCCCTACAAATGAACTGAACAATTCACTGGACGATACTAGAGAGTTACAAGATTCCATCTCCAATGTCCCTACTGCTGATATACCAGTCCTAGATACAACACTTAAAGATATGTTAATGTCCCTGAGATCCACTATACATACTGACATTATGTCACTAGCGACTCAATTTAAAGCAGAAGTCACAGAAGTCAGCATTAGGGTCTCTCACATTGAATCCAAAATGAGCTCCTTCGCGGCCACGTTTAACGAACTTGGAGGATCGCTCAAGGCGCAACAATGTTAAAATTCAGGGTATCCCAGAAACAGTCAAACCCCCAGACATGAACAAATTCCTCACAAGCGTGCTGCAAACAGCCCCTACCAGAAGCACCACTTGAAGACCTAATTATTGACCGGATGCACAGACTCCCCAGCGTAAACATATCCCAGAGCATCTCCCAAGGGACACACTAGCAAGAATACACTTCTTTCACACTAAAGATCGCTTCATGAGAGCCATAAGATACCGAGATAACCTCCCAACAAATCTGCAAGAACTGTCCTTCTTTAATGACTTCTCAGCGTTTACCTTACAACAAAGAAGGCAGCTAGCAACGGTCACGAAACCGTTGAATAACCATAGTATTAACTACAGATGGTTATATCCAGCCAAACTGTTAATAACAAAGGAAGAAAACTCCTATGTGGTTACCACGGTAAAGGAAGGGCTCTCTCTTCTGCAAAAGTGGAACATCTTGCAGACCCAAGAGGCATCTAACAAATTACCTTCTGACCCTACTGCTTTCCAAAATGAAGACTCAGATAACGACACTGATTAATATCAGGAAAACCTTGACAATGTTCAATATCGGCTCTGGCAGCCTCCCGGAAGTAGCCATCCTATTTACCTTCTTCAACCCCCAACTTGAGCGGTCAAGGGACCGCACAGATTCGTAACCCGAATCGCCTGTTTTTATTTGTTACTTTCGTTGGTTATATACTTGCTTCTTTTTTTTTTTTTTGCACTTATTTCAACTACTGTTATCGGCTAGAAAAAGACCCTTCCAATCAGCAACCCGGATCCTTTCTACTGCAAATAAATATCCCATCTCTGCTCTAACGTCCCATGCCGGATAACAAGATGTCATTTTGGATATCTTCCATGAATGTTAAAAGACTGAACAGCCCCTTCAAAAGACAGCTAGCATGGAAAGAAGCGAGCACTCTCGAGTGCGACATTATGTGCTTTCAAGAAACCCACTTCAACTCCCATAATCCTCCCGTATTCAAACACAAGAGATTCCCACATGTCCTAACGGCTAACGGTCCTAGCAAAAAAAGAGGGGTAGCCATCGCAATCAAGGATTCAATACAATTTTCCTTGCTGGATAAACTAGAGGACCCTCAAGGCAGATACCTGATTGTTGTCTGTGAACTGAACCGGACTAAATACACTCTAGTTAATGTGTACCTACCCAACATTAGACAAATTTCCTTCCTGAATAAGCTCTGGAAAAAAATTGCCCGATTGCAACAAGGCTACACAATTATTTGTGGAGACTATAATGCCATACCAAACAAAGATTTGGACTTCTCCAGCCATGCAAAGGCTAAAACACATAGAGTTTCTCCGAAAAATTTCCTTACTACAGCAAACCTCTACGATGTTTGGAGATGCCAGCACTCCAGCGAGCGAGATTTCACTTTTTTCTCAAATGTACATCATACATATTCTAGAATTGATCTGTTCTTAGTGGATAAGTTCCTGTTACAAAATATCACTCTACCTGAAATTCACCATATAACCTGGTCAGATCATGCGCCAATTTCCATGGTAGTGGGGGATCTTTGAACCGAGACCAGGGCAAATAGATGGAAAAATGACATCGACATTCTAATTCAGCCTGAACATAAAAAATTTATATCGGATACCCTGAAAGAATACTTTAACATCAATGCCCCCTCGGTCGAGGACCCCTTCGCGATATGGAATGTGCATAAAGTATATATTAGAGGCATACTTATTCAGCTGTCAGCTAAAATCAAAAAGCAGAGGGAGCGGCGGCTGAGAGACCTTCTTTCCTCTATAGTGAAATTGGAAGACGATAACAAAATCTCTACCTCACAAGCACTTAGAGAGCGACTATTTCATGACAGACAGGATCTTAGATCCTTACTGCTATACCAGCATGAAAGAGCCATCAAAATCAAAACACTGAGGGCAACCTCATATGGCTATGGCAATAGAGCAGGGAAACATTTAGTGACCCAATTAAAAGATACAATAATTAAACAAAAAATTGATCACATTTACAATCCCATTACAAGAACCACTGTTCAAAACCCATCTAAAATTGCTAACGCCTTCTGCGACTATTACGAATCCTTGTATAATTTAAATAAGGATCCGGATACCCCGCAGCCTACCGCTAGTGCCATCTCTGAAATTTTACAGTCGATAGCTCTCCCATCTATTGACCCTAATGAACTTGAAAAATTGAACCAACCTTTCTCAGAACACGAATTGGCAGCAATAATTAAAAACTTGCCCAAAAATAAGTCTCCAGGCCCTGATGGATACTCTTCGGAGTACTACCAACTCTTCTCAGAAATCCTGTCTCCATATCTGTTGGAGGTCTTCCAGACCGCCGCTTCCTCTGCCAAATTTCCATCTGAAATGTTAACAGCAACAATTGTTACTCTTCCCAAACCAGGCAAAGAACTGAACGACCCAAAAAATTTTAGGCCTATTTCACTACTGAATGTAGACGTAAAAATATACGCCAAATTATTAGCGAACCGGATCAACAAAATTCTTCCAAACCTGATAAATCCAGATCAAGTGGGCTTCGTCTCAGGCAGACAAGCCCCTGACACAACAAGAAGGATGATAAATCTTCTACACATTATGGAGAGCTTGGGAAGGCCTTCTCTGCTTCTCGCTTTGGACGCAGAGAAGGCCTTCGATAGGGTCCACTGGGATATCTTGGGGAGGTTCTGCACAAGTTTGGCTTGCAAGGTCAGATCTTTTCAGCGATCACAGCCCTATACTCCTCACCCTCAGCTTTTGTATTGACAGAAGGACTTTTCTCTAGAAATTTTAAAATTACTAATGGCACCAGGCAGGGCTGTCCCCTGTCTCCAATAATTTTTGCGCTGCTCATGGAGCCTCTGGCAGAGAAGATTAGAACCAATCCAAAAATAAAAGGTATATCCTCTCAAGGTTACAACCATATTATCTCGCTATTTGCAGAGGATGTTATACTGTCTGTCACAGACCCGGCTGGTTTGCTGCCAGAGATCCATGAGACTCTGCAACAATTTAGTAAAATAGCTTACTATAAAATCAATGCGTCCAAATCTCAAATACTGAGCACTGCTATCAATTCTAAGATGAAACTAGATCTCTCGCGAAGGTTCCCTTATTGTTGGCTAGACACCCCCCTGCCCTACCTTGGTGTCAAACTAAGTTCCCAGTTAAAGATTTATACAGAATAAACTTTGCACCACTTATCCTAGAACTGCAAAAAGAAATGAACAGCGTGCGGACCCATTACTTGTCATGGTCCGGCAGGCTGGCCGCCTATAAAATGCACTTTTTACCAAAACTATTGTATAAATTTAGAACCCTCCCCATTCCAATACCCAACACCTTTTTTACCACCATGCAAAAACTTCTGGCCCAATTCATATGGGAAGGCAAAAAAGAAAGATATCCACCAGGAATACAAAGGAAACATAACTCAGTGGGAGGCCTAGGTCTCCCGGACCTTAAAGATTACTATATAGCTACAGTCTTAGACCAGCTTAAATCGTGGTTCAATAATCTTCCACCCAAACCCTGGTTCCAACTCAAAAAAGCATGGATGAAAAATAAGTATTTTCTTATGTCCAGAACTTCTAGCCTCACATGCATGAATTTAGATCATCCTACCATAACAGCCTCCGCCCAGGCCTGGACATATCTTACTAATGGCCATAGACAGGTAGACCCATCCGACCCATCTATAAAACTCTTAAATCCCTTAGAGATCATAGAATGGTGCATCCCAGATATAGACGTGTCACATTGGAAGAACAAGGGCATACAGAATTTACAAGATTTATACGAGGGAGACACTCTCAGGTCGTTTCAAGACCTCTCTTCCAACTATGATCTGCCCAACACTGAAAAATTTACGTACTTGAGGATTGCGTCTTTTTTACGTCTATCTGAAATTCAGGAATGCGAAGTGCGAGAGTCTATTTGGAGATTCTTGCACTCTGTGAATCCTAAAGCCAAAGGTATATCCTTGATCTATAAATCCCTTAATCAACGATCCAAGTTCTGCAAACCTTCTCCCCTGCAGAAGTGGGAAGAGGAGGTGGGCAGGAACTACTCCGATGCACAATGGCTAAGCGCAATCAAACACAACCATCAATATTCCCGTTGTATTAACTATCGAGAACTCTCTATAAAAAAATTGAGATGGCATTACACTCCTTACATAATGGCCAAATTTTCCAAAACTAACTCGAATCTCTGTTGGAGAGAGTGTGGACAAGTTGGAACCTTATCCCATATGTTGTGGTCTTGTAGACATCTTCGCAGCTTCTGGAACTAAATTTTCAAACTAATATCTGGAATTACAGGCAACTTCGTTAAACCTAATGTAGAACAAGCAATTTTAGGAATTAATATCTCTCAAATTCATGTCTCTTTAAGATCATTGTCCATGCATATCTTCATGGCTGCTCGATCAATTATAATGAGGAAGTGGAAATCTAAAGATACACCCCACATCAGTGAAGTTATTAGAGTTGTTAATGACATTTCACAGCTAGAGAAAATTCTTGCATACAAGGAGGGAAGGGTAGAAAAGTACCATTCAGAATGGTCACTGTAGCCCCAAAAGGGGTGACTTCATTTTTCGAGTTTCATTAACACGTATGTGCTCCGGGGACTATGACCTTGTTAATGTTCATTGTACTCTTGTTTTGTTGAATATCGCTCCTGAAGACGTGATGTGGGTGTATGGCTGCCTCTGGCCCGCAGTTTGTTCCCTAGTGGGGCGGGCCAGGGGTAACCATTAGCCCAATGTGGATTTCATAATTATGAACCTTGGAAGGTCTGAGCCAAGCATACTGTTTATCAGAGAAATAGAACGTTATTACCACTGTTACTGTTATTATTCGTCTCTCAAGACGCCCCGTTACTATGTCATGTTGGTATTATCGGAAATGCACTAGCTTGTTGGGAACTATCTATATTTCCTCTCTCTTTTCATATCGGCAGGAATGACTGTATTAAAATTGGGCAGTGCTGCTCCATTCTCCTGCCACAGCCTGATTCCGTGTGGGGTGGTTGGGGATATGGGGTAGCGCCCGCCAATACATGCCTAGTGTAATCAATGCTTTTAAGGTCTCTTTAACTGCAGCAAATGCTGTTTATCTACAGCCTGGATCTGTATACATGCAAACCTTTACACTTTGACCAATTTTATGTCAAACCATGTATAAATTTTCTGTTCCGCATATTCTTTGTTATATGTGCCAAAAATTCAATAAAAATCATGGAACTAAAATCATCTCCAACTTGTACAGGGAAAGGTTTCAGCTGTTGCTTTAAGGGAAAGATTACTGTTCTAAAATCATCATCAAAGTGTGTGTGAAAAGTCTATTTCAGGTGGAGGGAGCCATATCAGTGTTGTAAAATCATGTTCAAACTGTGTGTGAAAAGTCTATTTCAGGCGGAGGGAGCCATATCAGTGTTGTAAAATCAACACTGATATGGCTCCCTCCGGCTGAAATACACTTTTCACACACAGTTTGAACATCATTTTACAACACTGATATGGCTCCCTCCGCCTGAAATAGACTTTTCACACACAGTTTGAACATGATTTTACAACACTGATATGGCTCCCTCCGCCTGAAATAGACTTTTCACACACGGTTTGAACATGATTTTACAACACTGATATGGCTCCGTCCGCCTGAAATAGACTTTTCACACACAGTTTGAACATGATTTTAAAACACTGATATGGCTCCCTATGCCTGAAATAGACTTTTCACACACAGTTTGAACATGATTTTAAAACACTGATATGGCTCCCTCTGGCTGAAATAGACTTTTCACACACAGTTTGAACATGATTTTACAACACTGATATGGCTCCCTCCGGCTGAAATAGACTTTTTACACACAGTTTGAAGATGATTTAAGAACACTAATATGGCTCCCTGCGGCTGAAATAGGCTTTTCCCACACACTTTGAAGATGGTCCACATCCACATCCATTTTTGATTTTTTTATGTGATTTTTTTTTAATTATTTTAAGTTATTTCCCTATCCCCATTTCTTTGTTGTGCACTTGTCCGACCCTTACCCCCATTTTCCTTCCTTTTGCAGACCTCTAGGACTTTCCAGGAATTTGTTACAGCCATTTTTGTGCCTAAAAGTTTGAGTCCCCATTGATTTCAATGGGGTTCGGGGTCCGTGTCAAAGTTCGGGTCCAGTCCAGACCCGAACCCGGACTTTGTCCCGAAGTTTGGCCGAACCAGCAGAACCCGAACTTCCAGAGGTTCGATCAACTCTAGTTACGGTTGAAAATTGCGCACACTTGCGGAATGGTGACAAACTCCGGTACTTAAAAATCTCCATAGGTGACGCTTTAAAAAAAATTAATGGTTACCAGGTTAGAGGTGCAGAGGAGGACTTTTGCTAGAATTATTGCTCATACTCTGGCGATTGCGAAGATACCTCACATATGTGGTTTGAACAACGTTTTCATATGCGGGCGTGACTTATGTATGCGTTTTCTTTGCTGTGCGAGCTAGTGGGGATGGTGGTGCTTTACATTTTTTTTATACTAACCTAGCCTGTCTATACTGCCCTAGCCTGCCTCTTGGAATTTAACATAATGGTATGTCATATAATTGGGCATATAAACAAAGATATGGCTGCATGTAAATCTGATTCCTCATAAATGTATTTTTAGTTTTAATTATCATGATATAAAATAATAGATGTGGGGGCCTTTTAGTGAGCATGATTTTTTTTGGGGGGGCAACATTTCATTTTTGGACCCAGGCGGCACATTGTCTTGGGCCAGCCCTGACCCCGTGCCAATTTTTTTTTTTAAAAATGGCGTGGGGCCCCCCAAAATCCAAACCAGACCCTTATCTGAGCATGCAGCCCTGGCATGGCAGGAGGGGGTGGGGACGAGCGAGCGCTCCCCCACGCCACATGCCCTCAACATGGGGAGGATGCTTTGATGTCACCCCCAAAGCACCTTGTCCCCATGTTGATGGGGAGAAGGGCCTCCTCCTCACAACCTTGGCCGGTGGTTGCGGGGTTCTGCGTGCAGGGGGCTTATCAGAATCTGGAACCCCCCTTTAATAAGGGGGTTCCCAGATCCTGACCCCCCCCCATTTGAATAGGTATGGGGTACATTGTACCCCTACCCATTCACCAAAAAAGGAGTAAGGTGGTACAAAAAACAAGAGGCAGTTTTTGACAAGTCCTTTATTGTGTAAAATAGCTCTTTTTCTTTCTTTTTTCTTCCCCCATCTTCTCCTGCCCCAGTCCTTCTTCAGGTCTGTAGTGGTAAAAAAAAACAAGAGGCAGTTTTTGACAAGTCCTTTATTGTGTAAAATAGCTCTTTTCTGCTTTCTTCTTTCTTTCTCCATCTTCTCCTGACCCGGTCCTTCTTCTGGTCTTCTGCTTCTTCTTTTAGTCTTCTTGCTTCCTCTCTTCATCTTCCTTCTTCTTCTCCCCGTTGCTGCAGCCTGGCCCCTGCGCGTCTCCCAAAATGGGCGGTCTTCACAATGACAGTTCTTTTGTAAGAAGGGGCGGGGCCACCCAGTGATGTAACCGACTGAACCCGCCCCTTCTGACGTTATGCGCTGTCAGAAGGGGCGGGTCACCCATTTACGTCACCGGGTGGCCCTGTCCCTTCTTATAAAAGAACTGTCTCGCCTTCTGGAGTCTGGAGTATCAGGAAGGAATGTAATGTTCTCCTGCTGAAGCAAATGCTTTATATGGCTTTTTTCCTTCCTTTTGATCAACTGTGGGTATGTGATTCTGTATATGGAGGATTTATATTTATTTCTACTTAATTATTTTTCTTCTCTACATGTTGACCTAAATGGAGTTGTGTCTTTTTTCAGTGGGACCATCTATGTAACTATTATTTGCAACAAAATGTCTACGTTGTACACACAAAATAGTATATTTCACTATTCTGCAAATAAAACTGTACAAGTCAAAAAAAAAACAAAAAAACTGTCATTATGAAGACTGCACATTCTGCGAGACGTACAGGGGCCAGGCTGCAGCAGTGGGGAGACCGGTGGCGGAGAAAGAAGAAGATGAAGATGAAAATTGAAG
The DNA here is from genome assembly GCA_018402905.1 of Glandirana rugosa. Lineage (NCBI taxonomy): Eukaryota > Metazoa > Chordata > Amphibia > Anura > Ranidae > Glandirana > Glandirana rugosa. Next base: position 158,709 of record BLSH010283514.1, read on the forward strand.
ACTAAGAGAAGAAGCAAGAAGACCAGAAGAAGGACCGGGCCAGGAGAAGATGGAGGAAGAAAGAAAAGAGCTATTTTACACAATAAAGGACTTATCAAAAACTGCCTCTTGATTTTTGTAACACTACACTCCTTTTTTGGTGAATGGGTAGGGGTACAATGTACCCCATACCTATTCACATGGGGGGCAGGATCTGGGGGGCCCCCTTGTTAAAGGAGGCTTGCAGATTCCGATAAGCCCCCCACCCGCAGACCCCCACAAGTACCGGCCAGGCTTGTGGGGAAGAGGATCTTGTCCCCATCGTGGGGACAAGGTGCTTTGAGGTGGGGGGCAGAGCCCCCCTCCCCCAAAGCACCCATACTCCCCATGTTGGGGGCATGTAGCCTGGTACGGTTCAGGAGGGGGGGCGCTCATCCGTCCACCCCCCATCCTAACCGGCCAGGGCTGCATGCTTGGATAAGGGATTTTAGGGGGAACCCCACGTCAATTTTTTTTTTAATTTGGCGCAGGGTTTTCTTTCAGCAATTTTTTGCACATTGCCGGGAATCGGCAATAGATTACAGCTGTGATTTTAAATGACAATTTTTCCTATGGAAATGTAATTTTGCTCTGGCTATGTTCTACACCTCACAGAGATGCGCCCTTTTACACACAGATAGAGTTGAGCGAACCCGGACTGTAACGTTCGGGTCCGTACCAAACTTTTGGGTGTCCGGGGCACGGACCCGGACATTTCAAAAATCGTTCGGGTTCGGTCTGGGGTTCTGCTATTTTATTCCACGTGTTGAGAAGCTGCAGGGCAGCCAATCAACAAGCGTTTCACTGGTTTGCCCTTAGAAGCCATCACAGCCATGCATACTAATGGCATGGCTGTGATTGGCCAGTGCATCATGTGACTCAGCCTCTTTATAGGCTGGAGTCACAGTGCTGCAGTCACATGCTCCTTGGGTTAGTGTAGGGAAAGGAAGCTGAAAGCGTGAGGGAGAGATTAGAGACATTTTAAGATCTGATCCTGCATCCTGAGATAGATTACTTTACTACTGCTGTCTGTGCTGTTGCTCTGAGGACAGATAGCAGAAATTAGAGATTTTACATACCGCTGCTTTGAGTTGCAGATCAAACTCTGCATAAAACAACGATCGCTACGATCGTGCTCAACGATCAGATTGTTGGACTAATTTGAGATTTCAAATACCGCTGCTTTGAGCAACTCAAACTCTGCATAAAACAACGATCGCCACGATCATGCTCAACGATCAGATTGTTGGGGGAGTTTGAGATTTCAAATACTGCTGCTTAGAGTTGGAGATTGCAGATTAAACGCTGTCTAAAGAAAC
>BLSH010283514.1:250212-286672 GCA_018402905.1 Glandirana rugosa
GAAAAAACGTATCTTCTTATGATGGGCATTTTCCCAGAATCACCTTAATCATTAGAGGAGGAGGGGTTTCACCGGGTTGTTTGTAGACCGGCCCCTCATATATAAGCCATAGCGGTAGAACAGAAGATTATTCATGTCCTAAGGAAAGGTCTTCACGAAGTGGAATACCGTGACGGTTTGGTATACCTTTTTCAGTGGGAGGGGGTTTGCCGTTGCAACCGTTAGTCCATATAGGGGAGACGGGTAAAACATATCAGCGCTCCCACACATTATTTGAGATACATCTATTATTTTAACACTGTCCGTGCGATCGTTCGGGTTCCGTCCGGACCCGAACCCGGACTTTGTCCCGAAGTTCGGACGGACCAGCAGAACCCGAACTTCCAGAGGTTCGCTCAACTCTAGTTACCAGCAGTTATATCCGCTAGAGATAAATTAACACAATTTTATTATCTACATAGAGTTTATTACACACCCTCGCGACTATACAAAATGGGCAGAGGGGATATACCTGATTGCCAACGTTGCCGTTTGGGGGAGGGTGACTTTTTCCATATGGTTTGGCAGTGCCATAAGGTGAAGCACTTCTGGAAAGGAATCCTGTACTTATTAGAAGACAAGATGGCGATACCGAATATATACTCCCCGGCCAGATGTTTGTTGGGCCACTTTGGGGAGGAGGAGATTACTAATTCCACTAAGACCCTTTTACGGGTAGTATTCTTCTATGCAAAAAAGGCTATTGCTGTTAAATGGAAGGATGAGTCTCCTCCTTCAGTACAAATGTGGTTGGATATGATTAAAAAAGCTCTACCATTAATCAAACTGACATATATTGCAAGGGGCTGCCCAAAAAAGTTTGGAAAAGTATGGGGAGGATGGATAGATTCGGTGGTGGGGGAGTTGGAGGTGTGAAGCTTTATTGAATTACACAATTAGGGGCAGTACTGAGAGATAACTAGCACTAAATAGCTTACTCTGTAGCTTTTGTTCATATACAGTCTCTCTCTTTGTCTTTTGATTATAATCCAGACGGTCTTAGAGTGTTAATATGAAAGCGAATACAACAAAATGGTTAAAGGGGTGCTTTAATGAAAAGTTTTTGTTTTCTTAAAGAAATGGTGGAGATATCAGACAATGTACGTACATATGGATATTGATTACGAAATGTATGTAACTGCACCTTTGAAGTTGGCTGTGAACTTTTTATGTTTGTAAGTGTGGAAATAAATAAAAATTTACCCTTTAAAAAAAAAAAAAAAAAGTCCTTTCTTTTTTCTTTTTTTTTCTTTTTTTGGCTAATGACCCAGTATCATTCATGGAGCAGCTGCTACACAGGGCTAGGTTCTTCCTGCACTTCTCCATTGAGAGAGCGCACCACATTCCGGTTACCAGAGGAGCGATGGGGCCCCACCCCGCACTTTTATCTTCAAGCTCCTATGCTAAAGGCACAGGGATAATGCAGGCACTCCTACCCCCCCCCCCCGTGCTCTCGAGGCCGCTGTAGCAACCTCAATGGCCCTTAAACCGGGGCTGTACGAGAAGCTTTCCTCTGCTTATCAGGTTCTACCTGAATGTACATGACAGTATCAGGCAGCCATGACTGAGCCTGCAAGAGGACCCTCAGCTATAGAGGAGTTTTGCCAACATCTCTTCGCCCTTACGCAGGCCGTCAAGTCCCTACAGGAAGGCTATGTGCAACTAGAGGAAAGGATGCAGTCATTAGCTACCTCAACCAGCCCTCTGGCAGTTTCAGCTACAGGTCAGGCCGCATCTCCACCCACTGTGATGATGTTACCACCAGAACCTCGGGTCCCTACACCTGAGCGATTCTCTGGGGATCGCAGCAAGTTCAGGACTTTTCGCAATGCTTGCCAGTTGTATTTTGCCCTGGAGGTTACCAAGGTTGGATTTATTGTTGCTCTCCTACAAGGGGAACCTCAGACCTGGGCCCACCAGCTGTTAGAAAGGAATGATGCACAAGTCCAAGGCATGTCACTTTTTTTTGATGTAATGCCACAGCTGTACAATGATCCTCAGGGTACTGTCACAGCTGAGGCAGCTCTTCATGCACACTCCAGCAGGACCATTGAGCGGCCAAGGACTACGTCACAGATTTCAGATGCTGGCATGTGGATACCCAATGGAATAACACTGCCCTCCGACACCAATTCCACCTGGGCCTTTCCGAAAATCTTAAGCGTGAACTTGCCCGGGTTGGAGTACCTAATACCCTGGAGGCTTTAGTTACACTTGCAATCCAGATCGATCGACGGTTCCATGAGCGCAGGACAGAGAGGTCTACCCGACCTAACTGACCCATCTGGATGACGCCAAGAGCTCCATTTCTGGCCTACCATATGCCAACCAACCCAGCCGTGACCCATACAGGTTTCACCAATTCAGCACCCAACGAATCCAAACCCATGCAAATCGGGCTAATCTGCCCCGCACTAACTCCTGAAGAACATCTGCATCACAGACAAAGTAATTTATGTTTATACTGCAGAGAAGCTGGCCACTACATACATTCCTGCCCGGCAAAACTACGTAAGTGCCCAACTGCATCCCCAGCCCATCTAACCTCCTTGTCAACGCAAGCAACTCATCTCGCTCTTCTTCTCTCTTTTCAGCTTCTGAAAGAATGGTGCAGGTCAATGCTATTATTGACTCAGGAGCCTGCAGTTGTTTTATCAATCTGTCATTTGACATTCAGCAACACTTCCCGCTACGACGAAAGACACAGGGTCTGTCGGTATATCTAGCTGATGGTTCCCTTATCAAATCAGGACACGTCACCCAAGAGACATCACCTATACCTATAACTACTCCAGCTCAACATGAGGAGCTGCTAAGTCTAGATGCTATTTCCTCTCCGCTATTTCCTATCATCCTGGGCCTACCCTGGCTCCAAGCCCATAACCCCCAGATCAATTGTATCACGGGAGAGGTCAAGTTCCAGTCGCAGTACTGCCAGGAGCACTGTTTCCCTAAGACACTGGAGTGCCCAACCACCCTATTATGCATGGATTCCAACTCGGAGGTATGTCAGCCAGTACCTCAGGACTATGAGGAATATAGGGATGTCTTCAGTAAACAAGGGGCAGACACATTACCTTCTCATAGACCTTATGACTGTCCCTTTGAATTACTCCCTGGGGCTGAGATCCCCTTCGGACATATATTCCCCCTATCGGAATGAGAACAGGAAGCATTGAAGGAATATGTGGATGAGAAACTAAAGAAGGGATTCATCCGCTCTTCTACATCCCCTGCAGGGGCTGGAATATTTTTCGTAGCCAAGAAGGACCACTCTTTACGACCATGTGTCGACAATCGGGAACTAAACAAAATCACAGTTAAGAACCAATATCCTATTCCTCTGATGCCTGAGTTATTTCAAAAGTTGAGAGCAGCAACTATCTTTACCAAGTTGGACCTACGAGGAGCATACAATCTGGTCCGCATTCGTGAAGGGGACGAGTGGAAAACGGCGTTCCGCACCAGGTTTGGTCACTATGAATACTTGATCATATCCTTCGGCCTCTGCAATGCCCCTGCTACATTCCAACACTTCATCAATGATATTTTTCGAGACTTTCTGGACATTTTTGTCATTGTATACCTGGATGACATCCTGATTTTTTGTCCCTGGACTTACATTGAAAGCACGTCAAGAGTGTTCTGCTCCGACTTCATCAGCACAGGCTCTACACCAAACTAGAAAAATGTGAATTTGAGTGCCAGAGCATTCAATTCCTAGGATTGATGATTTCCACAGCAGGAATCAAGATGGACCCACAGAAGGTTTCTGCCATACTGGACTGGTCCGCACCCAGCGACAAGAAAGGAGTACAGCATTTTATGGGGTGTGCCAACTTTTATACAATGTTCATCAAGGGGTTCTCTGCAATCATCACCTCCATCACACAGTTGACTAAATTGTACATGCAATTCGACTGGAGCCTGGAAGCACAAGAACCTTTCATGACCCTAAAGGAACTATTTACATCAGCACCTATCCTAGGCCACCCTAATCCTGCCCTACCCTATATCCTTGAGGTAGATGCCTCAGAGACAGCAATAGGAGCAGTGTTGTCACAACGTCAGGGATTAAAGGACTTAATGCACCCGGTGGCCTTCTTCTCCCACCGGCTCTCTCCAGCGGAAAGAAACTATGACATGGGAGACTGAGAATTACTGGCCATCAAGGCAGCATTAGAGGAGTGGAGGTACCTACTTGAAGGCGCAACTCATCCCATACTAATATACACAGACCACAAGAGTTTGGAATATTTATGATCTGCTAGATGCTTGAGGCCACGCCAAGCTCGATGGGCACTATTCTTCACTAGATTTGCTTTCCACATCACGTATCGGCCAGGATCAAAGAATGTCAAACCAGATTCACTATCCCGGATGTATGATGACCCAAAGGAAAGCTCTGTACCGTATACCATCCTACCTGCAGGTAACTTTTTGCTTCTACAAACTGATTTGTTGTCACAAATTAAGCAAGCTTCTGCAGGTGTCAGTAGCCCCCCGGAGTTACCCTGGTGGCTAGAGATGAAGAATTGTGGCTGGAGAATCAGATCTTTGTACCAGAAGGGTTTAGAGTAAAGGTGTTAAAACTTCTTCATGACCACCCATTGGCAGGTCACTTCAGCATTACAAAGACTGTAGATTTGGTACGGCACCTTCTGGTGGCCGGATTTAGAGGGATTCTGTAAAAGTTATGTAAATGCTTGTCCTGTTTGTACTCAAACCAAGACTGCAAGAAGCAGAGCATGGGGACTCCTAAAACCTTTACCAGTCCCCGATAGACCATGGAAAATTATCTCTGTGGATTTTATCGTGGAGCTTCCCCCATCAGAGGATTGTACAGCAATCTTTGTGATAATAGATAGGCTATCAAAGATGGCCCACTTTCTACCATTAAAAACACACTCCATCTGCAACAGAGATGGCCAAGGTCTTCATTAAAGAAATCGTGAGGCTACATGGGGTCCCTGTGAACATTGTATCTGACCGGGGAGCGCAGTTCACCTCCCGCTTCTGGAGAGCATAATGAAAGGTTCTGAAAATTGAGCTATCTTTGTCCTCAGCATATCACCCCCAGACAAATGGACAAACTGAAAGCACAAATCAGACACTTGAGCAGTATATCCTGTGCTTCACATCCTTTGTTCAAAATGACTGGATGTCATTGTTACCTTCGGCGGAGTTTGCTTATAATAATGCTAGCCACTGGACAGTCCCCATTTTTTGCAAATTATGGTTTTCATTTGTCTTTCCTGCCTGACTTTTTTCTGAGTCCTCAGTGCCAGCGTAACAGAGCACAATGGAGTTCCTCAACCACAACAACAGTATTCTATAGGAAGCAGTGACTAAGCACAGATGGACAACAAATGGGCATTCGACAGGAAGAGAAAGGAGAACTGAACCTCCAACCAGGAGACCGAGTATGGCTATCCACTACAAACCTCAGGTTGGCATGCCCATCAAAGAAACTGGCGTCAAAGTTTGTGGGTCCTTTTCCGGTAAGAAGAAAATTAAATGAAGTATCTTATGAATAATGCTTGCCAGATTCATTTAGGATCCACCCAGTATTTCACATTTCTCTGCTTAAACCTGAAGTACAAGATCCTTTCCCTGACAGGGGGTCAGGGGCCCCTGAACCAATATTAGTTGACGGCGATGAGGAGTATGGTCCAGAGGACAACTCCTGGGAACCCGAGGGAAATATCCATGCGAGAGAGTTGATACAGGACATTTTCCGTAGGCATCCACAAAGAGAGCGCTAAGTGGGCATCCGGAGGTTGCTTGTAAGGAGGGGGCATTGTCAGGGATATGCTGGCTGTAACACCGCAAATGTGCAAGGGCAGAGGCCAGTACGCATGCGTAGGCACAATCTCAGTAATACCCTTTCTAACAGGTATGTTTGCATCGCATATGCGCATGCGTGAATGTGTGCGCGCAAGAACGCACACCTGCACACATGCTTGTCAGGCTCTACCTAAAGGTACCTGACAGATACGATCCTTCGGGCGGCCCATCAGCAGGGTGAGCTAAAATTTGAAAATGTGAAATTAATGGTCTTCCCTGACTACACAGTTGAAACCCAATGTATGCAGAAATCCTTTGATCATGTCATGGCCCTACTGAGACAGAAAGGGGTGAGGTACAGCATGTTATTCCCGGCCAAGTTGCAAGTCCAAGATGGTGACCGAGTGCAGTTCTTCACCTCGCCTATGGAGGCCATGACCTGGGCTGAAACGCTCCACAACAGAACCATCCGGAGAATGAGCCCTGACTGAATCATTGTTATTGGGTTTTTTTAGTTACCAATGCTGCCTGTTGCAGGGCCCCAGATTCAACGGTGCAAATTGTTCTGGAACTTACCAGGAATCTCTTCTCCCTCTCCCTCTCCTTTGACAGACCCAGAATGCCTTTGAGCAATGGACATTTTTGTCTTAGTGTGCCTGGCTGCCCGGGACTGCGGGCTGCCCTCCTGTTGCAACTTTGAATGCCGCCATGTTTTGCGTTTGATACTCACTATACCACTCCTTCTCAAAATGCTTCCCCCCTCCCCCTGGTGTGACTACTTGGGGAGATTCACAGACCGCATGTTGCCCAGTTGTTTCGTGGGCTTTCGTGGGTGCGTAGCTCAGTATCTGCCTGGAAGGCCCTGCTCATTTACTTGTTGGGTAAGAGGAATAGTTTAAATCCCCTGCACAAGACTGGGAAACCTGCCGAGATACTACCCGATGGTCACTCTCGTGTGTTTTCCCCCTGTCATGTGGTGTTGTGGGAAGTTTAAAATAGATCCTGTTTTACCATGAGGCCAGATGCCTCCACATGCAAGGACCAGAGTGACAATTCTACCTTTACCGTGAGTAAAATGAACTCGCTTGGCTTCCCTGTGGCTAACTTAACTTACGTCCCTCCCGCTTCTCTCTGGGGTTGCTTGGGAGGGGAGTGGGGAGGGTTAGGCATATCTGTGGTACTAGGTGCACATGACTAGGGTGCTCAAAGCTGGTTGTCATCCACTTTGAGAACCTAAGTCCCCGGGGACACCACACAAATACCCCTTAAAAGCAGATTGAATTCAGTAACTCCAAAGATAAGACTTAAGCTCCTCTTGGGTTCTTTCCTCCATGCACAGCTGGAGAACTGGTTCTGTGTTGGGGATCCATACCCTCCTAAGTCTTGAATGGATGGGTGGGGTGGAGGGAGGAGTGGGAGGGGTAGTTGAAGTCACTTTAAGTAGCTCTATTCTTATTGTACTACTGTTAGCCTTTTGCACGATGGTATATATGCGAGTTGTGACATATTTGATGATTGCGCTGAGTTATCTGTTATGCCTGATTCAGATCCAGTGCTGTGGTCATTTTGTAATTGTAACTCCCCCTTATCGTTATTTTCACAAAACACCAGGATGGCATCCTTTGATATCCTCTCCTGGAACACACGGTGTCTTAACTCCCCAATCAAAAGGTCCTTAGTATTCCAGTTTATAAAAACTACTTCAGGACACACATTTAACAGGGAGCAGAGTCTTGACCCTTAAAAAAAATGTGGGTGGAATATCATTATCACTCCACATACTCTAAATTTGCACGGGGAGTTAGCATACTAGTCTAACCAAGCATGTCTCCAGACCTAAACCCTATTGAGCATCTGTGGGGCACCCTCAAATGGAAGGTGGAGGAGTGCAAGGTCTCTAACATCCACCAGCTCCGTGATGTCATCATGGAGGAGTGGAAGGGGACTCCAGTGGCAACCTGTGAAGTTCTGGAGAACTCCATGCCCAAGAGGGTTAAGGCAGTGCTGGAAAATAATGGTGGCCACACAAAATATTGACACTTTGGACCCAATTTGGACATTTCCACTTAGTGGTGTACTCACTTTTGTTACCAGCGGTTTAGACATTAATGGCTGTGTGTTGAGGTATTTTGAGGGGACAGCAAATATACACTGTTATGCAAGAAGTACACTCATTACTTCACATTGTAGCAAAGTGTAATTTCTGCAGTGTTGTCACATGAAAAGATATAATAAAATATTTATAAAAATATGAGAGGTGAGATATTGTATATATGCATATATATATATATATATATATATACACACACACAGCGTATTGAGTGTACACTATATATATAAGTGCATTCGCGGGTGTACATATGGTATATAGTACACTTGATGTGGTGTCTTAACCACTAGAGATCCACGCTATAGCCAAAAGACGGCTTCAGCGCGGATCTCAATTGCTGGGGGGACATCCATGGATGTCCGCCCCTTTGCACGCTCCCAGCGTGCACTCACAGGCAGCGCGTGTGGCTGTCGCATGCTGCGTCGGCGTATCCGTGGATCGGGCGGACTCGATGTCCGCTCATTACCCACGATTGCCTGTCAGAGGGGCAGAACGGGGAACCGCTGATGTAAACGCGGTGGTTCTCCGTTCTGTAAGAGGGGACATAACAGATTTACTGATCCCTGTCACTGGGATCAGTTAGATCTGTTATGTCCCTGCCAGCCCCACCCCCTCACAGTTAGAACACATACAGGGAACACAGTTAACCCCTTCACTGTCCCCTTAGTGTTCACACCTTCACTGTCAATGGCATTTATACAGTAATCAGTGGACATTTAAATTTCCGATCGCTGTATAAATGTCATTGGTCCCAAAAAAGTGTCAAAAATGTCCGATATGTCTGCCCCAATGTCAACGTGCCGATCTCCGCCATTACTAGTAAAAAATAAATAATAAAAATGCCATAAATCAACTCTCATAGTTTGTAGGCGCGATAACTTTTGCGCAAACCAATAAATATACGCCGATTGTGATTTTTTTTACCAAAAATATGTAGGAGAATATAAATTGGCTAAACCCGAAGAATAACTTTTTTTTATATATATATATTTTTTTTTGGAATTGTATTATAGCAAAAAGTAAAAAATATTGTTCTTATTTCAAAATTGTCGCTCTTTGTTTATAGCACAAAAAATAAAAATAGAAGTGGTGATTAAATACCAGGAAAGGAAAGCTCTATCTGTGGGAAAAAAATGAAAAACATTTTGATTGGGTACAACGTCACACGACCGCGCAATTGTCATTCAAAATGCGACAGCGCTGAAAGCCATAAATTGGTCTGGGCAGGAGGGGGGTTTAAGCGCCCAGTAAGCAAGAGGTTAAAATATATAAAGTCTAATATATATATATATATATATATATATATATATATATATATATATATATATACACAGCATACTAAGTGTACACTATATATCAGTGCATTCGGAGGTGTACGTACAGAATATAGTACAGTTTTTAAACTAATTTACAACAGCAGGGCCAGTTCTGGCACCCAACAAGAGTAACTGCAAGGGGTTACAGTGTTCTGGCACTACCAAAACCCAGGGCCCAATTGTTTGGCACCTGTTTGACTGGGGCATGTCATCACAATTTTTTAACTAATTTACAACAGCAGGGCACGCATCCTTGAGGTCTGGTATGGATTTTAAGGGGAACCCCACACCAATTTTTTTTAAAAAATGAAGTGGGGCCATACTAGGTCTGGTATGCATTTTAAGGGGAACCCCGCACCAAAAATTTAAAAAAAAATTGACGTGGGGGTCCCCCCCAAAATCCAAACCAGGCCTTTCAGGTCTGGTATGGATTTTAAGGGGAAACCCGTGCCAATTTTTTAAAAAATGGCATAGGGGTCTCTCCAAAATCCAAATCAGACCTTTATCTGAGCATACAGCCCTGACATGGCAGGAGGGGGTGGGGATGAGCGAGCACCCCCACCTCCGAACCATACCAGTCCACATGCCCTCAACATGGGGAGGATGCTTTGAGGTTGTCCCCAAAGCACCTTGTCCCCATGTTGATGGGGAGAAGGGCCTCATTCCCACAACCCTTGCTGGTGGTTGTGGGGGTCTACAGGTGGGGGCTTATCGGAATCTGGAAGCCCCTTTAATAAGGGGCCCCCCAGATCCCGACCCCCTATGTGAATAGGTATGGGGTACTTTGTACGCCTACCCATTCCCCAAAAAAGGAGTAAAGTGGTACAAAAAACAAGAGGCGGTTTTTTACAAGTCCTTTATTGTGTAAAATAGCTCTTCTTCTTTCTTCTTTCAAACTAAAGACCGCCCATTCTGGGAGATGCCTCTGCATGGTACGGCTGCGGCAGCGGGAGTGGGGGCGGTGAAAGCAGAAGGAAGAAGATGAAGATTGAAGATGAAGAGAGGAAGGAAGAAGACCGAAAGAAGAAGCAGAAGAAGGACCAGGGCATGAGAAGATGGAGGAAGAAAGAAGAAGAGCTATTTTACTCAATTAAGGACTTGTCAAAAACTGCCTCTTGTTTTTTGTACCACTTTACTCCTTTTTTGGTGAGTGAGTAGGAGTACAATGTACCCCATACCTATCCACATGGTCGGGCAAGGTGCTTTGGGGGCGACCTCAAAGCATCCTCCCCATGTTGAGGGCATGCAGCCTGGTATGGTTTTGGGGGGGGGGACACTTGCTCGTCCCCACCGCCTCCTGCCATGCCAGGGCTGCGTGCTCGGATAAGGGTCTGGTTTGGATTTTGGGGGACCTCTACACCATTTTTTTTAATTTGGCATGGGGTTCCCCTTAAAATCCATACCAGACCTGAAGGTCCCTGTATGGACTTTGGGGGGGACCCCCACGTCATTTTTTTAAATTTTGGCGCAGGGTTCCTCTTAAAATCCATACCAGACCTGGAGGGCCCGGTACGGACTTTGGGGGGGATCCCTACACAATTTTTCTTTTTGATTTTGGGCAGGGTTCCCCTTAAAATCCATACCAGACCTGAGGGGCCTGGTATGACTGGGGGGGGGGATACTTTTTCCGTGATTTTATCTATATTGCCGTGAACCGGCAATACATTACAACCACGATAATAAATGACAATTTTTCCTTTGGAAATGTAATTTTGCTCTGGCTATGTTCTAAACATCACAGAAATGTGCCCTTTTACAGGCAGACCAAGGGGACCCCCCAGGCATTATATTTAAAGGAATATTTAATTTTTATTGTTTCACTTTAAGCATTATTAAAATCAATGCTCCTGAAAAAATTATCCATTTAAAAACATTTTTTGGATTGATACATGTCCCCTAGGGCAGGACCTGAGTCCCCATACACTTTTTAGGGCAATACATTGCATATAAGCCTTTAAAATTAGCACTTTTGATTTTTCATATTCGAGTCCCATGCTTTAATCACCTTCTTTTCTGCAACCAGGGCAACTCAGTGGGTGGGGTGAGGAGCAGTGGGGGAGGATAGATCAAATCTCCCAAAACCTCCTTCTCTCCTACATGGTACTAGTAGGAGGTTGAAAGTTTCAGAGTAGGTGCCTGCTGTGAACATAAAAAAATCATGGAGGGTGCACTAGAACAACAAGGGAGGGGTAAAAAGAATAAAAGCATATTCAATGGATGAATCCCAAAACGTTTATTAAGAAACACAATCCACAGAATTGATGAAGGTGAGTATAAAAAATAAACACAATTGATACAAATATGATGATTAAAACAAGTCCATAAAAATCACATAAGTCATGAGTTAGAAAAGCACACAACAGCTCATACAGAGCTCACTGAGGTAGCTGGAGCGGACCGTCCAGTGTTGATGTATACAGGGGACGCTCCAGGGATGAAAGGGAGCCGGCCCGCCATGATTGATGTGATGAGCGGACGCTCAGGAAATCTTGAAGTGGGGTAGCAAGCCTGCCACTTTAGTTCTGGATTCCAAACATCCGGATCACATGACACATCACATGGAGCCAGGAGAGCCAATCACAGGGTCAGAAAAATGAGTGAACAGTCTAGCAGAGAGTGTGAGCACATAGGAGGCACACAAGTGGCACAATGGGCCATTAAAGAAGCTGGATCCTGAACACAGAGGTGACTACATGTTTCGGGATAATCCCCTTCCTCAGATCAAGTGTTCACGGTCCAGCCAAAGAGGAGGAGATTAAATAATGGCTCCAAGAGGTGGAAAGAACAGCCATCCACAATTTGATTGGATAACAGCTAGAGACATATATATACTGCAATAAGAGCATAAATGCATATCTATGTAAATATATATATATATATATATATATAGTTGCAAGAAAAAGTATGTGAACCCTTTGGAATGATATGGATTTCTGCACAAATTGGTCATAAAATGTGATCTGATCTTCATCTAAGTCACAACAATAGACAATCACAGTCTGCTTAAACTAATAACACACAAAGAATTAAATGTTACCATGCTTTTATTGAACACACCATGTAAGCATTCACAGTGCAGGTGGAAAAAGTATGTGAACCCCTAGACTAATGACATCTCCAAGAGCTAATTGGAGTGAGGTGTCAGCCAACTGGAGTCCAATCAATGAGATGAGATTGGAGGTGTTGGTTACAGCCGCCCTGCCCTATAAAAAACACACACCAGTCCTGGGTTTGCTTTTCACAAGAAGCATTGCCCGATGTGAATGATGCCTTGCACAAAAGAGCCCTCAAAAGACCTACGATTAAGAATTGTTGACTTGCATAAAGCTGGAAAGGGTAATAAAAGTATCTCCAAAAGCCTTGCTGTTCATCAGTCCACGGTAAGACAAATTGTCTATAAATGGAGAAAGTTCAGCACTGCTGCTACTCTCCCTAGGAGTGGCCGTCCTATAAAGATGAGTGCAAGAGCACAGCGCAGACTGCTCAATGAGGTGAAGAAGAATCCTAGAGTGTCAGCTAAAGACTTACAAAAGTCTCTGGCATATGCTAACATCCCTGTTAGCGAATCTACGATACGTAAAACACTAAACAAGTATGGATTTCATGGGAGGATACCACAGAGGAAGCCACTGCTGTCCAAAAAAAACATTGCTGCATGTTTACAGTTTGCACAAGAGCACCTGGATGTTCCACAGCAGTACTGGCAAAATATTCTGTGGACAGATGAAACCAAAGTTGAGTTGTTTGGAAGAAACACACAACACTATGTGTGGAGAAAAAGAGGCACAGCACATCAACATCAAAACCTCATCCCAACTGTGAAGTATGGTGGTGGGGGCATCATGGTTTGGGGCTGCTTTGCTGTGTCAGGGCCTGGATGGATTGCTATCATCGCAGGAAAAATGAATTCCCAAGTTTATCAAGACATTTTGCAGGAGAACTTAAGGCCATCTGTCCAGCAGCTGAAGCTCAACAGAAGATGGGTGTTGCAACAGGACAACGACCCAAAGAATAGAAGTAAATCAACAACAGAATGGCTTAAACAGAAGAAAATATGCCTTCTGGAATGGCCCAGTCAGAGTCCTGACCTCAACCCGATTGAGATGCTGTGGCATGACCTCAAGAAAGTGATATACACCAGACATCCCAAGAATATTGCTGAACTGAAACAGTTCTGTAAAGAGGAATGGTCAAGAATTTCTCCTGACTAGAGTTGAGCGAACTTCTGGAAGTCCGGGTTCTGCTGGTTCGGCCGAACTTCGGGACAAAGTCCGGGTTCGGGTCCGGACAGAACCTGAACTTTGTCCCGGACCCCGAACCCCATTGAAATCAATGGGGACCCGAACTTTTAGGCACAAAAATGGCTGTAAAATAGTCCTGAAAAGTCCTAGAGGTCTGCAAAAGGAAGGGAATGGAGGTAAGGGTGGGACAAGTGCCCTAAAAAGAAATGGGGACAGGGATATAACTAAAAATAAAAACATAAAAAAATCAAAAATGGAGGTGGATGTGGACCATCTTCAAACTGGGTCTGAAAAGTATTAATTAACGGTAGAAGCCATATAACTGTTCTAAAATCATCTTCAAACTGTGTCAAAAAAGTATAAATAAGCCGGGAGAACCCATATCACTGTTCTGCAAACATCTGGAAACTCTGTGTGTCACTTTAAATAAAACCGGGACTAACTGAACTACTGTTCTGCAAACATCTGGAAACTGTGTGTGTCACTTTAAATAAAACTGGGAGGAACCATATACCTGTTCTGCAAACATCTGGAAACTGTTTAGAACACTTTACCTAAAACCGGGAGGAACCATATACCTGTTCTGCAAACATCTGGACACTGTTTAGAACACTTTACCTAAAACCGGGTGGAACCATATACCTGTTCTGCAAACATCTGGACACTTGTTTAGAACACTTTACCTAAAACCGGGAGGAACCATATACCTGTTCTGCAAACATCTGGACACTGTTTAGAACACTTTACCTAAAACCGGGTGGAACCATATACCTGTTCTGCAAACATCTGGACACTGTTTAGAACACTTTACCTAAAACCGGGTGGAACCATATACCTGTTCGGGTCCGGGTCCCGGACACCCCAAAGTTCGGCACGGACCCGAACTTTACAGTCCGGGTTCGCTCAACTCTAGTCCTGACCGTACAGGAAACATTTGGTTGAAGTTATTGCTGCCAAAGGAGGTTCAACCAGCTATTAAATCCAAGGGTTCACATATTTTTTCCACCTGCACTGTGAATGCTTACATGGTGTGTTCAATAAAAACATGGTAACATTTAATTATTTGTGTGTTATTAGTTTAGGCAGACGGTGATTGTCTATTGCTGTGACTTAGATGAAGATCAGATCACATTTTATGACCAATTTGTGCAGAAATCCATATCATTCCAAAGGGTTCACATACTTTTTCTTGCAACTGTATATATATATATATATATATATATATATATATATATATATATATATACAGTATCTCACAAAAGTGAGTACACCCCTCACATTTTTGTAAATATTTTATTAAATATTTTCATGTGACAACACTGAAGAAATAACACTTTGCTACAATGTAAAGTAGTGAGTGTACAACTTGTATAATAGTGTAAATTTGCTGTCCCCTCAAAATAACACGACACACAGCCATTAATGTCTAAACTGCTGGCAACAAAAGTGAGTACACCCCTAAGTGAAAATCTACAAATTGGGTCCAAAGCGTCAATAGTTTGTGTGGCCACCATTATTTTCCAGCACTGCCTTAACCCTCTTGGGCATGGAGTTCAACAGAGCTTCACAAGTTGCCACTGGAGTCCTCTTCCACTCCTCTATGACAACATTGCGGAGCTGGTGGATGTTAGAGACCTTGCGCTCCTTCACCTTCCATTTGAGGATACCCACAGATGCTCAATAGGGTTTAGGTCTGGAGACATGCTTGGCTAGTCCAACACCTTTACCCTCAGCTTCTGTAGCAAAGCAGTGGTCACCTTGGATGTGTGTTTAGGGTCATTATCATGTTGGAAAACTGCCCTGTAGCCCAGTCTCTGAAGGGAGGGGCTCATGCTCTGCTTCAGAATGTCACAGCACATGCTGGCATTCATGATTCCCTCAATGAACTGTAGCACCCCAGTGCCGGCAGCACTCATGCAGTCCCAGACCATGACACTCTCACCACCATGCTTGACTGTAGGCCAGACACACTTGTCTTTGTACTCCTCACCTGGTTGCCGCCACACATGCTTGACACCATCTGAACCAAATAAGTTTATTTTGGTCTCATCAGACCACAGGATATGGTACCAGCAATGCATATCCCTAGCCTGCTTGTCTTCAGAAAACTGTTTGCGGGCTTTCTTGTGCATCATCTTTAGAAGAGGCTTCCTTCTGGGACAACAGCCATACAGACCAATTTGATGCAGTGTGTGGCGTATGGTCTGAGCACTGACAGGCTGACCCCCACCCCTTCAACCTCTGCAGCAATGCTGGCAGCACTCATATGTCTATTTCCCAAAGACAACATCTGGATATATCGCTAAGCATGTGCACTCAACATCTTTGGTCGATCATTGCGAGGCCTGTTCTGAGTGGAACCTGTCCTGTTAAACCGCTGTATGGTCTTGACCACCATGCTGCAGCTCAGTTTCAGGGTCTTGGCAATCATCTTATAGCCTAGGCCATCTTTATGTAGAGCAACAATTCTTTTTTTTCAGATCCTCAGAGAGTTCTTTGCCATGAGGTGTCATTTTGAACTTCCAGTGACCAGTATAAGAGAGTGAGAGCGATAACACCAAATTTAACACACCTGCTCCCCATTCACACCTGAGACCTTGTAACGAGTCACATGACACTGGGGAGGGAAGATGGCTAATTGTTTTGTTGCCAGAGGTTTAGACATTAATGGCTGTGTGTTGAGTTATTTTGAGGGGACAGAACTCTCACTACTTCACATTGTAGCAAAGTGTCATTTCTTCAGTGTTGTCACATGAAAAGATATAATAAAATATTTACAAAAATGTGAGGGGTATACTCACTTTGGTGAGATACTGTATGTATATATATATATATATATATATATATATATATACATATATATAAAACATATATATCGCATGCCAAAAGTGAGAGCTCTAACGATCTGGGTCTCAGCTTTACCTATGTGCTTGATCCTAATCGGTTGGTCTTCCTAGACCTTGATTTGTTCCATGAGGAGGGTGCTATCCATACCACCAACCATTCCAAGCCTGTTGTTGACAGTTGCCATCACCCAGCTTGGAAGAATAACATCCCAAAGGGCCAATACCTCAGGATCAGGAGAAATTGTTCTAGATCACAAGATGTCTCTCTTCAATGTAAGACCATGACTAACATAATTTTGGATAAGGGATATCCTGAGAATCTCCTTCAAGAGGCCTCTCAGTCATGTACGAACTATGTTAGAATTAACAAGTCTCAACTCACCGCCTCTCAACCCACTGTGAGATTTATTACATGTTTTAACTGTACCTATAGATCTATTATTCAGATTTTAAATAAACATTGGCATATTCTTCATTCTGACCCTACATTGGGACTTATTCTCCTGGAGGCACCCAGGATGGTTTTTAAAAGGGCGCGGTCCTTCAAGAATATGATTGCCCCCAGCATCCCAAGACCTTTTGCTGATAAATCCACTGACGTTAGGGGCTTCTTTGATAATAGAGTTGGAAACTTCCAATGTAGGAAAAGGGATTGTCTAACTTGCTAGTCCATTCCCCACTAAGAGTTTGGGAAATTCCTACCAGATCCGACAGTTTATCACTTGTTCCACCCAGTTCATAGTTTATGTCCTCACCTGCCCTTGCAAACTACTTTACCTGGGCAGGACTATACGTGCACTGCGTACAAGGGTGGACGAACATCGGAGAGCTATTTCCAAAGGCCAGGACCAGCATAGTGTGCCTTGACACTTTGCTCATTACCATGGGAAGAACTTTAAATTGCTCATTGTGTTGGCAATTGAACACACTCCTAAAGGTTCCCAAACAGATAAGGAAAGATTTTCTCTACTTTGCAAGAGAGAAACTATGTGGATGCATAAATTCCATTCTTTGTCTCCCCATGGGTTAAACGAGGAGCTGGATACGCACACTATTATCAATACCTAAGCCCCTCCCCCTTTTTACCCTCTCCCTTTTTCCCCTCCCTTCACTTTGCTTTTTCCCCTCACCCTTTCTTCCATTTAGGGTTTTATGAGTTCACTTGGCTTGCTGCTTGACCCCTCTGGGTTTGTGTCATCTCAACCTTACCCGTCTACATGTGTACCTCTATTGTGTCACATTGTTAGTTTTGTTTTGTTTTCCATGTTTTGTCATCGTTGATTTATCATCTTTTTTTTTATTATTCACATTTGGCACACAATATATATGATATATATATATATTTACATAAATATGCATTTATGCCCTTATTGCAGCATATATATGTCTCTAGCCATTATCCAATCAAATTGTGGATGGCTGTTCGTTTCACCTCCTGGAGCCATTACTTAATCGCCTCCTCTTCAGCTGCACCCTGAACACTTGACCTGAGCAAGGGGATTATCCAAGTAGTCACCTCTGTGTTCAGGGTCCAACTTCTTTAATGGCCCATTGTGTCACTAGTGTGTCCCTTATGTGCTCACATTCTCTGCTAGACTGTTCACTCATTTTTCTGACCGTGTGATTGGCTCTCCTGGCCTCCATGGGATGTATCATGTGATCCAGATGTTTGGAATCCGGAACTAGAGAGGTAGGCTGGTTTTCCCACATTTCAGGCTTTCCTGAGCGTCCGCCAATCACATCAATCCCGGCGAGCTGGCTCCCTTTCATCCCTGGAGCGTCCCTTGTTTACATTTATACTGGGCGGTACTCTAGCCACTCTGAGTGCAGTTTGCAGCTGCCCCGCTCCACTACGGGGGCTTACACATGCAGAGGGGTTCTTCCAAAAAAGTGTGGTTCTTTAAATAAATGGGCACTTCCGCTATTGCAGCCATTCATCTGAACATTCTTCTTTCTTTTCACAGGTAATCTTTATATTCCTGCAGCTCCCATTTACCTTGAACTGAATACTGACTGACTGCTCAAATGCATATTCGTTAATCTGCATTTATATTCCTGCAACTCCCATCTACCTTGAACTGAATACTGACTGACTGCTTAAATGCATATTTGGTAATCTGCGTTTATATTCCTGCAACTCCCATCTACCTTGAACTGAATAGTGACTGACTGCTCAATTGCTTAATTGGTAAATCTGTGCTTGTCACTGTTGTTTCACCTACATCTGTAGCCATGTTCGCATTATTCTGATGTTTATTTAGCTTTTAAGCCTTACCTAATTTATGGGTTCCCTTATCTCCACAATTGTTGGCCTTTTGGCTCTGTTGCAGTGTGATCATGGAGTGGAAAGGTCTGCTGTGATAGCTGTGTGCTTATTACCTCCTAATTGATTAATTGCCAAAATCCACCCACACCCATCACACTATAAAACACGGCTTTCCTTAGGGGGGAACACATTGCAGGGGGGTTACGAATGCAGAGGGGTTCTTCCAAAAAAGTGGGGGTTCTTTAAATAAGTGAGTACGGACTTCCGGTTCCGGCGCAGATGGGTGAGGAGTGACGAGTGGCAGCTCCAACACACAGGGAATTATCTGCTTTAAATTACTGTTCCCATCGCCTGCCAACCCCCGCGAACCGAGGAATACCCACTGCCACGGTCTATGGAAAGGTTCCTCACCAATTTCCGCACCAGCGCGGCTGTCTCCGACCGCTCGGCATCTTCGGGCCTTCCGCAGCCCACATGCAACATGGCCACTAACAATACCTCCGACGGAAAGTTCGTTGACCCGCAACTTCGGATCCGCTGGGAACGATCGCACAGCCGCTCCATACTTCCCAACAGCACCAACTGCTGGGAACGAATGCTCAGGAATCGTACCAACAGATAGCCCAGGCGGTGGCAGCGATCCTATTGCGTAACATCACGGCAGCAGTAGACAATGACATACAGCAAATCAAGAGGGAGCTCGGTGAGCAATCAAGAAGACTATCACAAGCGGAATTGAGGATATCTGATCTTGAAGATGAACTTTATCAACTATCGGGCTCCTTGGAACAACATGCCAAGATCCATGAAGTGATCCAAGACAAACTCCAGGATTTAGAAAATAGATCCAGGAGAAATAATCTAAGAGTCATCGGCCTCCCGGAATCATTCCCCAACAATGCCCTCCACCACCTTTGTGAAGCACGCATCCCTGAAGCCTTAGGCCTCTCACACAGGTGCATTGTAGAAAGAGCACACAGAGTTGGAGCCCCTGATGGCAATAGAAAAACAGGAAGACCAGTCATCGTGAAGTTTCTAAACTATGCAGACAGATTGGCATTCCTCCAAGCCTTCCGCAAATCCCGCAATCTCACTATAGATGGCACAAATATTTTACTATTCGCCGACTATTCGGCAGAAGTTTCCAAAAAAAGGAAAGACTTCCAACCCATGTGTGCGGCTCTATTCAAACAAGGGATAAGATTTACTCTCACTTTCCCAGCTGTACTGCGCATTCAGACTCCAAGTGGAGACCAGGTGACCCTCCATACCCCAGAAGAGGCTGACCGTTATCTAAGACACACCCTGAATAACCCTGGAGACAACTTAGTGGACATGGACACCACACGCCCCGCGGCGAGAGAACAAAGGAGTCCCAGAAAAGACCCTCCTAAGAGACTACGCTCTAACCACTCGGGCAAGAGCTCTTCCTCTCTTTAACTTGGACCCTCTTATGCTATTACATTTCCACTACCACTCAGCAGGCCCCTATGCTATGCTCTACCGCACTTTTATCTCAAATCGACAAATCAAATGCTGCCTCATTAGGGCATGGGAGCAAACTCTCAATAACTTCAGACCCCCCGGACTGTCGGTTACACCCATTCAGGTTTGGTAAGACCCAGACGGAAAAAAGTGAAGTGCATAATGTTATCAGTTTTATACATGTTTAACTTCTTGTTTCTTGTTATCTCCCCCCCCCCACTCCCCCTGCTTACCTTCTCCTTCCAGGCTCACTCCCATGTTCGCTACCAGGGCTAAATTCTCTTCTGATTCACCAACAGTAAGTCCCCTCACTCTTGTGACACTAAATTACACATTGACGTACTTACTCCACCCCCCCATCACCTAAGGCGCTACTCTAAAAGTTATATTGTGGAATGTCAAGGGTCTTAGGTCCCCCATCTAAACGCATGAAGGTCCTCAAACACCTCAAAAGGCTCAATGCAGACGTTGCCCTCCTACAGGAAACCCACTTGAAGTCAGACGCCTTCAATCGCCTCCAAAAACTGTGGGTGGGCAAAGTCTTTGGGTCCCCCTCCATAGACAGGAAAGCGGGAGTGATCATTCTCCTTCACAAAAGGCTAACAGCCGAAGTCACCACGGTAGAAAATGACACCTCAGGCCGCCTAGTTTCGCTTCACCTCCAGCTCCAAAATAGGAATTACATTATTACCAATGTATATGCCCCCAACTCACCTACCTCCTCCTTTTTTTCACGCAATGGATCCTAAAGGATCCACTCGCTCCTCATTTAATTGGGGGAGATTTCAGCACAGTACATAACACACAGGAGGATCGGACACACTGTACCCAAAGGTCCCCAGGAAGCCAGACTTCTCGAGAGAGACAGTTCACCTACTTCTCCCCTCCCCATAAGTCATTTGCCAGACTAGATTACCTCCTAGTTACATCTTCTCTCCTACAACAGATTGAAGATACCGCTATCCATGAGATAGTGATATCAGACCATGCCCCAATTTCAATCTCGCTGAATCTGCCTTCCCCGACGAATTCACCCAACATCTGGCACTTCCCCTCTTTCTTGGCTCAAGACACTAAACTACAAACAGTCCTAGAGAAAGCGTGGGAAGAATTCCTGGAAACGAACAGGGAACATTCCAACAACCCAAACCTGCTTTGGGACGCTGGAAAAGCTTTCTTACGCAGCAAAATAATCTCATATGCGGCCTTTCGCAAAAAAGAAGCTTTTAAAAAGTACAGCTCAGCCAGCCTTAGAGTAGATTAAGAGAGACTAATCCAAGCTAGTTCACCAGTCAATGAAGCAGAATGGAAAACTGCGAAACTAGATTTTGATACCTGGGCGGAATGTCAAGAACGCATAAAATTCGCACATTATGACCTCCAATTACACAAGCAATGCAATAAGGCTGGCAAGCTCCTTGCGAGACTCAGCAGAGGACAATTCCAGCCCACACATATTACAGCCCTCAAAAATAAACAAGGCATCACCGTCCTCAGGCTCCAAGACATCAATAAAGTGCTACACTCCTTTTATAAATCTCTCTACACTCAGGAAGACACAAACCCGTCCCTGACGGACATCTTCCTCAGTCACGCTCAGCTGCCTAAAGTGAGTCAGTCTCGACTGGACTCACTAAATGCCCCCATCTCACAGATTGAAATTGAGGATGCCATCAAATCCATAGCCACTAATAAATCCCCCGGCCCAGATGGGCTGACAGGAGAATTCTTTAAGTTAACCAAAAACTTTATCTCTCCGACCCTAACCAAGGTATTCAACCAAATGTGGGCAGGAAGCCCATAACTCCCCTCAGGCCAGCAAGCTTACATTAAGTTAATAGCGAAGAAGGGCAAAGACCCTTTGGAACCCGGGTCGTACCGGCCTATCTCTCTACTTAATGTAGACTCCAAGCTACTGTCAAAAATAATTGCTTCCCCACTTGCGATCATCTTGCCAGATTTAATCCACCCGGCCCAAGCTGGATTTGTCAAAGGCAGATCGGCGGCTGCTAACATTAGAAAAGTCCTAACGGTCTTAGACTGGGCTAAAAAGAACCCCTCCAAAGACACAGCTATACTTACTCTTGACGCTGAGAAGGCCTTTGACAACGTCAACTTCGACTGGCTATTTAAAACTCTCAAGGCCTTTGGATTCGGGGGCGAAATAACTCACTTTGTCAAAAACCTATACTCCAGCCCCTCAGCCAGAGTGGTAGCAGCAGGCCTAGTCTCTGACCCCATTCCTCTACACAAGGGGACGAGGCAGGGATGCCCCTTGTCCGCGCTCCTATTTAATATTGCACTAGAACCTCTCTCTCGCCTCTTGAACATTCATGCCCCCTTACACTGAGTCAAAATAAGCAAGGAATTGCTAAAGACAGCGCTCTTCGCAGATAACATACTAATTTTCACGGCCAACCCTCAGAAGGACATACCCCAAATACAGCAAATATTTCAAACATTCCAAAAATGTGCTGGCCTGAAAATAAACTTTAGCAAGAGCGAAATTCTACCCCTTAACAAACAGGGTAGGGACTCATGGACCCATTCCACACCCTTTAAAATAGCCTGACAGCACATAACATACCTGGGAGTGAACATCGGAAAAGACCCTGCTTCTATCTACTCACTAAACTACCCCCCTTTAATTAAAAAAATTATTGGTGAATTGGAGGTTTGGAGAGGCCTTCCCCTTTCGCTTTTTGGGAGATGCCATCTCTATAAAATGGTGAGCTTCTCTCGCCTTTTGTACCCTATGCAGACAATTCTGATCTTAATTAAACATGTCAATATCCAAAGACTAAACAAAGCTCTAACCTCCTTCCTCTGGAGGGGCAAAAAACCCCGAATTGCTCTACCTAAGCTTTATCTCCCCAAGGGCGAAGGGGGAGCCAGCCTTCCACATATTAGAGTATATAACTTATCCTGTCTGGTGAGATCGGGTCTGGATTGGCTCACTCAGAAATCAAAGTATACTAATTTCCAGCTAGAATCTGAGAAGACAGCTCCCTACGCCCTCTCAGCTATCCATTACAGCAACCTAAGAGCTCTGCCCCCCCAACTACGCTCCAATGTACTGATAAGAGACACGGTTATTGCATGGAGGGAAACTAGGAAGTGACTAAAGGTGTCCCCGCACCTATCCCAACACCTCTCAATTCGAGGTAATCCGATGCTACCCGCCTCTATTCAACATGCGGCCTTCACCTCATGGGAATTAAGGGGCCTCTCCAAACTTTCCTCACGATACGACACAGGAACTGGTCTGATATGGCCTTACCGGTCCATACTGCAGGAATTCCGCCCCGCTCCCCATCACGATTTCTATATTTATCAAATTGCTTCCTATGTAAAAGCCACCTGCCCCAAACCTGAACTTAGGTTCAAACACACCTTTCTCGACAATCTGATCGACTCAGGCAACTTCTCGACAGCTGCAATTTATAAACCCCTGTTGCCCACCTTCACCAAACCTCTGGAAGCAACCACTGGCAAAGCCTGGTCGAAAGACTGCCACAGATTTCTCTACCATCCTAACAGAAGGATACAGTAAAACGTTCAAACTCTGCACCAACGAACTGTGAAGGGAAACCCAATTTAAGATTGTGCACAGGGCATACAACCCTCTATACAACACAGGAGCACCACGAGATGGGAAAATTTGCCCCTGGTGCAAAACCCAGAGACCATCTCTGCTTCATCGCCTCTGGAACTGTCCATTAATTGTCTCCTTCTGGCAGCAAATCATAGGATATTTAAGGGAAGTAACTTCAGTGAACATCCCATTGGACCCGCAGCTCCTACTTTTTGGATCAGAACCTAGTCCCCTAACAGATCCTGCTGGAATTTTTCCCCTTACCCAAGCCGCCCGCCTTCACCAGTGGATACATATTTGCCTTTTAGCCTCCAGAAAAGCTATCCTAAAACACTGGATCAAACCTACTCTTCCAACGCTGGATGAAATACAAAACCAACTAATCCACCTGCTCCGAAGAGAGCTACTAAATAGCTGTAATGCCCCCCGCCTTCTGGCCGAACCAGCAGAACCCGGACTTCTAGAAGTTCGCTCAACTCTATTCATAACCCCTCTATCAGAGACCTTTTCTAATAATCTCCCCTTCCCTTCTTGTGCTAGATACCTTCTTGCAAATGTACCTTCCACCTTCCCCTCTTTCATCCGTCCTGTCAACCGCAAGTTTACTTTATTTGGCAACCAATTCAATACTTGTTGATCACTCTTGAAACCTGATATAAACCCTTCCCCAGCTTTGGACGAGGGCGGGGGCCTTCGGGGGGGAGGGGCAGAGGTGCCCCGATCACACGTGCTATCCAAATTTACCTGACTAAGCCACCTTCAGGTTTAATCGCACACCTTAATCCCCCCCCTCCCCTCTTACCCCCTCCTACCCCCCGAGTTCCTACTTTGCCAAAATCTCATTTCAGTTAATTTGTAAAAATTGTATATCCACTGCTCTGTACGAATGCTCCGTGATGCATCTACTCGGTGTAACTTCTATAAGTACCCCAACTTTATTGCTTTATTGTTTATTGTTTTATTATACTATTGAGAAATGGGCAGTCTTTTCAATTCACGCTCATGGTTGTTTTTCTTCTTCTGTGAATACCTAATAAAATGATTATAAAAAAAAAATAAGTGAGTACTTCCGCTATTGCACTTCAGCGATTTGCACAAAGCAAACAAAAACAAAATACTCTGCAAAGCACCAGACTGCATGTATCCTCGTTTCCAAATCCTCTCATCTTCCTCTCTGAAACATGCACTCTTTACCTATCCTTTTCACAATTGCAGCCTCTCTCCTCAAACTCTCTTTTCTTCACCCCATCTTCCCCACCCCGCAATCTGTACATATCACCATCACTCCTCCCATCTCCCTACTGCTCTAACTCTAAGCCCACATGCTAACAAAACACCCAGGATGCTGTAGCATGTCCCCTCATATAAATTGTATTCTCATATCAACTCTCTCCTTCTCCTAGCCTCTGGAGATATTTTCCCAAACCCTGGGCCTTCCTTCAACTGTACCCAACACACCCATCACCCCACACCCTCTGGCAGAAGTTGCAATCTATGCAATTTAGTCTCTATTCCCCTTCTTCTCAAAACCAACCCCCCTTCTCCTGTGCCCTCTGAAATGCCCACTCTGTCTGCAACAAACTC
The DNA here is from genome assembly GCA_018402905.1 of Glandirana rugosa. Lineage (NCBI taxonomy): Eukaryota > Metazoa > Chordata > Amphibia > Anura > Ranidae > Glandirana > Glandirana rugosa. The sequence continues at coordinate 275,482 of BLSH010283514.1, forward strand.
ACCGCTGTTCACGACCTCTTTATCACTAATTGCTTTAATCTACTTGCAATCACCGAAACCTGGCTCCATGAATATGACACTCCTTCTCCTGCTTCCCTCTCCCATGGTGGCCTTCTCTGGACTCACTTCCCTAGGTCTAATGAACCCAAGGGAGATGGAGTGGGATTCCTTCTATTCCCACAGAGCACCTTCCGGGTTATTCATTCTCCTCCCTCTCTTTCCCTCTCATCACTTGAAGCTCGCTGTATACGTCTATTCTCTCCAACCTCCCTAAGAATTTAGGTAATCTACCGGCCTCCTGGACCGCTGTCAGCTTTCCTTGATGAGTTTTCTGCCTGGCTACCCTACTTCCTCTCTTATGAAATTCCCACAATCTTTTTCAATGACTTCAACATCCCTGTTAATACAAACACTCCTGCTACTTTGAAACTTCTTAGTCTAACCTCCTCATTTGACCTGAAGCAATGGGTACAGGCTTCTACTCACTCTAATGGAAACACCCTTGACCTTATATTCTCCTACCTATGCGCTCCATGCAACTTCTCCAATAATCCTTTTCCTCTCTCCGAACACCACCTTATTTGTTTCTCTCTCTCCGTCTTCCACCACCTTTCCCTCCAATCGCCTAAGTGTCACCCATAGAAACCTTCGCCACCTCACCCCTTCTCTCCTCTATTCTGCTACTGACTACCTCTATGAAGAAATCTCTCCCCTGTCCTGCCCCAACCAAGCCATGTCCACCTATAATAAATCCCTGTCCTCCACCCTGGACGAGCTCGCTCCCATCACAAAACACAGAATCAGGCCTCAACGCCTACAACCCTGGTTAACAGATGACACCAGAAATCTCAAAAAACATAGTGGTGCTCTTGAGCGTCTGTGGCACAAGACTAAGTCCCTCAAAGACTTCAACCAATACAAATCTGCCCTCTGTAAATACAATTCTTGCCTCCACGCTGCTAAGCAGGCCTATTTTACCACTCTTATAAACACCTTCTCATCCAGTCCCTGTCAACTCTTCTCTACCTTCAACTCTCTACTTCGCCCCCCACTGCCTCCACCCACTAACTCACTCACTGCACAGGAAATTGCTAATCACTTCAAAAATAAGATTGATGCAATTCATGATGAAATCTCCACTCTACAGGTATCTCCCCCAGCTGAGACCCCACATCAACAGGTACAACTGACACTCCCCTTATCCAAACCTGCTACTATAAATGAAGTTGCTAAACTCCTTTCTAATGCCCACCTAACCACCTGTCCCCTAGACCCTATTTCCTCTCAAATAATAAGGTCACCCTCCAAATCTATCCTACACTCTCTAACTCACATCTTCAATCTCTGCCTCTCTTCTGGCATCTTTCCCAATGCTCTAAAACATGCATTGGTCACCCCCATAATTAAAAAGCCAACCTTGGACCCTACCAATCTTAACAATCTACGCCCTATCTCCTTGCTCCCCTTTTCCTCTAAACTCCTTGAACGCCTTGTCTACAACCAACTGAGAAAATACCTCATTAAGACTAACCTTCTTGATCCCCTTCAATCTGAATCTCGCCTTCAACACTCCACAGAAACTGCTCTTCTTAAACTCACAAATGACCTACTAATTGTATTTCATCTCTGGATATTAACACCAGACAGCTGACACCAGTTCCCTGGGTTGCAGGAGCAGATCTCAGCAGTCATCCACTGGTTTACCATCTCCTACTGTGATAACTGTGAGTGAGCTCTGTATGAGCTGTTGTGTGCTTATCTACCTCATGACTTATGAGATTTTTATGGACTTATTTTATCATGATATTTTTATCCATTGTGTTTATTTTTGATACTCACCTTCATCAATTCCGTGGATTGTGTGTTTTAATAAACCTTTTGGGATTCATCGATTGAATATACCTTTCATTTTTTTTACCCCTCCCCTGTTGTTGCAGTGCACCCTGCATGATTTTTTTGTCCTATCTCTCACCTTGTCCTCTGAATTAGGGTGCTGCGGCTCAGATCAGGGTATATATTATACCATTGCCCACCATTTTTGTACTTCCTGTTGCCCCTGCTGTGCCTGGTCCCCTTGTTGTTTTCTTTCTGCTGTAAACATACAACACTTGACAGTGCATAAAAGAAGAGCCCAGTTTGTGTTTCCATGTTGTGCAGTACACATGCCCAATGATGCTAGTGGGAAGGAGGAGAAAACAGGGGAATTTTAGTCATGGGCTGCCACAAAATCAGATACATTTTTATTGGTTTTCTTTAAATACAGTTGGCAACCTTGGTGAAGGACCTCTGCTGTTATACAAGTGAGTTCTTAAATTGATTTCCTGCTTGTTGGAATAAAGTGAACCCAACCCCTTTAAAAATGCATTTTAAAAAAAAAAAAATGTTTGCATATTCTGTGGAGGGTTACTGATAGTACCGTTCTGCATTCTCCAAATTATATACAATTAACTGCTTTAGCTCCCTCTTAGAATAAAACATGTACCCTTTAAAATATTAACAGGAGAAAATGCTTAATTCCTTCATTAAAGACCTAGGAAGATCTGTAAACTCACCAAATGCAGTATTTCTCATGTGAATATAATAAAAGTGCTAATATAAAATAGGAACAATGGCCCAGCGTTGCTCTGTGCCCACCTCAAAGTGTATGAAGCATTTGAGAGTGCAAAGAGAGTAGCAACATATTGTTTTGGCCTCATTAAACATGAAATAGTTTTGGTCCTTGTGACACCCTGTAACTCCCAGGAAGACAGCCTTTCAAAAAAGATTTGAAGCAAGACTGTTTTTTCAAGTTTACCAGTGATCAAACCAAAAGCATTTCAGGACTTTTAATTCAGCTATCACACAAAACTAGCTGTGCCTACATTGTACAACTCCATCGGTTTTTACAGAGAACCTGTGAGGGGAGGACAGAATTGTTCTTGCAAGATAATTCTCTTTTCTTCCTAGCTGTGACTTCACTGTACAGTAGATGCATTGATTCATTTTGTGCATTGTCATTTTTAAAAGGAAGTGAGCGCTGAATTCTAATATTTTATTTATAGCTTGCTTTAATGGAATCTAGTCAGGGAATTTGTAGTGTGAAGGGATTGGCTGTAGTCCCTTTCCATATGAAATAATGTTTCCTATGCTATTCAATGCATGTGTTTTGTGCTGGTATAGGAGTCAAGGCTGGATACAGATATTGTTGTAGGATTACAGTGTATCAAAGACCAATCTTTTTGTTAATTGTATAGAGTAGGGACACATTTGCAAACCTGTCAGTTTTTGTATGCTGCCTGTGCCTCCCTATATTTGATCTATCATTTTCATAGAGACTGAAATCCTAGCAGACTATTAGCATGCATAAAAAAGGGTATTTACTCCAGAGAGCAAACGATAATCCTTCCACTTCCTAAAACTCTGGTTCAGCCACATCTGGAACATGCCGTCCAGTTCTGGTCACCAATCCTCAGGAAGGATGTGATGGAACTGGAAAGAGTCCAAAGAAGGGCGACTAAATAAATAAGGGGCCTGGAAAACCTCAATTATGAGGAACGACTACAAGCACTAACCTTTTTGTCCCTGGAGAAGAGACGCTTGATAGGAGATATGATAGCAATATATAAATATCTCAATGGTGATCCCGGCGTAGGTAGGAAACTATTCAGTCTCAGGGAGTGTAAGAGAACACGGGGCCATACAATGAGACTGAAGGAGAAGCAGTTTAACCATAAGGTGCGTAGGGTTTTTTTTTTACTGTCAGGGTGATAAGGATGTGAAATTCTCTTCCACAATTGTTGGTGTCCATGGGAAGTATTGATAGTTTTAAAAGACTCTTGGATGTGCATCTTAGTGAACACAACATACAGGGATATGGTAAATAATTATTGACATTGACACACACACCCACACAGGTTGAACTAGATGGACTAGTGCCTTTATTCAACCTTACCAACTATGCAACTATGAAGGAAAATCCAACATTTTGAGTTGCTGCCAGAACAGAAATTGAGGCAAGGTTACATAGTTACATAGTTAGTGAGGTTGAAAAAAGTCCATCAAGTCCAACCTATGTGTGTGTGTTTATGTCAGTATTACATTGTATATCCCTCAATGTTGTGGTCTCTTAGGTGCGCATTTAATAGTTTTTTGAGATTATCGATACTCCCAGCAGAAACCACTGCTTGTGGAAGAGAATTCCACATCCTCACTGCTCTTACCGTAAAGGACCCTCTGCGAGTTTAAGGTTAAACCGCCTTTCTTCTAGTTTTAGTGAATGCCCGCGTGTCTTTATGTACTCCCTTGCGCTGAATAGTTTTGTCCCTATTGTGGGGTCACCAGTACAGTATTTGTACATTGAAATCATATCCCCTCTCAAGCGTTTCTTCTCCAGAGAGAATAAGTTCAGTGATTGTAATCTTTCCTCATAACAAAGGTCCTCCAATCCCTTAATTAGCTCTGTTGCCCTTCTCTGAACCCTTTCCAGTTCCTGGACATCCTTCCTGAGGACTGGTGCCCAGAACTGGAGGGCATACTCCAGGTGCGGCCTCACCAGAGACTTGCATAGTGGAAGAATTATTGCTTTATCCCTGGAGTTAATCCCTTTCCTGATGCATGCCAACATTTTGTTAGCTTTGCTTGCAGGAGCTTGGCATTGCATGCCACTGCTGAGTCTGTTCTCCTAGGTCCTTTCCCATCCTAGATTTCCCCAGAGGCTCTCCCCCTAGTGAGTAGTTTACGTTCATGTTCCTGGTACCCAAATGCATTATGTTACATTTTTATATGTTAAATCTCATTTGCCACTTGTCTGCCCACCCCATTAATTTTTTCAGATCTTCTTGCAAGGTTTCCACATCCTGTGGAGAAACTATTGCCCTGCTTAGCTTGGTATCATCCGCAAATATTGAGATTGAGCTGTTTATCCCATCCTCCAGATCGTTTATGAATAAAGTGAATAGGATGGGTCCCAGGACAGGCCCTTGGGGAACCCCACTTTTCACACCAGACCATTCAGAGTACTCTCCATTTATCACCGCCCTCTGGACTCGCGCTGTGATTAATATCATGAGCAGGGACCACAAACCTCGCAGCCATTTTGTGAGGGTCAGCCATTACAGTTTTAAGGTAGGACAAAACTCCTCATTCCCCCTCCCAACAACTTAGGTATTTATGGGTCCCTTGAACAGAAGCCAAGGAGTCTGGGGGATGTTTGGGCAAGTGTAATTGTAAACCAATAAATCAGATCCCTTAAAGTACAACACAGAAGATCTCAGATAAGGGAGAGAGCTATAATTCTCTTCAGACAGCTGTGACCTTCCAGTAACCCTAAATCAACATGAAAAGGTAGAAAATATACCCACAGTTCATAACTCCAGATAGAAACATGACAATATTAATAAAAAGTGTATATCTGTATGCGGGAAGGCATACAGATTAAAACAAACCCAAACGTCAATAAATTCACTTATAAGTAGAGTTGAGCGAACACCTAGACGTTCGAGTTCTGGGGGTCCGAACGTACTTTGGGAAAAAGTCCGGGTTCGGCACTGAACGTTGCCCGAACGTTATCCCGGACCCCGAACCCCATTGAAGTCGATGGGGACCCAAACTTTTAGGCACAAAAATGGCTGCAACAAAGTCCTGGCAAGTGCTAGAGGGCTGCAAAAGGAAGTAAAATGGGGGTAAGAGTAGGGCAAGTGCCCTACAAAAAAAGGGGATAGGGAAAATAAATTAAAATCAAATAAACTAGGAGATGGTTTTTGAACAATAATGTGTCACTTACAGCTGCAGCTAGAACCTCTCCCTTTAGAACTAGGAGATGATTTTTGAACAATAATCTGTCCCTCTAAGCAGAAGCCTCTACCTAGTGCAGTCAGATCGCTCAAAGCAGCAGTATGTGAAATCTCAAATTACTCCCACAATCTGATCGTTGTGTACGATCCCACAATCTGATCGTTGTGTACGATCGTAGCGATCGTAGTGTTATGCAGAGTTTGATCTGCAATCTGTCACTCAAAGCAGCAGTATGTGAAATCTCAAATTTCTGCAATCTGTCCCTCAGAGCAACAGTAGTAGTAATCTCAGGATGCAGGATCAGATGTTAAAATGTCTGCAATATGTCCCTCACAAAAATCCCGTCAGCATCCTTTCCCTACACTAACCCAAGAGCATATGACATGCAGCACTGTGACTCCAGCCTCATATAGAGGCTGGGTCACATGATGCACTGGCCAATCACAGCCATGCCATTAGTAGGCATGGCTGTGATGGCTTCTAAGGGCAAACCAGTGAAACGCTTGTTGATTGGCTGCCCTGCAGCTATTCAACATGCATGATCAACTACCAGAACCCAGAACCCGAACGTTTTTTGAAACGTCCATGTTCGGGTCCGGGTCCCAGACACCCTAAAGTTCGGTATGGACCCGAACGTTACCGTCTGGGTTCACTCAACACTACTTATAAGGGAACCTACTGATAGTCATGTTTAGGCTTGTCTTGATGCACTGTGGCTGCTGAACTCAAATTCCCTAATGACGAATTTGCATGATAATTCCATCCTGAGATATGGTTTTTAGACTGTGGAGTGCATACTAGGGAACATTGTTATTTCACGGTCCACCCTTGACAGCCCACGGACCCTCCTTACCCATGTGAGGGGTCAGGGGCATACGGTCCCACCCCTTTACACCCAGAGAAAAAGGGAATGAAAGGGACAGCTCTCAGTTCTCACCTTACCATCAAAGAACCAACATCCGAGAACCCATGGACTCATCATTGAATCTCTGATTGATCAAGGGCATTTAAAAGCAAGTAACTTTCCATTCTATCTTATCTCTTTAAAGCATAAAAAACACTGCACTAAATGACAATATATAAAATATTGAAAATAAATAATATATCAGTGCAAAGTGTAAACACAAAAATAAGCTGCTGCTATAAATAATAAGATGAAAGTACAACAGTCGCTTGTAGTCCAAAAGTGTTAGCAGCGCTGGTTTTCCACCCATATATCACATAGGCGTACAGTGTAAACGTTCATACATAAAATAAATGTGTATAAGGTGCTAGTGCTGTATATAGTCCAACTTGGTGCAAGCAAACTCATCAAGTGAATCCTCTCTGATAATTCCTCCACCTGTGTCACCACGTGCAAATAAACACACTGGAGCTCACCAGAACCATAAGATAAATCAGCATATCTGCATCAAATCATCAAAAAGCCTCCTCCTTAAGCAAGAATCCCTGGGATCAGAGTATCATATCCAAATCCTCTCCAGCTCCGACATTCATAAGGGGGGTAAGCAGATAAAAAGCCCTCATAGCGTATCACTTTTTAATACACAGCTTTTATTCAATAGGGTATGCGCTTACATCTAGGTAAAATCAACAGTCATTTGTAGCATCTGAGTAGTAGTTACCGAACCACGAATGAGTGCCTTCTCCTCTCACGGGCCAGCGTCACTCTCGGTCACTTCCTAGCTCCGTCTGGGTCGCCGTGTGGCCACGCCACTGACGCGTTTCGTCACTTCCGACTTGATCGCAAAGGCTGGCCACACGGCGATCCATCCTAAATAGTGGCAAGCAATCACCACTAGATGGCATCACTCACATTTCCACTGTTCAGCCGCAAGTGCTCAGCTGATCCTAGCATTGGCGCTTGTGTAATATCACTCAGCAGAGTTCAGAACGGCTGATCTTAGCACAACTGGCCCAGTGGGGAATGCTGCCATTTAGTCTAAAACAATATACATGTAAACCTTTAAAATATATAAATGAATATACAACACTTATGCCGTTAGATAACCTATCCATATCCCAATGTACTCTTTATAGTGGCACATTACATGTCATACATTAGGTAGGGTATCTCGCACATGAATTAATGGCACACATAAACGCTATTAGAATAATTGATATTAAAACAATTGCTAAAATAGATATTAATAATAAAATATGTGTACTATCACATGTAATGAACTGGTAAATAGTATGTTGTCTTCCAGTGCTTGTAGATATAATATATATATTTATTTTATTTTTTTTCCAAGAAATTGGAAAAAATCGATAAGGACACACAAAAGAAAAAAGTAAAGAAATTTAATAGAGACTTAGCTGATTTTAGCAGTAATCACATGTATTCTTGGCAGGTGGACCCGATAGCAAACGACCAGGGTGAAACACACGAATTAAGGGAACACCCTAGGATGACTCCCAAAAAGACACCTAAAGTAGGGAGGATCCAAGTTTGTAAAAAATACAGTACCACATAATTCCCCTAATAATCAGAAACATAGTCAGAAATTGGGGACAGTGAAAACTAATATGTACCCGGCCACTTATTCTGGGGGGTATGACTCAAAAGGCCCCAGGACTGATTATGCGTTCCAGGGTGATGAGTGGAGGGAAGTGACAACAAGAGGGAGATTCAGAGGGAAACCACAGAACCGCCCGCCACACACCCAGCAACCTATCACACACAACTACACCGAAAAGGAATGTTTTTTTAGGAAGAGGAAGGGGCCGGGGGAGAGGCAGGAATTGTCCCCCGCACTACAAGTACCAAGGAGACAGGGAACAGTATATGGAGTACACAACAGAAGGAGAGGATGTAGAGCCGGAAGGAGGCTCCAATGGAAGAAAACGAAGAAGAGTATAAAGGGGCAAGGCATTTTTAACCTAAGCCAGGTTGAGCTCACGGATCAAGAGACACATATATTAGACCTGGGTTTGAAATGTGCCCCTAAACGCCCTATCAACAAATTCAGTGTGTTTTTTTTGTTTCAAATCTTTTTATTGAATATAAAAAAAGAGATAATGCAAAACAAAATAGGACAATATATAGAATATAAAGATTTTGTAAGAACCAGTTACAGAAATACACAAAATCAAGTTACCCATTGCATTATAAAATTATAAAAATTAGCTCACATTACAGAACATTAAAGAAGAACAAGTGAAAAAGTACACACACAATCTAAGAGGCAGCCGTATTCAGCCTCCCATGAGCATCCAGGATAACCAGACTGTCATGGAAGGAATATCAACCCCGCAAGGGAAGAGAAAGCTCCCAATTAAGGGAGGGCCCGCCGACTCCCCGGTTACCCCATCTGGGAACAAACTGTAACCGAGAAGTCAGGGGCTGTACCTCCTCCCCTCCAAGGGCTCCAATATTTGAAGAGTTCGATACAGTACAGTCTCTAGTAGAACTTATGAAACAGATAAAAACTAGGGAGTCGTACTTCTTCTGTAAGCGTTATTTAGGGGGGTTTCCTCAAACCTCACGGACTACACCGTGGGAGAAGGAAGATAAAACCCAGGGACCATGTTGATCCCAGCATAAGATAATAGAACGGTAACAAGAAAGGCTGAATTAGATGAAAGGTAGAAAGGAAAGTAGAAAAACCACTGTTCAAAAGGGGTAATGACTGACTGACCCTTCCTTGAATTCCACCAAGTGGAAAGGAAGTGGTGTATTTGGAGGAATCTGAATTTTTCCGAGAGTGGCATGTCAAGTTTGTTAATGAAGTGGGATAGCGGCAATGGTCCGGATAGAGATAGGAAGTGACCTATACGATATAACCTCTTATCTGTCCACCATTTAAATGCCCTAATATCTAAACCAGGACAGAACAGGGGATTATGAAAGAGGTGTGTGAGAGGACGAAGAGCAGAGATTAAGTTGGGGGACTTGAGAACTGAGTCACAAAGGGCCATACAGTGAGACAATGTAGGGGAGAGAATTAAGGGTCTTGTTTTAGAGGGGATGCCTAACAGATAGTCAATAGTGTTGTGGGGAACTGCCTGTCTCTCTATTTTAACCCAATCCGGCAAGAACCCACTAGAAAAGACGATTGAGAACTGGGCCAGTTGAGCTGCCTGATAGTATTTAAAGAGGTGTGGGAGACCAAGTCCCCCTTGACTACGTTTCCTAAATAGAACCTTGGCTGAACATCTGGGGCCTTTATTGGCCCAGATGAATTTTAAGATCAGGGATTGCAGTTTTTGCAGGTCAGATTTCCTTACTTGAATGGGAAGTGCTCTAAAGAAATATAAGATCCTAGGGAGAAGGGTCATCTTGATCGCGTGTAGCCTGCCCAGCCAGGAGATAACCTCCTGGTCCCAATTAGATAGGTCTTGAGCTAATTTCTTTAGGAGGGGGGGTAACTTGCTTCAAAGAGTTTGTTTATGCTGGCTGCCAAACTGACCCCCAGGTAAGGGAGCTGGGAAGATTTCCAGGAGAACTTATACTGGTTTTTGATTCTAATTATAGTCTGTTCTGGCACAGAAATATTTAGAGCTGCTGATTTAGACCAATTTATACAGAGCCCTGAGATTTTGCCGAAAAGTTGAAGAAGCTGGATGATTTTAGGGGTGGACGTGATGGGGGAAGAGATGAATAGGAGCAAATCGTCTGCGAAGAGCGCACACTTATGTGAGTGCTGACCACAAGAAATCCCGTGGATCTCTGGGTTGTCTCTGATAGCAATAGCCAAAGACTAGTGTTGAGCGAACCCGGACTGTAACGTTTGGGTCTGTACCGAACTTTAGGGTGTCCGTGGCACGGACCCGGACCCGGACATTTCAAAAATCGTTCGGGTTCGGTCCGGGGTTCTGCTATTTTACTCCACGTGTTGAGAAGCTGCAGGGCAGCCAATCAACAAGCGTTTCACTGGTTTGCCCTTAGAAGCCATCACAGCCATGCCTACTAATGGCATGGCTGTGATTGGCCGGTGCATCATGTGACCCAGCCTCTTTATAAGCTGGAGTCACAGTGCTGCAGTCACATGCTCCTTGGGTTAGTGTAGGGAGAGGTAGCTGACTGCGTGAGGGACAGATTTGAGACATTTTAAGACCTGATCCTGCATCCTGAGATAGATTACTTTACTACTGCTGTCTGTGCTGTTGCTCTGAGGACAGATAGCAGAAATTAGAGATTTCACATACCGCTGCTTTGAGTTGCAGATCAAGTTCTGCATAGAACAACGATCGCTACGATCGTGCTCTACGATCAGATTGTTGGGGGAATTTGAGATTTTAAATACCGCTGCTTAGAGTTGGAGATTTGCAGATTAAACTCTGTCCAACGAAACGATTGTACGTTCGTACACAACGATCAGATTGTTGGGGGAATTTGAGATTTCAAATACCGCTGCTTAGAGTTGGAGATTTGCAGATTAAACTCTGTCCAACGAAACGATTGTACGTTCGTACA
>BLSH010283528.1:39350-51492 GCA_018402905.1 Glandirana rugosa
TTTTTTTCAAAAATAGTAAAACAAGGGTGTTTATCTCGAAAGAAAACCACCATAAACTAGTGGGGACGCCTAAAATAAAAAACGCGATGTTTATTTTTTTCTGGCTTTTAAAACTTTTTTTTTTTTAAGAGATAAAAACAGTCTATTAGTGCCCATCAGTGCCGCTTAGCAGTGTCCGTCAGTGCTGCATATCAGTGCCCATCAGTGCTGTATATCAGTGCCACCTCTCAGTACCCGTCAGTGCTGCTTATCAGTGCCGCCTAACAGTGCTCATCATCGCTGCATATAAGTGTCTCATCATCAGTGCCACCTCATCAGTGCCGCCTCATCAGTGCCAATCAGTACTGCCACATCAGTGCCCGTCAGTGTAGCCTCATCAGTGCCCACCAGTGATGGAGAAAATTTACTTATTTACAAAGTTTTGTGACAAAAATAGAGAATTTTTTTTTTTTCAAAATTTTCGGTCTTTTTTTATTTGTAGCGCAAAAAATAAAATCCGCAGGGGTGATCAAATACCACCAAAAGAAAGCTCTATTTGTGGGAACAAAATGATAAAAACTTTTTTTGGGTGCAGCGTCGCACGACCGCGCAATTGTCATTCAAAGCGCAACAGCACTGAAAACTGAAAATTGGTCTGGTAGTAAAGTGTTCTAAGTACATAGTATTGAAGTGGTTAAGGTTGTGGTCCCTTAGCTGACTGCTGCGAATGGTGCTCTGGGTGGTTCAGGAAAGCAGGTCAACTGGAGCACTGACAAAGATTACACAGGGAGCTAGAACAAGTTTCTCCAGGGCATGGAGTCTAAGAGCCAGCAGATTTTCACCAGAGCCTCTGATGGTGAGAATGGACTTTGCTGCTACTGACTCCAGGTCATGGCCCCAGGGTCTCCCAGCTCATGCTCACAGCTGGCTGCTGGTGGATAGAGAGGAAGCAGCAGTGCAGGACAACAAGGGATAGTCAGTAGGATAGCCAAGGGTCAGGGCAATGAGCAGACAGGGACAGACAGGATAGCATGCCAATGGTCAGGGTATCAAGCAGACACGAATAGTTAATGAACAAGCCAAGGTCGGTAAACGGAATCAGATAAAGAGCACACGGCAGGAACCATGCACACAGGAAGCCTAACACACAATATTAATTGGCAGCGCTGGCTTGCAGTGCATGGTCTTAAACAATGTTCCTTATTAGAGACTGGGGTGGAGCTCTGCTGAGAGAAGATTAGTTAGCACACAGGTGAGAGGTGCACGGTCTCTAAGCTGACCACAAGCAGAGAGGTAAGCAGACAGATAGGACATGAAATGTTACTGCAGATTCATGACACCTTGGACACAATCTCCTCCACTACCTCTGCATCAGACCTTTCAAAGTCACATTCAGTGACACATTCTGGCCACAGTTTCCAACAGGTTGAGTTTAAGGTTCGGTGAGTGACCTCTTCCCAGGCTTTGCCAATGAGGTTAATGCAGTGGAGAACATTGAAATGTTTTTTCCAGAATTCTTTGAGACTGAAGGATGTCTCTTCAGTGACATTAAAACACCTAGTGAAGAGCGCCTTTGTGTACAGCTTCTTGAAGTTGCAGAGGTGTCCTTTGGGGGGGGGGAATTGACCTTTATGAAGTCATACTCAGTGTCCATATCATTCACCAAGGCTGGAGGGTGTGCCGGGGCATTGTCCATCAGAAGGCACCTTTCAGGCAGATGGTTATCAGAAAGATATTTTCTTATGGTGGGTGGGAACACCTCGTGCAGCCATTCCATGAACAATTGCTTGTGACGCATTGGCCCTCCACATGACATGCAGTCTGGCCTTGTTCACATTCTGTTCCCTAAATGCACCAGGGGTCTGGGAATGGTACACCGGTAGTGGCGTAATCTTTAGATCAGCGTTTGCATTCGAACACTGCAAAAGGGTCAATCTGTCCTCCATGGGCTTGTGCCTTTTCCTCCTGCGTGATATAGGTTCTGTTTGGCATTTTTTTTCCATAAGAGTCCTGCTTCATCACAGTTGAACACTTGTTGAGCGATGTATCCTTCTGTCTTCATGAATTCTGCAAATTCTATTTTATAGGCTTCTGCTGCGGCCTTGTCAGAACTAATAGCCTCACCATGTCTTGTCACACTGTAGATGCCATTTCTCTTGCAGAATTTTTCAATTCATGCTATACTGGCTTTAAATTCTTCACTTGCTGCACTTGTAGAGGGGTTTGTTTGCAGTAAACCACTGTGCAATTTCCTGGCTTTCTCGAAGATCATAGCTTCACTAACGCTATCACCTGTCAGCTGTTTCTCATTCAGCCACACTAACAAAAGTTTTTCCATCTCTTCCAGCACTTGCGTCCTCTATAGAGTTGAGCGAACCCGGACTGCATAGTTTGGGTTCGTACCGGACTTTGCAGCCCCAAAAGGGGGCACCCGAAAGGGTTATTGCGAGACACACCGCCCTTGAACGATCAACAACCCGATATCTTCAAAATACTCCAGCAAAAAGCTGCATCAGCACCTGTCCTAGAAGACACCACAAGGAACGATCCTGGGCGAAAGATCCAGTATCGTTCCTTGTGGTGTCTTTTAGGACAGGTGCTGATGCGGCTTTTTGCTGGAGTATTTTGAAGATATCGGGTTGTTGGCCGTTCAAGGGTGGTGTGTCTCGCAATAACCCTTTCGGGTGCCCCCTTTTGGGGGTGACTAGTTGTAAATCATCGGCACCTCAACTTTCTCACCACTACTACATACTTTTGGTCTCTATTATTGGAATTCCCCTTCTTTGGGGGTTATTTCCTGCCAGATCTATATGTGTCATTACACTAACCTTGGCCTTTCCCCTTCTGGATTGTTGGTCTCTATTATTGGAATTCCCCTTCTTTGGGGATTATTTCCTGCCAGATCTATATGTGTCATCACACTAACCTTGGTCTTTCCCCTTCTGGGAACCCCTCTTGTTACCGTTTTTGGAAACTAATCGTGTTTAGCCAATTTTTGTTTGTTTTCCATATCGTTTATCCTGACATCTGAAATATTTTCTGGAGTGGATGTCCCTTGATTACCAGATTATAAGTATGAAACATCCGGTCCCGGATGATTATTGCTTTTAATTATCGACCACCTACCCCTGAGGAAGATATCTCATTCTGTTACATCGAAACGCATTGGGTCTTGCTCTACCCCCTATGTGGGGCAGACCAGTGGTCTTTTAACCATATCACCATTTTGTCATTACATTTGTCACTTGCTATCGTCTTATCATGGGGACACACTCTTCCTGTTCCCTTGTGCACTTATGTCTTATGTTGCTTTGATTATATGCGTTGTCTTACCATTTTTAATGTGTACAAATAAACTTTGATTGTTTTTATAACTTGTTCTCCTCTTGATGAGTTGGTTGTCCCAATTTAATTTCAATATTTCTTTATTTAGATTTTAGACGGGTAGTACAAAGTATTGTGATACAGAAGTACAAGTGCGACAACGGTATAATAATAAATTGTTAGTACATGCAAATCATATAGATCATGAAGACTTTAAACTATTATTGAACCTGGTTGAAGCTAGCATCAAGTGATGTCCAATCTCAAGTGAGGGATCAGGTAGAGGAAGCTGACATTTATTTGAGAAATCCCTGTTGTAACGTCTTAAACATTGAATCTATTTGTCCTTTCTTGGACCTAAGTGTCTACCTGTTATTCGTGTGGTCAGAACCTTAAAGTTACTGTTGACGGGTATTAACAGTAGTGGCCATCTTCTCCTATATTGGACTAGAGAGGGTATGAAGGCATCAAGGTAACAAGGGCCTCACCTCTGACACCCCAACGGGGAGCAAACTGTGTCATACAGGTGGGCCCTCGGGTTCATTTTGTAAGGAGAGGGTAGGAACAGTTTTTAAATTAGGAGGCTCAGTCGGGTTCTGACTGTAGTAAATAGTCTCAAGTACTTCTAATAGAAAAGAATGGGGAAGAAAGGGGGACAGGGAGGGGGGCAGGGGGAGTCAGTTTAGTGTAACTGTAGTTGGTCTATATTGAGCAGTGGGGGCTTTTAAGCCATATGTCCCATCTAGTCTGGAAATTGGATGATGTGGATAATGTGGATGCTAGGATTTTCTACATTTCACATTAGTGGTTGAGGGTGTCCAGTGTGTCTGTATACGATGGTATTGTAGTGGATTTCCATAATTTTGTAATATTAAGTTTGGCTGCCAGCAGCAGTTGTATCACTACTGTGCACATGTTTTTGTGTATAGTGTGAATGTTTAAGTGTAGAATCGCTAGTTCCGGTTGTGGAGTGATCTGGCGTTTGCAAAGTTCAGATAAGAGAACAAATATTTTATTCCAGTACGATTTTAATGACTTGCATGCCCACATTATATGGAATAAGTTGCCTGATTCCTCACATCCTCTCCAACATTAACCTGAGGTGTTAGGATAGATCTTGGAGAGTCTGGAGGGTGTGTAGTACCAAAAGTGTATTGTTTTCTGATAAAGCTCCCAATGGTTCGTGCACTTTGAGGCTGAGTAGGTGTTGGTAAAGGCTTTATTCCAGGAATCTGTGGGAAATGTTTGATCAAGTACTACTTCCCATTTTTTCATGGAGGAAGATTTAGAGGGTAGTGATTGATTTTGTAAAAGGGCGTAAAATAGTGAGATTCCTTTTGTTGGGATTTCACTGGAGCTTATGTATTTGTGTATGAGGCTGGGGATATTTATTGACGAGGGGAGTTTGTGGTGTGTAAGATACGATCTGATCCTTACATAGTCAAGCAGAGAGTGTGCTGCAATGTGAAATTTTTCTCGCATGGCTTCGAAAGTTTTTACTTTCGAGTCCTCTAGTAGGTCTCTTAACTGAGTGATACCTATGTTTTGCCAAGAGGTTAGGTTTAAGTGTGGAATAACGTGCTTCAATACTGTTATTGGGACTTCAGTTTTTTGCATGTGGTCATTGAGGAAGGGGGTGTTAAGGAGTTCTGCCCATAGTGTGGTTGATGCTTGTATAGCTGGGGTGGTTAAGTTGTTAGATTGGGTTATTCTGAGTTGGGCGGCTATCAGGGCTGTTTGTAAATTATTACTTGGGGTGCATGATGTTTCAAGTCTGGCCCACAATTTGTGGTTGGGGAGATTCCACCAATACTTGAGTTGGTCTAGTATGCAAGCTTTGTAGTAGTTTGTAACATTTGGTGCTCCCATCCCTCCTGCCTTTTTATGTCTCATCAGTATATTGAAAGAGCATCTAGGTGGTTTGCGCTTCTAGATGTATTGGTTAAAGTGTTTCTGGGTCGTCATTAGGATGTTTTAGGTAAGGGTATAATAAGCGTCCTAAATAAGTATAGTAGTTTAGGAAGAATTAGCATTTTCAGGGCTGCTATTCTGCCTGCCGTTGTGAGGTATTGTGATTTAAGGGAGTGTAGCTGTTGTGGTAGATTATCCATAAATGGTTTGTAGTTGTGTTTATATAGTTGGGAAGTATGGGCCGTTAAACGAGTACCCAAAAAAGGGGATGGAGGTGGGGGCCCAAAGAAACGGATATGTCTGCTGGATGCGAGATTGGACTGGTGGATGAATGTTAATCCCCAAGATCTGGGATTTAGAGGGGTTTAGTTTGTAGTACGATACTTTACTATATTCTAACAGTATGTCATATGCCTCTGCTAGGGATGATTCTGGGTCAGACACCATAAGCATGACGTCGTCAGCAAAAAGGCTGATCCTCTGTTCTTGCCCGTTCACTGTCGTGCCTTTGATGTGTGGGTGTGAACGTATTTTATCCGCTAAGGGTTCCATCAGGAGAGTGAATATAATTGGAGACAGAGGGCACCCTTGTCTTGTTCCATTTCTTATATAGATGGGATTAGAGGGGGTCCCTGATGTGAGGACTGTAGCAGAGGGGTTGGAGTATAGGGACACAATAGCAGTCTGAATTGGCCCCGTGATCCCAAAAATGTCAAGAACCGATCTAAGATATCCCCAATGTACTCTATCAAACGCCTTCTCTGCGTCTAGTGATAGAAGCAGAGAAGGTGCTTTCGTTGAATCTACCTGCTTGGCGACCGGGGACAAACCCTACTTGGTCAGGGTGAATCAGTTGTGGTAATATTCTTTGCAGTCTTAGTGCTAGCATCTTCGCATATATTTTTATGTCAACATTGAGTAACGAAATAGGTCTATAGCTGGTAGGGGAAGATGGATCTTTGTCCGGTTTAGGTAGAGTAATAATAACAGCATTTAACATCTCTTTAGGGAAAGAGCCAGAGGTGAAGGCAAGATCGAAGATTGATTTAAAGTGTGGAGCGATGTCAGCCACAAGGCGTTTGTAAAACTCGTTTGAAAGCCGTCATCGCCTGGAGATTTATTGTTGGGAAGTTTGAGGATGATGTTGTTGATTTCTTGGGTGGTGATAGGTTGGGAGATGGCTTGGAGTTGGGAATCGCTAAGTTTGGGAAGGGTGGTAGATACTAAGAATTTATTAATTAAATATTGGGTTGGTTGTGGGGTTTGAGCATCTCTGTTCAAGTCATAGAGATTTTGGTAATATGTCGCAAAAGCATTGGCTATATCTTTGGGATTAGTTGCTATTTTACCTGTGCTAGGGTGTATTAGGTGCATTACTCTTTGCTTTATTTGTCTAGATTTGACCTGTCTTGCTAGCCATGCTCCAGCTTTTTTATGCAAACCATAAGATTTTGCTTTCATGTATTTTAGATTATTTTCAAATTTAAATAGGAGCAGTGATCTTAATTTTTGCCTAATCTGTGTTATTTCTTGTGTTAGTAGGGGATTGGGATTCTTTTTGTTTTCTGATTCTTTAGTTGATAAAGAGGCTAAGATCTCTTCGATTTGCCTTGACCTCTGCTTCTTGTTAAATGAGGCAATTTTGATCATGACTCCTCTCATGTAAGCCTTATATGCGTTTCAAAGTGAAAACCTGTTGGTGTCAGGAGTATCATTAAATTCAAAGAAATTTTTATGTTCCTGCACAATCTTTTGGTATGATCTATCGTCTTCCAGAAGTGCTGAGTTAAGTCTCCATCTTGGGTGTGGGTTCAATACTGGGTGGTCAGATATTTCTAATGATATGGGGGCGTGATCCGACCAAGAGATTGTGCCAATTGACGTATTTAATACCGATTGGAATGGACCTTTCAACATGAGAAAGTAGTCAATTTGTGAGTATGATGCATATGCTGTGGACAGGTGGGTGAAGTCCTTTTTGGATCCATGAAAGCATCGCCATACGTCGTAGAGTTCATGTTTACAGAATAAAGACGTGACTGCTGGGCTTGCTTTCCTGGTTGGGGTGGTAGAGTGCAGCTCTGGAGATAGTGCTACGTTGAAATCTCCTCCAATAATGAGGGTTCCTTGGGCTTGGGATATGATTTCCGATAATAGAGGGTTCAAAAATTGTCTTATTTTGTTGTTGGGTGCATATATGTTAGCCAATGTAAACGTAGCATTATTTAGTTCGCAAGTTAGAATTAGATATCGTCCATTGGGATCTGATGTGATGTTGATGGGCTGGAAGTTCACTGAGTTTTTAATGGCTATTAGTACTCCACATTTTTTTTTTTTTGGCCGTTGGCCATGAAGATGTGTGGGAATTGTGAAAAGCTGAATTTTGGACACTTTTCTGCAGCAAAATGCGTTTCTTGGGCAAATATGACATCTGCCTTAGCAGCTTTTGCTTCTTTTTGTAGGGCATTACGTTTGTAGGGGCTGTTGAGGCCTTTTGTGTTTATAGATATGATTTTCAGCGGCATGGTGGTATAGTAGGTTTACTATGGATCAGTTGTTGTGTGCATTTGTGAGGGTGCACAAGAGGGTACCTGAAGTCCAGACGTTGTTGGTTTTGTGGCTTCGTCCAGGTACATATTTGGCATCTTGAGATGGGTTCGTAAGGTAGTTCTCTGTTGAGGAGATATAGACTGCCGAAGAGTTGTGTTCTCATGCTGACTCCTGAGTGAGAAGAGGTATAGGAAGGGAGAAAACAAATAGACAAAGTAATAACAACGATCAGTAACTGTATGTAAAAAGGGCCTGGTGAAACCCAGGGCAACATTGCAGCTGATGCGCTGCTTACGGAGTAACTGGGGGTATAGGAGTACCAGTGGGACACTGGTCTAGGTGGTCAGGTGTAGGTTAGAGGGAGCTCCTTGTCTCGCATGGTGGATGTTCGGAACGGGGGAGATTTTGCTCTGATATGTGTTGGTGGGGATCTGCTTAGGACCATTCATTGTGGAGCTTTTCCGGGGGTGATCCATCTTGGGCTTGTATCTCTGCTGGAATCAGTTGCCATTCTTTAAATAGCAATAAGCCTCTGTCTACACTGTAAACTGGGTATGTCTTACCATTCCAAGTGATCAGGAGTTTTGTTGGAAAGCCCCATCTGTATATCACCTTATTGTTGCGTAGTATTTTGGTGAGGGTCAATAGTTTCTTCCTGTTTATTGCTGTTTGTTGAGATATATCTGTGTAGAGAGATATATTCATGAACTCATCTGGTACTATCGGTGATCTTTTGGCTGCTGCCATGACCCTTTCTTTGACGTGGTAGTAGTGAATTCAGGCTAGTGTGTCCCTTGGGGCCGTGTCAGGTAGGAATTTCGGTTTTGGTATGCGGTGTGCCCTGTCAATGCACAGCTCAATATCGCTCAGGGCGGGAATCATAGCTTTCATCATACGTTGGATAAAGTTTGTCAGTTCGTTCGGTGGGATTGATTCAGGGATGCCTCTAAATTTTATATTATTCCACCTCGAGCAGTCCTCGAGGTCGGAGAGCTTATTTTGTAGTCGTTGGATCTCGTTTTCTTGGTCAGTGTATGCGTCCACTAAATCGTTATGGGCAGAGTATAAATCGGCCATTTTGTTTTCCAGGTATATGATTCTATCCTCGTGTGTTTGCACTGTTTCTTGCAGGGGCATAAACATGTTGGAGAAATCATGAAATAATGTGCTCCGAAGTGATAGGAGCATGTTTTTCATTGTACTCTCCGAGATTGTTTGTTCTGATGCAGGGTAGGCTTCTATGGTGGGGCCGTGTATTGCAGCCTGCATCAAGGCCTGTGGTATGGCCGTTTGGAAGCCTGGGTCCGGATTATCCCCCTCCCTCCTCTGTTTAGTTTTGGCAGGGCTTCGTGATGTGGGAGAGGTTGGGGGGGAGTAGGTAGCTTCGTCTCCCACTGGTGTATTGTGCCCGGCTGTGGAGTGAGAGGTATTGGAAGTGTGGCGGGTGCTGGAGCTCGTGTGCAGTCCATACATGGCGGCCGCGCCATCTTGCTTACCTCCCCTCCGCTCCACAGGGAAGAAATCTGTGAGGCGTTGCGGCTGTTTGGCGGCTTTTCTTCTCTTGCTCATCGCTTCGCCTGGTGCGCGGGACAGTCCGGTCTCTAAATCTGCGTTGATTCGGGTCCCCCGTTCGCTGTATTTTGCCGAGATGTGTGAGGTTGGAGCAGGAGCTCAGGATTACGCGGCCATCTTAGACGCCGGCCAGACACGCCCCCTTGGTTGTCCCAATTTAAAGTCCCATTTAGGGGGTTCTTGCTCTGTTTTCTAAACTCATATCATAGTGCTATAGGGTGAGGTTCCTGCTGCTTCTGTGAGGGACAGATTATTGTTCTAAAATAATCTCATAGTGCTATAGGGAGAGGTTCCTGCTGCTTCTGTGAGGGACAGATTATTGTTCTAAAATAATCTCATAGTGCTATAGGGAGAGGTTCCTGCTGCTCCTGTGAGGGACAGATTGTTGTTCTAAAATCATCTCATAGAGCTATAGGGAGAGGTTCCTGCTGCTAATGTGAGGGACAGATTATTGTTCTAAAATCATCTCATAGTGCTATAGGGAGAGGTTCCTGCTGCTCCAGTGAGGGACAGATTATTGTTCTAAAATCACCTCATAGTGCTATAGGGAGAGGTTCCTGCTGCTCCTGTGAAGGACTAATTATTGTTCTAAAATCATCTCATAGTGCTATAGGGAGAGGTTCCTGCTGCTCCTGTGAGGGACAAATTATTGTTCTAAAATCATATCATAGTGCTATAGGGAGTG
This sequence comes from Glandirana rugosa, assembly GCA_018402905.1. NCBI lineage: Eukaryota > Metazoa > Chordata > Amphibia > Anura > Ranidae > Glandirana > Glandirana rugosa. Next base: position 49,372 of record BLSH010283528.1, read on the forward strand.
GTTCCTGCTGCTCCTGTGATGGATAGATTATTGTTCTAAAATCATCTCATAGTGCTATAGGGAGAGGTTCCTGCTGCTTCTGTGAGGGACAGATTATTGTTCTAAAATCATATCATACTGCTATAGGGAGAGGTACCTGCTGCTCCTTTGAGGGACAGATTATTGTTCTAAAATCATCTCATAGTGCTATAGGGAGAGGTTCCTGTTGCTGGTGTGAGGGACAGATTATTTTTCTAAAATCATCTCCTAGTGCTATAGTGAGAGGTTCCTGCTGCTCCTGTGAGGGACAGATTATTGTTCTAAAATCATCTCATCGTACTATAGGGAGAGGTTCATGCTGCTCCTGTGAGGGACAGATTATTGTTCTAAAATCATCTCATCGTACTATAGGGAGAGGTTCCTGCTGCTCCTGTGAGGGACAGATTATTGTTCTAAAATCATCTCATAGTGCTATAGGGAGAGGTTCCTGCTGCTCTTGTGAGGGACAGAATATTGTTCTAAAATCATCTCATAGTGCTATAGGGAGAGGTTCCTGCTGCTCCTGTGAGGGACAGATTATTGTTCTAAAATCATCTCATACTACTATAGGGAGAGGTTCCTGCTGCGCCTGTGAGGGACAGATTAATGTTTTAAAATCAACTCATAGTGCTATAGTGAGAGGTTCCTGCTGCTCCTGTGAGGGACAGATTATTGTTCTAAAATCAACTCATACTGCTATAGGGAGAGGTTCCTGCTGCTCCTGTGAGGGACAGATTATTGTTCTAAAATCATCTCATAGTGCTATAGGGAGAGGTTCCTGCTGCTCCTGTGAGGGACAGATTATTGTTCTAAAATCATCTCATAGTGCTATAGGGAGAGGTTCTTGCTGCTGGTGTGAGGGGCAGATTATTGTTCTAAAATCATTGCATAGTGCTATAGGGAGAGGTTCCTGCTGCTCCTGTGAGGGACAGATTATTGTTCTAAAATCATCTCATATTGCTTTAGGGAGAGGTTCCTGCTACTCCTGTGAGGGACAGATTATTGTTCTAAAATCATCTCATTGTACTATAGGGAGAGGTTCCTGCTGCTCCTGTGAGGGACAGAATATTGTTCTAAAATCAACTCATAGTGCTATAGGGAGAGGTTCCTGCTGCTCCTGTGAGGGTCAGATTATTGTTCTAAAATCATATCATACTGTTATAGGGAGAGATTCCTGCTGCTCCTGTGAGGGACAGATTATTGTTCTAAAATCATCTCATAGTGCTATAGTGAGAGGTTCCTGGTGCTCCTGTGAGGGACAGATTATTGTTCTAAAATCATCCCATAGTACTATAGGGAGAGGTTCCTGCTGCTCCTGTGAGGGACAGATTATTGTTCTAAAATCATCCCATAGTACTATAGGGAGAGGTTCCTGCTGCTCCTGTGAGGGACAGAATATTGTTCTAAAATCATATCATACTGCTATAGGGAGAGGTTCCTGCTAGAGTTGAGCGAACTTCTAGAAGTCTGGGTTCTGCTGGTTCGGCAGAACTTCGGGACAAAGTCCGGGTTCGGGTCCGGACAGAACCCGAACTTTGTCCCGGATCCCGAACCCCATTGAAATCAATGGAGACCCGGACTTTTAGGTACAAAAAGTGCTGTAAAATAGTCCTGGAAGGTCCTAGAGGTCTGCAAAAGGAAGGAAATGTGGGTAAGGGTGGGACAAGTGACCTACAAAGAAATGGGGACAGAGAAATAACTGTAAATATTTTTAAAAAAATAAAAACATAAAAAATGCAAAAATGGAGATCATTTCAAAATGGGTCTGAAAAGTATTAATTAACATTAGCGGCCATAGAACTGTTCTAAAATCATCTTCAAACTGTGTCAAAAAAGTATAAATAAGCCGGGAGTACCTATATCACTGTTCTGCAAAATGTGTGTATCACTTTAAATCAAACCCAAAGTTAATTTCACTATGTGTGTAAAATTTTTCTTCACACTTATTTTCTACACGTTACTAACTGCCAAACTAAATTTTACTGTGTGTCTGAACTTTATGAACACGTCTTCTCTACACGTGACTAAAGGCCAAACTAAATTTCACTATGTGTGTAAAACGTCTTGTCACTATATCCATGAGGGCCGAATAAATATGAAAAA
>BLSH010283528.1:53890-74493 GCA_018402905.1 Glandirana rugosa
TTTGCAGAACAGTGATATGGGTACTCCTGGCTTATTTATACTTTTTGGACACAGTTTGAAGATGATTTTAGAACAGTTCTATGGCCTCTAATGTTAATTAATACTTTTCAGACCCATTTTGAAGATGATCTCCATTTTTGCATTTTTATGTTTTTATTTTTTTAAAAATATTTAAAGTTATTTCCCTGTCCCCATTTCTTTGTAGGGCACTTGTCCCACCCTTACCCACATTTTCCTTCCTTTTGCAGACCTCTGGGACCTTCCTGGGCTTTTTTACAGCATTTTAAAGATTTTTCATTAAAATTACCAGAACACCGGACCCGAACCCGGACTTTTTTTGAAAAGTCCGGGTCCGGGTCCCGGACACCCCAAAGTTCGGTACGGACCCGAACTTTACAGTCCGGGTTCGCTCAACTCTAGTTCCTGCTACTTCTGTGAGGGACAGATTATTGTTCTAAAATCATCTCATACTGGTGTAGGGAGAGGTTCCTGCTGCTGGTGGGAGCAGTGTATTTCTTGCACAAAAATAAAAAGTGCGTCTAAGCTGCTGTTTTCAAAAAAAAAAATAAGAAGAATAATTTATCATATAATAAATAGTGCTACGTAGTACATTTGCGTCCAGAATGAGGACAGCGTCAAATAAGGGACGTGGTCGTGGTGCTGCTGGTGTTGGTGAAGTTCCTGTTGCATGGAGAGGATGGGCTCGATTTCTGCCAGCTACACGCACAAGTGAAACACCTTCCTCAGGTGCAAGTAGCCGACAGAACCTTCAACATTATATGGTAGGCCCGAATGACGCTCAACGAATGGTGAGGCCAGAACAAGTACAGGCGCTAGTAGATTGGGTGGTTGACAATGCCTCCAGTTCCTTCACATTGTCTCCCTCCCGGTCCCTTGATGAAAGCTCAGGGTTGGCACCTGAACCCCATGGCCATCTGTCTTTCACCTCAGCCCCTTGTAAATCAGCCAAGCAGTCTGAGCCCCAAGTCATGCAGCAGTCTCTTATGCTTTTTGATGACTCTCATTTTGTGCTTTCCGTGGGCCATCCACTTAGCCCTGCCCCAGAAGTGGAAGACATTGAGTGCACCAATGCCCAACCACTTCTGTTGCAGGATGAGGACATGGAAACACCACCGCAGCACGTCTCTGATGATGACGAAACACAGGTGACAACTGCTGCGGATTTCCACAGTGTGCAGACTGACAAGGAGGGCATATAACTAAAAAGAAAGGCAGGTTGAGTGTTACTGGAATTAATTAAGTCTACTGTGCCACTCACCTATATATGTGCCCCTCAACTTAACCATACTGCATACACCAAAACAAACCAAGTCCTTGTGAGATCACAAAGGACCAAGAGGTTAATTGTTGGGGGACAGGCAATCCACACTTTTAGTAAAAGATGGAAAATTGACTTTATTATTCAATCACATAAAGGATACAGTTCACATGTGTATAACTGTATAAAGTGTAACATATACCACCACTAAGCCCAATGGAATCCTAAGGATTCCTGGGAGGCAAGGACAACACACCTATGGACACACACATATGGGGGACACATACAATTAAAAGACACTTTCCTGAAATAATACGATCACTAAATGAGAAGTTGGTGAATGCAAAAGAAACAGGGCTTTTGACCAATAGGGAATTTGGATACCTACATGTTGAAGAATACAATGTACCCACCTTTTACATTATCCCCAAAGTACACAAAGACCTAGAACAGCCTCCCCGGAAGACCGATTGTCTCCGCAGTGCAAGGTCCCTTGGAGCGGATAGGTGGCTACATTGACTCCTTTATTAAGGACATTGTCAAAGATCTAAAATCTTACATTCAGGATACGCGTCACATACTCTCTAAACTAACCAAATTGGAAATTGAGGGTGAAATGTGGCTAGTAGGCATTGATGTCGAGTCACTCTATATATCGATTCCACACTCGTACGGGATCAAGGCAGTAGCAGTCTTCTTGGAACTGCACTACCCGCAATGTGGTCCCCAAAACAAATTTTTGATTGAGCTATCAGAGTTCGCTTTGTCGAACAACTGTTTCCAGTTTGCAACCCAATTCGACCAAGGACTTGGTTTGTTTTGGTGACAAGGAGGGCAGTGGTGAATGGTGGGTGGAAGATGATGTGGAGGAGCATGATGAGGTCCTAGACTCCACATAGAATAAAGGTCATACGAGTGATGTGTGCAGTTTGGAGGAAGAGGTCGTGGTCGCACAGAGGCACCAGCACAGCAAAAGAGGAAGCAGGTTGCAAAAGCGGAGCGACCGTCCCCTAGACAGTATGCCTAGTACTACCCACCGCACCCAGGGACCTAGCACACCAAAGCTCAAAAGAGTTCCCCGGCATGGCAGCTCTTCAGACAATGTGCGCTTCCTCCTCCTCATCCGCTCAGCGTAACACCTTCACCACCAACTTCAGCACATCCAGGGGGAAACGACAGCAGGCTGTTTTAAAACTGAAATGTTTGGGGGATAAACCCCTCACTGTGCAGCAGCTGTGGATGGGCATTGAACAACAGACCGATGAGTGGTTGTTGCCACTTAGCCTCAAGCCCGGCCTGGTATTGTGCAATAATGGGCGAAATCTCGTAGCAGCTCTGGACCTAGCTGGTTTGACGCCTATCCCTTGCCTGGCACATGTGCTGAATTTGGTGGTGCAGAAATGTCTAAAAAACTACCCCGATATGTCAGAGCTGCTGCAGAAAGTGCGGGCAGTCTGTGCGCGCTTTTGGCGTTCTCACCCTGCTGCTGCTCGCCTGTCTGCGCTGCAGTGGAACTTCGGCATTCTCGCTCACCACCTCCTATGCCACGTGCCCACAAGGTGGAACTCCACCTTGCACATGCTGGAGAGACTGTGCGAGCAGCAGTAGGCAATAGTGGAGTTTCAGCTGCAGCATGCACGGGTCAGTCGCTCTGCAGAACAGCACCACTTCACCACCAACGAGTGGGCCTCCATGCGAGACCTGTGTACCATATTGCGTTGTTTCAAGTACTCCACCAACATGGCCAGTGCCGATGATGCTGTTCTCAGCGTTACTATCCCACTTCTATGTCTCCTTGAAAAAACACTTCGGGTGCTGATGGAAGAAGATGTGGCACAGGAGGAAGAGGAGGAGGAAGAGGGGTAATTTCCACGGTTATCAGGCCAGTCATTCACAAGTGGTTCGGAGGGTGGGTTCCTGCACCAGCATAGGCCAGGTAAAACATTTTCAAGCCAGGGCACAGTTCTGGAGGATGAGGAGGACGAGGATGATGAGGAGGAGGAGGAACCGTGTTCACAGCAGGGTGACACTCAACGCAGCTCGTGGGCATCACTAGAGCATGGCTGGGGGATACGGAGGACACAGATGATACACCTCCCACAGAGGACAGCTTGTCTTTGCCCCTGGGCAGCCTGGCACACATGAGTGACTACATGCTGCAGTGCCTGCAGTGCCTGCAGTGCCTGCTCAACGACAGCCGAGTTGCCCATATTGTAACTTTTCCCTCATATTTGCATATGTGCATATTTCCCTGGTTGTATTTGAGACTGGAACTTGTGGCTCACCTTGACCGTTAGGGGTACTGATTGTTCTCCCTTGGTTCAGGTGATTCCTTGTCATTCAACAGGATAGAGGTGAAATATGGCCAGCTTTTGTCTCCAAGAATGGGAGGGATTTACATCAAGAATCAGGAATGAAACGTTAGGAGCAAATAAAGGCCAACAGGATATCAATACCTGGTTCCAACGGGTAAAGCAAATATTGATTAAAAAATCTTCCTTATATTGGCATAAACAATATTTTGATTTATATAAAGAACATAAATGTGTACCCTTCAGATGCATCCAAATTTTCCCTACTTTGCCGGCAGTTGTTGCTGACATGAGGGAGACTTGGGAGGAGAATCTCCAGTCATGCTCATTTCGCATGATGGAGATCCTCTCTAATCACTATGATAAGGAGATCAGTGGAATAGATGAGTTGTTGCAACAGCTTTATGCAGATAACCCACATATATTGACTAACTCAGCCTTCGAGGATAAACAGAAAGACCTTGGGGAATTTATGGAGAAATTCAATAGAAAATTAGTACTAAATAAGAACAAGAAATTAATGAGAGATTTAGCAGTCTATGACACCCAGAAAGCATACAGTTGGCAACAAGGCCAGAGACAGAAATCAAGAAATGCATACATGCAACAACAACAAATGAAACACCAGGGAGGATTTCCAATGAAGAGACAAGGAAGAGAGGGTGGTGAGAGTGAAGTGCCTTCTTTATGTTCATCTTCTTCTGTTTCTTCGATACAGATAGAATCAATTGTGTCAGATTCTTCGGGTCCCAATAAACCCAAGAAAACGAAATTTGGAAGTCGGGGAAGCCGAAAAGACAACATACCACCAAGGATGATTTCTCAACTATGGGAAAATCTGCTGCTTTTCCTCCTAATTTTTCATTTACTCAGTTTAAACCTGTGTCTTTGTTTCCCTCTTCTGGTGAAGGGTCTTCCTCGCGCGCACCGCCGGCCGACTCTTCGGGTGGAGCTGTGGATGGGGACACACAAGGTAAGCAAACAGTTAGATCTAAGATTAGACCTGAGGACCCTTCTCCAGGGGGTGCATCCCCTTTGGGGGACACCAAGAAACAGGGGAACCTACAACCCTATTTAACCAAGAGGAATTAGATGACTTACAGATAATTAATTTGTCATCTTACAACCTTACGGAAGATGAGCAATCATTGCTCTCCCTTGGCCTTAGTTTTTGTCCAAGGTCTGAACAAATTCGAATTAGCAAAGGACGTCATTTTATTTGCCCGTAAGTTGACCTTTCATGTTGTGTATGATAAGACAATAACGCCACAAGAATCAAAAGCTCGAGACATGGCGCTTTGGCAGGATTTTACCATCAATGACTATAGAGCCCTAAAGGATCTCATGCAACTATGGGAGGAGAGTAATCCAGAGGGCGATCATGTGAATGATGACCCCCTCTTCTCCACTCAGGAATCATCCAGCATTACTACACAAGCGCAGAGGATCCCTGAGTATAGTAAGAAATCGCAATATTTCCCCCCTTTGCAGCAAAATTTACATATCTGGTCATTTGTACAAAAGGCATCACATGATATCAAACAACTTAATGACTTGCCCCCTTCGTTAACCAACATCAACGAAGATCAGTGGCAAGCTCCGAAAAATCTTAAAGAAAACAAGCAGATAATCATCAAGCCTTCTGATAAGGGGGTAATATTGTGATACAGGATAGGAAACAATATGTTAAAATGTGTCTTGATATTCTGAGAAATACAAACTGGTATAGAAAAATACCGAAAGACCTGGTTTCTAAGTTCTACCAGGAATTCAGGGATTTGATCAGAATGGCCTACTAATGTGAGTGTGAACCTTTTAATCAATTTTATTAAAACACGTTTGAGACAGAGAGCACTAGTCCCTGTACTTTCTTTCGTCCTACATGTTGTGGAGTATCGAAGATTGGCAGCGGAGACCAGTGCAGGCATTAGGAATCTAGATGTCCGGCTCCTGTAGTGTTGATCTGTCATCCTCATTGATCTATTGGAGGTAGTTGGAAGATTATCTGATCCGTAGAGGGTCGGATGAGTAAGGTGAGAGGCTTGGCATACCTTGGTGATTGGGACTTTCTGCACTGTGTGTTCACTTGGAAGTTCCTCTATGCACACTGAGAAGCCGCCTTATACTCATATCATCCTTTTTTCCATCTTTGAAGATCTGCCTTATCCCTCCCACATATTGGACTTTTTGTTTTATGATCATTATATCATACATTCTTAGTGACAGCGCTGCACATTGTATTGTTTTATATAGGATTGAGGTTTTGAATTTTATCCTTATTGTGCATAGCAGCTCGCTTATGATTTTTTAGCCTTGCGCCAATATTGTTTATTTTAATTTATTATCTAGGAGGCACTTCGTTTTGATTTTGGTTTTGCATATGTGCCTCTTCTTTTTATAGGGCCCTGGAGAGAAGGACCCACTAATAGTGACCTACTGGTTTTTTCATTATTATTTTATTTTATCATTTATATTTTGTACCCAGGTTCCTCCTTTTTCCCTTCCTCTTTCCATCTTGGCTGTTTGCCGAAGCAGAGCCCTATTGGGGGGCCCAATTAGACTTTTTCTCCTGTACGTGGGATATCAGATGCAATAATTATAGAGTAATAAATGGTATGTCATTCTGATTCACCTTTACATCATTGAAATGCCTAGATTTATCTGTCAAAAAGGGTATTCTCTAGGGAAATATTTATTATGTTCTCTATATATATTTTTTCAGATTTTTACCCCTTCTCTTGTTTTGGGGTGTTACTCTCTCTTCTCTCTGGGACGCCATACGGCAGCATATATCTCTGAGTGAGGAAGCACATATTTTCTGACGTCGTCTTCCCCTTTTTCCCGGTTCTGTGGCCGCCATGTCCATATGTGTATATAATTTGGCTTGTTTTTAATCAACCACTGTAATAAAGGAGCTGTTTTAGAGACCTCAGCACTAAAGTTGAGCGAACACCTGGACGTTCGGGTTCTGCGGGTCCGAACGAACTTTAGGAAAAAGTCCGGGTTCGGCACTGAACGTTGCCCGAACGTTATCCGGGACCCCGAACCCCATTGAAGTCAATGGGGACCCAAACTTTTAGGCACAAAAATGGCTGTAACAAAGTCCTGGCAAGTGCTAGAGGGCTGCAAGAGGAAGTAAAATGGGGATAAGAGTAGGGCAAGTGCCCTACAAAAAAATGGGGATAGGGAAAATAAATTAAAATCAAATAAACTAGGAGATGATTTTTGAACAATAATGTGTCACTTAAAGCTGCAGCTAGAACCTCTCCCTTTAGAACTAGGAGATGATTTTTGAACAATAATCTGTCCCTCTAAGCAGAAGCCTCTACCTAGTGCAGTCAGATCACTCAAAGCAGCAGTATGTGAAATCTCAAATTACTCCCACAATCTGATCATTGTGTACGATCGTAGCGATCGTTGTGTTATGCAGAGTTTGATCTGCAATCTGTCACTCAAAGCAGCAGTATGTGAAATCTTACATTTCTGCAATCTGTTCCTCAGAGCAACAGTAGTAGTAATCTCAGGATGCAGGATCAGATGTTAAAATGTCTGCAATCTGTCCCTCACAAAAACACTGGCAGCATCCTCTCCCTACACTAACCCAAGAGCATGTGACATGCAGCACTGTGACTCCAGCCTCATATAGAGGCTGGGTCACATGATGCACTGGCCAATCACAGCTATGCCATTAGTAGACATGGCTGTGATGGCTTCTAAGGGCAAACCAGTGAAACGCTTGTTGATTGGCTGCCCTGCAGCTATTCAACATGCGTGATCAACTACCAGAACCCAGAACCCGAACTCGAACGTTTTTTGAAACGTCCGTGTTCGTGTCCGGGTCCCGGACACTCCAAAGTTCGGAACGGACCCGAACGTTACAATCCGGGTTCGCTCAACACTACTCAGCACCTCTCTCTTCTCCTCTGTGTGGACAAAGTTATCTCCGCCTTTTAGCGCAATAAGGTAATTGGTTGTGATAATGTTGGTTGACACTCTGTTAATTATTATAGATTTGTCTATATTAAATTGTATCGAGTAAAAACAAAATGTAATAGTTACATACAGATTACAGATGTTATGAGTTTGTATTTTTCTATCTTTGCAGGGATCACACATCCCAAAAACCTGTGCCTTTGCCTCCCCTGAGGAAACCTTAATAAGGTGAAATGCGTTGGGAAGGACCCAGCACCAGTTGCATCCTGTGCTCCCACCCTATCCTACTCCATCAGACAACCAATGTTTGTTTGTTTTGTAGGGGGGAGATTATACTTGTATATTTGTGTGGCACTTATTTTGATCGTATGATACTGTGGTATCATTAGCCAGTGTGGGCACATTTTACTATGTATCAATAAAATGTGGTTTTAAATGATTATATGTGTGTAGGAACATTTTTCCAGAGTTGGAGTTTTGACCAACGCCATTAAAGTCCCATTTCTTCCCTAGGGGATTATCTAATTCTCCTTTTGTTCGCAATTGTTCTATAAAATAGTTGAGATTGTCGACTTTGCCATCTTGTACTCCGAGGCCAAATCAGTCACACGAATACCACGGTCATGCTTTTCTACAATTTCCTTCTTCAGTTCAATGGTTATTTTTTTCAAGACCTTATTCTTTGAATTCCTGCTGTGCACATTATTGTCAACTTTATTACCACTCTTCACTTTCTTTTTACCACCATGCTTGCTCTGCACATTCTTGTCACCTTCATTATCACTCTGCACATTCTTGTCACCTGCATTTCCGCTCTGCACATTCTTGTCACCTGCATTTCTGCTCTGCGCATTCTTGTCACCTGCATTTCTGCTCTGCACATTCGTGTCACCTGCATTTCTGCTCTGCACATTCTTGTTACCTGAATTTCCGCTCTGCACATTATTGCCACCTTCATTACCGCTCTGCATATTCTTGTCACCTTCATTACCACTCTGCCCTATCTTGTCACCTTCATTACCACTCCGCACTTTCCTCTTACCACCATGCTTCTTTGGAGCCATACTGGATGTCCAGTACAGTAAGTACACAAAAAAGCTTTACAGCAAGTGTGCACAGGGGTGTAGAGTACAGTGATGTACAGTATATGCTAAAGAGCACACCAAAAAGCTTCTCAATACACTTCAAAATACTGAAAGTGTCCTCACAGTACACTTTCAGTGTCTCTCTGTCACCGCGATCTCCCCTACAGGAAGTCGCGACCACGTGTCAGCAGGGAAGAGTAGGGAAAATGGCCGCAGCTCATGTTTGTGAACCAAAGCGGAGTTCTCATCCCGAAGCAAATTTCTATGACCGTTTCTGTTCAAGAACCGAGGTACCACTGTATAGTACAAAAAAATCTGGCCTCAATGTCATGGACAATATCATTTTTGTACATAAATATGTTGAAGTAAAAAGGCTTGTAGGGCCATCAGTATGAAAATAATGCATTGAATCAAGGCCCGACGAGCTTCATTGAGCAGTATCAACTCTTCAAGGGCAGATGCAATAGTATTCTAAAAAGAAATAGGATGTCACAACTCCTGGGGTCTGGTGACAAGTGCGTACCACTGGAGTGCGAATCGCACCAAGGGCTGTGTAGCGCACCATAAGGTTGTGGACCTATGGCTGACTGCTGCTAAGTAGTTCCGGCTGATATGGGGAGAGGGCCCCCTGGAACACAGACACTAAAACACAGGGAGCTAGTGCATTGGTTTCCCCAGGGTGCGGAATCTAAGAGCCAGTGGGTGTTCACCAGAGCCTCTAATGGTGAGGATGGGTTTGGCTGTAACTGGATCCAGGTCGTGGCCTCTGGGGTCCCCTAGCTCACACTCTGGGGGCCACAGGGGGATGAGGGGGAAATGAGGCATATGTACAGGCTTAAGAAATAGTCATTGTTTGGAAAGACATAAGTTTATTGTACCATGGATGACAACCATCTCAATAAGAGTACATACATGTAAAATAAAATAATCGTACAGTCATACTGCAAACCATATACCACATAGTACAAGGAATGACATAGCACATAATATAGTATAGTACAAAAAATCTGGCCTCAATGTCATGGACATAATTATTGTACATAAATATTTAGAAGTAAAAAGGCTTGTAGGGCCATCATGCGTCTCATACATGCATCTCATCTAAAGTCCCAAATCCTTCTCTTCTAGTCTATAATCAGGGATGGAGGCAGTATGACTGGCTAACATGCAGTTTTGCAGTCATTGTATACCAATTCATGGTGCTTACAGCGGACTGACACCTGGACTCCTAGTCCTTTAGTCCATCGCACACCTTGGTCCTTCTGGTTACTTTCCTTCATTTCTTGTTCCTGACATTTTATACACTTTAATCTGGGCTCCTCACACTGGGGACTTAATTACCTTTATTTTTATCTTATATCATATATTGATTTCACATATATCATATATAATTTATCTAGGGCCACAGAAGTGGAACCTACATCTGCTGCCATCTCAACACTTTTTCTGGTACTTTTTTGTGTTCTCCTGGCTATTTCCACACGCCTGGTCACTTCAGCTTCCATGGCAGACATCCTTTGCAGTCCTGGTTCTTCAGCCCTGTTCATGCAGCATTTATGAGTATATAGGGGGGCAATTAGTTTTTTCCCCCTTTTTATCCACCATATTTTTAGATATATCAATTCCCGGGTTACTCATGTCCTCTTTCTTTTTAGAATACTATTGCATCTGCCCCTGAAGAGTTGACACTGCTCAACGAAACACATCGGGCCTTGATTTGATGCATTATGTTCATACTAATGGCCCTACGAGCCTTACCCCATAACCGAGTCCTTGTCACTGATGCAACAAAACAACGTTAAGGAATTTGTAAGTAAAAATAGAGACTTTTTCTCTTCCCTACCAGGATTGACCACTGTACTACAACATGACATAATCACAGAACCAGGGGACCGTGTAAATGTAAAACCCTACTGAATACCTGATGCTAGACGAAAGGCGGTGGCGAGAGAAATAAAAACCATGTTGGAGTTAGACGTGATAGAGGAATCCCACAGCACCTGGTCGAGCCCCATAGTACTGGTCCCAAAGCCCGATGACACTATCCAGTTCTGTAACGATTTCAGAAAGCTGAATGATGTGTCTAAGTTTGACGCATACCCAATGCAGCGGGTTGACAAACTTGTGGATAGGTTGGGAGGTGCCCGGTACATAACAACCCTAGATCTAACTAAGGGATACTGGCAGATTCCCCTAACGAAGTCAGTAAAGGAAAAAATGGCCTTCTCTACCCCCGAGGGGTCCTTCCAATACATGCGAATGTCGTTTTGTCTACATGGGGCCCCTGTATCCTTCCAGAGGATGATGGGCAAAACTTTGAGGCTGCATCGGCCCTATGCAGTGGCCTAACTGGATGATATGGTCATCCACAGTCCAGATTGTGAATCACATCTGCCCCGGGTGCAGGCAGTGGTAGATTCCCTAAGGGTAGCAGGTTTAACAGCCAATCCGAAAAAATGTGCCATAGGTCTGGAGGAGGCCAAATACCTTGGAAATGTTATTGGTCTGGGTCTGATCAAGCCCCAGTCCAATAAGATTGAGGCCATTCAAAAGTGGCCCCAACCGGTGAACAAGAAACAGGTTCATGCCTTCCTGGAGATTACAGGGTATTACCGATGCTTCCCCCCATGCCATCATTGCCATCCCTCTGCCTGATCTGACGAATGGTAGAGGGTCAGGAATGGTTAAGTGGAATCCCGAAGCTGAGAAGGCCTTCCAGAAGTTAAAGCAAGCCCTTTGTGTACAGCCGGTGCTCGTGACCCCAGACTTCACAAAGGAGTTTGTGGTTCAAACCGACGCCTCTGAGGTGGGACTATGTGCTGTTCTGTCCCAGATCAGAGATGGTGAGGAGCACCCGGTCGTCTACTTAAGCAGGAAGCTTACTAGGCATGAAAGGAATTATGCCATTGTGGAGAAGGAGTGCCTGGCTATCAAGTGGGCCTTAGAGACCCTAAAATACTACCTGCTGGGAAGGTCATTCAGGCTAGTCACTGACCATGCCCCCTTAAGTGATGTGTAACAACCAGGAGAAAAATAGCCGGGTGACTAGGTGGTTCCTGGCCCTACAGCCATTTAAGTTCTCAGTGGAACACCAGGCTGGAAGGCTCCAAAATAATGCCGATGGTCTTTTTTCAGGCCCACTGCATGGTCGGGACAGTTGCTCCACCCCAGGGGCTTGAGCAGAGGGGGGGGATATGTGACGTTATGTGAGGCACCATAATGGATGGGTGATACTTGTCGCCTCGCCATGCTATCACTTTGAGGCAACTAGCGAGAGTCTGACCTGGGTTTTGCCAGCCACCATGGCAGAGCTGGTTCTGGCCCAGACTTTCTGGTCCACTCAAACCCCTCTCCACCTGCATTTAATGACCAGGAAGAGAGCAGAGGATAGCTCTATACTGTATCTCAAAGGGAGAAGGCTGAGTGAGCTCTGTGTGATAATTTGGACTCAAAGATCAAGGTTTGCACTGTGCTTATGTTTTGTGGGTGTAGAGGACAGCCCCACACTGTATAGAGAGGAACCCGATTGTTTCGTTTATCGCCGGATGGTGAGGTTTTGTTTTTGTTTCGCTATGTGTTTTGGTCTTGCAAACCTGTGATAATAAACCTGGCAAGCCGCCAGATCTTAAAGAAACTGACCTCCATGCTGAATCTTTTCCTCTGAAAAGTGATCCCCATGAGCTAATCTCCCAGACCGGGATAAAGAATGCTGGAAAAATTCCAGAAGGAGTGAGAAACAGGCTCACCCGAAGCATGATAGGAGTGTGGTCGCCCCTAGCGAAGCCGGTGATGTCAGTCCCAGGAATCGCAAGCCAAAGGTATCACCTACAGAGGATTATGGAAAACGTAAAGCAACCCAGTGTCCCGGAAAGAAAAATCAAGATGTTTGGGAGAGCCAGCAAAGAGCAGCTGAGATGATGCCATCTCCCTTAGCAACCAGAGGAAGTCTCCAGATCCCATGACTGGAATGTGGTAAATTGGGACATGATTGTTGTCTTGTCCCTGGTTGTGGAGTATAGCAGGAGACAATGGAATAATTTTTGTCTGCAGGCCCAGATTCCTGCGCAAATGTGTCACCCCTAGCAACAGGGAGGAAGTGCCTGTTGTGCCTGCAGGTGGTGCTAAGGAGTTCGGAAGGGCTGCTGAAGTCTTATCCCGTGGCCACCAGGGAGAGTTGGCCAGTGAAAGTGCGACAGAGGACTGCTTCATGAGACATCGTACTCAATTGAAGATGGGGATCCCTACTACTGCGATGGGTAAGACTGTCTGATTAAATGATGGCTGGAACCGCTGGTTTCATGTTAAAAAAATACTGGTTACGAGACTGTCCATGGTGATGTGAGAGTGACCCCAGTTAGTGGGGCCACTGAATATGCTCTTGAGAGTGACTTTTCCCTGTGCAGTACCCTGTAAAGTGGGAAGGTAGGGGTTAAAGTCAAACTTGCACCTGTGCATGTTTCTCAAGAGGGAAATAACGGTGTGTTTAAAGAGGAAGTAAACCCTGATGGGGTTTACTTCCTCTATGTTACCCTGCAATGTAAAAGCATAATGGGCTAGTATGCATCGCATATTAGCTTATTATGTGCCACTTACCTGCATTGGAAGCCCGCAATGTCCAGCAATGTCCCCACTCAAGGCCACATCATTCTTCTGCCCCTCTTCCTTCCAGGGTCGCAATCTCTGGCTCTGTGACTGGCCGGAGTCGAGTGACGTCACTCCCACGCATGCGCACGGGAGCCCCCAGTCACAGCACAATCTCAGTGAAGGAATGGCACGGAGGCCATTTCTTCACTGTGCATGTGCCCGATGATGTGGGCACATGCAAGTACACTGCATATCTGCAGGTTTGGGAGGTATGCAGGGAACCTGCAGGTAAGCCTTATTATAGGCTTACCTGTAGGTTAAAGTGGTTGTTACGGGTTGACAACCACTTTAATGTCTGTAAGGTCCAAGTTGGTAGTGGGCTAGAGGTACATAATGGGTTAATGCAACTTGTGGAAAAGGTTTGTGATGCACCACCTGAGCAAGATGGTAGATGGAGTGTATTGCAACCTGTTGTGTTAAAGCCTGTATTACCGAAGTCTCACATGATTCACAATGACTTGTGTAATAAGTCTGTAGCTAAGCCCATCTGCTTGCATGTGTCTCCTTGTTCAGATGGTTCGGTGCTGAGGAGTACCGATGAAGGGAGCACACATACAATGGATTGGGAGGGTATAGCCAGGTGGACATTAGCAAATGTGCAAGACAGGAATGTTCAGGAGAAATGTGTTTATTACCATGCTGATAATGTTTACAATAATATTGTTATGGAGGGTGGTACTGACAAGTGCAGGGTTGCAGATGCTGTGGAGCCTCTTGGTCTGTCCAGGCCTCATTGGATGGATTTAGTGCTACAGAGCAATGCTTGTTGCGATGAGTTGGTCAAGAGAATAAATGCAATACTAGATAGAAGCTGTGGGGGACACTGTCTCTGCTGTGCCAGCAGGGGGGTCTCCAGAACAGTCTGTAGCTGAAGGGGTGGTTGCTGCTGCAGAGGTTAGCCCTCAAGAGAAAGAAGGACCAGATAAGAGCGAACACACAGCAGAGATTTTGTCTGTGTCGTTAAACAGTAATGTGGACTGGGAGTGTCAGAGAGACGTTGTCATTGGTAAACTCACTGATGCAGAGCCTGAGAAGTTGGATCCAAGTACAGCATCTGCCAGCGCTCTGGTAGGGCACCAGGCTGTGGTTACCTTTGGCTGGGAGGAGCTTTGGTGAAACAGTGCAACTTCTCAAGCCGCAGCAAGTGAGCCTCTCTGCGTTCCCAGGATCATGAAAGTCCTCAGAAAGGATGTGGATCAGGAATCAAAGGGCTCGTTTGTAACCAAAACACTTAAGGAGATGCTTGAATGCTGAGATGTACAGCCATGTACTGGTGTGTTTTTTCCACAGTCTGAAGGTCTGGTACTGCGGAGTACCACTAGGGGGAGCACTGAATGGCAGACTGTACAGAACAATGTGAAACAAGACAGAAGTGGTTCATTGCTGTATTTTTTGCTGGTGTTAAAAGTTGCCTCTAGGTTTGATGCCGGATTGCTTCCTGTAAAAGTGATATATGGAAGAGGCTCTAGAAAAATTGAAAAGGTATCAATGTTGGCGTTTTTACCTCCTAACAGCCAGGTGGAAAGCATTTCTGCTGCTATGGTTGTGTGTATTTTGTGATTTTTTAAAAATTTTTTTATTTGTTTTCTGTTTATTTGAATAAATCTGTTATTTGTCTACGGTTGTATTGTTATGTTTTGTGTCTTTTGTTTGAGTTGTCATATTTTGTTTTAATTTTGTCTTTTTGGTTATTTATTAGTGTTTTGTTTTATTTTTTGTAGTTCTTTGTTGTTCTTCCCAGTCTATGTCCCTATTGTACCCTTTTTTTTTGGTCATGCCTTGCCTGCCTCAATATATTGCTGGCATCCGTTGTCTGCTTTCTGGTTTGGGCATGCATGGGGGTGTGGCCGGGTAATGGGAGATCCTATTGTCTCCCGTTTACCCTTCTCCCCATGCATCCAATGCTTGGATACATATGGATGGCAGATGATGTGTTTTGCATCACTTCCAGTTGAGTAATTTCTAGGCAGAATTAGCCTGCATTATCCATTTTTGGGGATGAGGAGCAGAGCCTTACATCTTTCACCCAATGTATGTCAGCAGGGAGTGGACCTCCCCTGCCACATGGATTGTTCATGGCCTCATAATTGGAGAGGAACCTCCCTCTTTGTCAATGTAGGGTGATCCTTATAAATAGTCCAGGGACTATATATAAGGGGTTGTTTTTGAGGGTATCTAGATTCCATGCTTGATGGATGGCTGATATTTGGTCATGGGCCAAGGGTCCCAAAACTTTCCTAGAAAATTGCCAGTTTACTATCCTTCAGGATAGGCAGACTATGGCCAGTGGGAGTAGAATATGCCCAGTCTATCAGTGCCCTTTTAATGGGAGGAATAGTGCCCCATTGTTACCAGTGAGATGAATAGTGCTCCATTGATTGTGTCAGTAGGAGGAATGGTGCCCCATCATTGGTGTCGGTTGGTGGAATAGTGCCCCAAGGGCCAGATAAGGGCAAGAAAAAAGCTATATCCGGTCCCCAGGTCCCAGTTTGTAGATCACTGGTCATAGGCAAAAGGTTGAGGTGATCTAAATTGTTCTGGTGAGCAACCTTGTGAATATTATGTTGGTGTAACCCCCTCACCCCACCCCCACCTTCTTTCTTTTTTTACTTTAAATTTTTTTTTTTTTTTTCATGTCTTTGGTTTTAGTACTACTTAGCTGTTTTATTTTGTTTATTATAGTGGGACCTTTGGGCTACCCTCACTGTTTGCAGTGGTTTAGGAAACCAGCCCCCCTCTCATTTAGTCTTTTTGAGTCATGTGGAGTGTGTTTTTATGGGCTACATCTATATGTGCATCCCCATAGTGAGTGTCATTAGGGGGAGAGCAAATCTGACCACAGTTATTTTTCTTTGGGGTTTATCTGGAAGATTTACGATTTTGGGATATATATATATAGTCAGGTCCATAAATATTGGGACATCGACACAATTCTAATCTTTTTGGCTCTTTACACCACCACAATGGATTTGAAATTAAACGAAAAAGATGTGCTTTAATTGCAGACTTTCAGATTTAATTTGAGGGTATTTACATCCAAATCAGGTGAATGGTGTAGGAATTACAACAGTTTGTATATGTGCCTCCCACTTTTTAAGGGACCAAAAGTAATGGGACAATTGCCTGCTCAGCTGTTCCATGACCAGGTGTGTGTTATTCCCTCATTATCCCATTTACAAGGAGCAGATAAAAGGTCCAGAGTTCATTTCAAGTGTGCTATTTGTATTTGGAATCTGTTGCTGTCAACTCTCAATATGAGATCCAAAGAGCTGTCACTATCAGTGAAGCAAGCCATCATTAGGCTGGAAAAACAAAACAAACTCATCAGAGAGATAGCAAAAACATTAGGTGTGGCCAAATCAACTGTTTGGAACATCCTTAAAAAGAAAGAACATACAGGTGAGCTCAGCAACATCAAAAGACCCGGAAGACCATGGAAAACAACTGTGGTGGATGACCAAAGAATTCTTTCCCTGGTGAAGAAAACACCCTTCACAAAAGTTGCCCTGATCAAGAACACTCTCCAGGAGGTAGGTGTATGTGTGTCAAAGTCAACAATCAAGAGAAGACTTCACCAGAGTGAATACAGAGGATTCACCACAAAATGTAAACCATTTGTGAGCCTCAAAAACAGGAAGGCCAGGTTACAGTTTGGCAAACAACATCTAAAAAAGCCTTCACAGTTCTGGAACAACATCCTATGGACAGATGAGACCAAGATCAACTTGTACCAGAGTGATGGGAAGAGAGGAGTATGGAGAAGGAAAGGAACTGCTCATGATCCAAAGCATACCACGTCATCAGTGAAGCATGGTGGTGGTAGTGTCATGGCGTGGGCATGTATGGCTGCCAATGGAACTGGTTCTCTTGTATTTATTGATGATGTGACTGCTGACAAAAACATTTTTTAAGGGAAAGAAGTGGAATGTTATGCAATGGCCAAGTCAGTCACCTGACCTGAATCCGATTGAGCATGCATTTCACTTGCTGAAGACAAAACTGAAGGGAAAATGCCCCAAGAAAAAGCAGGAACTGAAGACAGTTGCAGTAGAGGCCTGGCAGAGCATCACCGGGGATGAAACCCAACGTCTGGTGATGTCTATGTGTTCCATACTTCAGGCTGTAATTGACTGCAAAGGATTTGCAACCAAGTATTAAAAAGTGAAAGTTTGATTTATGATTGTTAATCTGCCCATTACTTTTGGTCCCTTAAAAAGTGGGAGGCACATATACAAACTGTTGTAATTCCTACACCGTTCACCTGATTTGGATGTAAATACCCTCAAATTAAAGCTGAAAGTCTGCAGTTAAAGAACATCTTGTTCGTTTCATTTCAAATCTATTGTGGTGGTGTATAGAGCCAAAAATATTAGAATTGTGTAGATGTCCCAATATTTAAGGACCAGACTATATTTATAAAACATGCTGATGTTTATGGGTGTCGGCGCTACTTTGTCAGAATATGTGAGACCTCACTTAGAATACTGTGTCCAGTTCTGGAGACCACACTTACAAAAAGATATTGATAAAATAGAACAAGTTCAGAGACGGGTAACAAAAATGGTGAAAGGTCTGGGGGATAAAACATATCAAGAGCGACTTCAGGAACTTAATATGTACAGTCTGGAGGAAAGAAGGGAGAGGGGAGACATGATTGAAACCTTTAAATACATCAAGGGGGTGAATAAGGTTCAGGAGGGCAGTCTTTTCAATATGAAACCAAAATCAAGAACACGGGGACATGACCTCAAACCAGCTGGGGGGAAGTTCAAAACTAATCTTAGAAAGTATTATTTTACTGAAAGGGTGGTTGATGATTGGAATAAACTACCAACAGAGGTTGTGAGACAGTCAACAGTAAATGGCTTCAAACATGCTTGGGATAAACATAAATCCATAGTCAGACAACAAGGTTAATGTAAAAAAAAAAAAATATAAAAAAATAAGAAAATAAATAAAAAGGGGCAGACTCGATGGACTACTCAGTCTTTTTCTGCCGTCACTTTTCTATGTTTCTATGTTTCTAGAATATACATGAGTTTGTTATAATATATATTGTTGTCCCCTACTGGTTGAGTAGGGGTATATGCTGATATACTATAGTTTAAGAATAAAATCAGGAGAGAGACATAGATTTTGTATAGGTGAAATGGAATAAAGTTAATAAATAACATAAATATGAAACCATGTAGTGTTGTTTAAATCATCAGTCCAATGAGGTGTATAATTCAGGTGGTGTTTTTCATCTATATCTTTACACTGTATCACTGTTTCAACCAAGTATAAACAGTTCCTTCAGCAACACGTGAATATTGTGCAATATGTGGATCACTGAATCCACCGGATCAGAAGTGTAAATCACAAAGTGCTAGTGCAATATAATGTTCATAAGTCTTTATAATCAAACAAACAATAAAGAAGTGCTCAGTGCTATAAGGTGCTAGTGAAATCCTGTTTTTATCCTTAAATGGTTAATCCTGATATCACAGTTCATACAGATGTCAGTGTTCCTTTATGGATTCTTTCCGTGCCACACAGGTGCGAGTCAGATGTGCTCCCCTAAGGATACCCCACTTACCAGATGGCGTCACCCCTGCAGGGGTAAAACGCTTTTCTCTGTGAAGTTCCCTGATGCTGCCCCACAGCCTTGGAAGACATTTTTTCCGCACATATTGTCAGTGTGGGTTATTTGGTTAATTTTATTTTATTATTATGCTTTTTTTGGTGGAAATGCCCTTCTTTTTCTCTTTAATAAGATTTGTATATACACCGTATATCTGATGTATTTCATATGATATATTACTTTAAATTATATATATGTATGTTAATTTGCTTATTTTCATTTTAGGTGTACAATGCTTTTTTGAATTCAGTTTTGCTTGCTTTATTACATGGTTACTGTCCTGAAGAGATGGATGGTCCATGAAACGCATTGGCAAAAACATGTTGATATTATGGGCAATATCTATTTCATGAGATTTTAAAAACTGGTATTTATGACTTTTTAACTATTTGCCGACTGCCGCCGTAGTGTGACGGCGGCAAAGTGGCTCGTTATTGCAAACCGCCGTCTCCTGATGGCGGCCACGATAACTAGCATAGTGAGCATACGCGCACCTCCGGAGGCGAGCTCGTGTGCTTACTGTGTTCCAGGGGGCCAGAGAGCGGGTAGGGCAGACTCGATCTCTGCCGGCTACCCGCGATGGCTCCCCCCCCCGCAGTGAAAGAACAGAGGACCGTGTATGTAAACACGGATCTCCGTTGTGACAGAGGGGGAAGGGCTGTGATTACAGGCTTCCTGTATATGGAAGCCATGATCACTCCCCTCCCCCTGCCAGCCCAGCCCATATACAGTTAGAACACAATGAGGGAACACAGTTAACCCTTAGAGCGCCCCTCCAGGTTAACCCCTTCACTGCCAATGGCATTTACACAGTGATCAGTGCATTGTTATAGCACTGATCGCTGTATAAATGCTAATGGTCCCAAAAAAGTGTCAAAATGGTCTGACATGTCCACTGCAATATGGCAGTACCGCTAAAAATCTCAGATCACCGCCATTACTAGCAAAAAAAAAAAACCCCAGAAGTGAATTGTCATCATTCGTAAATGTGCCAACTTTTTCACAAACCAATCAATAAACGCAGATTGCGATTTTTTTTACCAAAAATATGAGGAAGAATATAAATTGGCCAAAACCGATGAAAAAAATTGGGTTTTTTGGATTTGGATTTTAGCAAAAAGTAAGAAAGTGTGAAATCCTTCCGGGGCTGAAGTGGTTTTAATTAAAAATTTGTAATAAGTGTTGGATTTTTATGATATTTTTTTCTGGTTCTATATGTCCAGTGTTTATCACTAGAGTTGATCGAACTTCTAGAAGTCCGGGTTCTGCTGGTTCGGCCGAACTTCGGGACAAAGTCCGGGTTCGGGTCCGGACAGAACCCGAACTTTGTCCTGGACCCCGAACCCATTGAAATCAATGGGGACACTGACTTTTAGGCACAAAAAATTCTGTAAAATAGTCCTGGAAGGTCCTAGAGGTCTGCAAAAGGAAGGAAATGTGGGTAAGGGTGGGACAAGTGACCTACAAAGAAATGAGGACAGGGAAATAACTTTAAATATTGGGCCTGAAACAGGGCTTCAAGCCGGCTTGGTCGTCTTGGGCCTGAAGATCTTCAAGCTAGTTGAGATCACTATTTGTGACCTGTATATCTTGGTCTTTTTTTATAGTATTTTTAGGTTGTGAATAATGTTTAAAAATTAATTTTGGTGAAGTCGGGGCCTTCCTAAAGTGTGAAAGAATGAAAAACGATTTTAGGTTTAGGTTTTTTGGGTTAAAAAAAGTAGCCA
>BLSH010283623.1:0-27363 GCA_018402905.1 Glandirana rugosa
CATCCCCACAAAAGAGGAGTGGTTTCGGAGGCTAAACTATACTGAACGAATTGAAGAACTCATCAGCATCGCACATGAAGTGCACCCTAAATTCCTAGCTACCTGGCACAGATGGCACCTATTCAAATCGGATCCGGACTAAAAACCAATTCCTGTCACACTTATTATCCATTGGCGGGGGGGCCCGGCGTATTGAGGGAATGAGGCAGGTGCTCCCTCCCACTCTCCCCTCCCCCACTCTCTTTCTTCTCTTTTTCTCCTTATCTTTTGTTCCTCCTCTCATATCTTCTCCTTAATCTTATGTACCCTGGAACATATACTAAAAACAACACTTCCTTAAGCACAATCAATCCCAAATATGACAAAAATACTAAACCACTTTAGGGATCTATACCTTCAATACACGGACCGTAACTCAACCCACCCCAAATACCCTTCCTTATTGTTCGTTGGCAACCCTACCGTCATATCCAAAACTTGTTGCTCATCAGCCTGTTCAAAAGGATATGTGTACATGTTATAGGAATATGTTCCACTGCGTATGACATTCAATTACCATTTAATTGTTGGTATGTACTTCTCCATATTGTTGTTATCTTATGATACTTTTTTCAGATCCTTTTATTTCTGTATACTGATGTCTTTTCTTAATAAAAACTTATGGAACAAAAAAAAAAAAATAAATTTGCTAAAGCACTGGAACGGCCACTTGTAGTGGCTACCAGAAGCAGTTGTGAAAGTCCAAGTGGCAACATAGGAGCACAACTGGAAGAAAGGGACAGAGTGTAGTCACCCTATACCAGGAAGTGCCTGAACAAGGACCTTCAAGACAGGATCACCAGGGATTATGCAAAACTACAGATTCAAAAATGACTTGTTATATGACATCAATGTAACGTTTTATGGATTGGGCTCACATCTGCTCTCACTGGCCATTTTGTGAACAATCAGCAAATTGAACATCTGATAAATACGCCCCCAGATATGTACAGCCGGCTTTTCTTCTGACCAGGGTTATCCTTTAATAAAAGTAACTCTTTTAGACACAAAAAAAAAAAAAAAAAAAAAAAGAATTGGTGTAGTATACAGACCCCCAGGACAGACTGAAGATTATGATAACTTGTTGATTGACAAGATAACTCAAATGGCAATGAAGGGAGAGGTTTTGATTATGGGTGACTTCAGCATGCCTGACATTAACTGGAATTTTCAAACTGCTATTACAAGCAGGAGTAAGGGTATAATGGAAGCAATAGAGTTTCCCTATAGCAGTTAGTAAAAAGCCCAATCTAAAGTGATCATATTGTAGACTTAGCACTGACTGGGGATTCACTGTCTGATGTTGAGTAGGGATGGGCAAACAGTTCGGCTCGAGCATGAGTTCGGGCCGAACATTGGCTGTTTGCCCGTTCGATGAACAACCGAATTATCGGGTCGTTGGACCATTTGTTCAGTCCGCCGAATGACCACAAAGCACTGCGCCTATGAACAGTGCATTGAAAGCCCTGATTGCCTGAAGCAATGAAAGCTTTGCCCAATCAGAGCACAGAACACTGTCAGAGCCATGATTGGATGCTGTCTTGATGGCTCTATACTATCATGGCCCCGCCCCACACAATAAAAGTATTCTTTGCATATCAGCCATTTTTACTGTGATATCGGCATGAAGAGAGATAGAATAGGGCTCTCCTCAGTGCTACTAGACAGTTAGTGTGCTATAGTATGCTATTGTGATTTTATCGTCAGTGTAGAATATCAGTTTAGTGTGAATCTAGAGATAGTTCAGTCAGTGTGAGTGTAGTGACCACTGCCGTTCATCTTTACATTAGTGTGAATCTAGGGACAGTTCAGTCAGTGAATGTAGTGAAGTGACCACCATTCATCTTTACGTTAGTGTGAATCTAGGTACAGTTCAGTCAGTGTGAGTGTAGTGATCGTTTAACACTGTATATTTCATTGCGTTACTGCAAATGTAATGCCCTATATTTCATTGTGTTACTGCAAGTTTATCCCCATATATTTCTGTGCGTTACTGCAAGTTTAACGTCATATATTTCTGTGCGTTACTGCAAGTTTAACGCCATATATTTCATTACGTTACTGCAAGTTTAATGCCATATAGTTCTGTGCGTTACTGCAAGTTTAACGCCGTATATATTTCATTGCGCTATTGCAAGTTTAGCGCCATACAGTTCTATGCATTACTGCAAGTTTAACGCCATATATTTCATTGCGTTACTGCAAGTTTGATGCCAAATATTTCAGTGTATTGCTTTCCGTTTAACGCTGTGTAGTTCAGTGCGTTACTGCAAGGTTAATGCCGTATATTTCAGTGCATTAGTGCACGTTTAACATAGTATATTTCTGTGCATTACCGCATGTTTGACATAGTATATTGCAGTATATTATAGTGTATGCATGGAGTGTGTCTGTGTAATGAGTATTCAAATTAAAGTGCACCAAACACCACTTTCCATTGATTAAAGTGCATCCATGTACACATTTCCACATCTTTATTACATTTTCTTAATAAGCACCCCCCATCATGTCTGGGAGGACAACTAGGAGAGGCAGACGTTCCAATGGCACTGTAACAGGGCCAGCAGCGTATGTGTCCACAGACAAGGGTGGACGTAGTCAGTCCTCAGGTAGGGCATCATTTCCTCTGTTTAGTGATGTTGCCCGTGATATCCAGCCACAGCATGCAGAGGAGGTGTTGGACTGGCTTACTAACCTGTCCTCATCCTGCTCATTCTCCCTCACCCAAGCAGAGATTGGTGCGCAGTCCCCGGCAGCTGCCAGAGTGGCTAAACCTGCCTCCCTATCCAGCGCACACATGATACTTACTCCTGCCAGCCTGTTTAAAAGCATGTAAACGTATAAAGCATAAATGCAAAAATACGGGGGGTTTCGTCACACTGAATGGCCATGAAGTGCTTAAGCCCACTGACTGCTGCAAAGTACCCCGTTTTAACAGTGGGTTCCTACACTAACCTTAGAGTGAATGATCCTATCTCTTAAACCATGGAAGCAAATGCTTCTCTTTATGGGAGAGCTATCCAGCCACAGAATGCTGAGGAGGTGGTGGACTGGCTTACTAAACCTTCCTCATCCTGCTCATTCTCTCATTCTCATTGGCTAAACCTGCCTCCCCGTCCACAGCTATTCCTGCCATAGCCCCAGCTTCAGGCATGGAGGAGTCAGCAGAGTTATTTGAACACAGTGTCAGGCACTTGCTCCTTGATGATGCGCAGCCATTAATTGATCAACCTGCTTCCTTGTCCACATCTATTCCTGCCATAGCCCCAACATCAGCCATGGAGGGGTCAGCTGAGTTATTTGACCACAGCATCAGCCACTTGTTCCTTATTGATGCCCAGCCATTCCTGGATTAAGATGTTGGTTCTGAGGTTGAGGAAGGCAGGAACATGAGCCTACAGAGAGGGGAAAACACTATTACACAAATTGGCATTCATGTTCCCCCAGCCACAGCATATTGCCAAGTTGTTTCTAGGGGTAATGAGAATGGAGGAGATGCTGATGATGAGGTCACTGACATGACTTGCAAGATAGACCAGAGGAGGAAAGTGAGGCACAACCCCAACAAGGTAGCCATCATGGAAGATTAGAGAGCCGCCATCCTATTCCATCACATTTTGGAGCTGTTATCTCCCGGTCCACTTCCCACAGCTCAGATGTCTGGGCCTTTAACTGTTGTTATTTGCAAACTTTTTCTCAGGCACATCAAGCATGGCAAAAACACCAGCCATGTGGGTACCACGTGCTTGACCAGGCATTTAACCTCCCACCACTTGGCCCATTGGCAAGATCACGTAAAAGCCACACAAAAGGGGCACAAATCTGTCCCCCCTCCTTACTCACCTCAGTCTGCCCCTGCTACACCTCATGACCTCTCAGTAGCCTCCACTAACAGGGATGATGGTATAGCGCAGTGTGTCCCAGGTCCTTCCAGCACATCTTGCCAGCAGCACACCACCAGCTGTAGACTATAGCCCATTTATATATATATATACCATTTATTGCGCATATTAAAATCTACTTACAAGACAAAGATGTAAACACAGCATAGAATATCAATGTCTGCAATCGCGTGTGAGTCAGCGTGCGTTCCACCGGCTGTGGATATGAGGTACACGGCTGTGACGGACCGGATGTGACGTCACATCCGGTCCGTCACAGCGCAAAAGATGGTATTTTAAATGGTATACACTATGAAGATCCCGTTGTTTCTTTGAGTTACCTGTATCTTATGCATCCTGCTGGTTGCATTTGGGATATTCGGTGTGTGTCTTCAGTTATACTGGCCAAGAATAACCCTCACTAGCGTCCAGCTTTTTAGACCCTCTGACTGAAAAGCAGAGGGTCCACATCCTCTGGTGAGTGGGGGCACAAGAGGGTTCCTGGCACCTTTTTGTACAGAGTTTATGTGGAGCACGGAAGAGCACTTTGAAGCACATTGTCACTTTTATCATGTATAAAGACACTTATAAACTTTGATTACACGACATCGTATAAATTATCATTTTTGGATTTTGATTTTCGGTTTGTGATATTATAAGAAATTGATGGCGTAGTGTCACATCCCTAGGGTGGCGCTGTTCATTGATACAGTTCTATGGAAAAAAAATAGTCACTGCCACCCACATGCCAAGCATCTAAATGCAAGCTTGTCAAAGCTGCTGGCTCTATAACTTCTGCCTGGTGGATTCTGCCCCCTTCCATGAATTTGAAGAATGTGCTGTACCACAATGGCAGGTTCCCAGTCTCTATTTCTTTTCACGTAAGGCCATTCCAGCTCTCTACCATCACATGGAAGGAAATGTTGTGGCATCGTTGGGCAGGGCAGTCAGCCGCAAAGTCCACGGACACGTGGTCCAGCAAGCCTGGGCAGGGATGATATATTTTGTTCACAGCACACTGGGTAACTCTGCTTGCAACTTGAAAGGATGCAGGACAAGCCTCAGTGCTGCAGCTTGTTGTGCCCCCATGTCTCCATACAGCTAGTGATGATTTGAGATATGTCAGCTCTACCGCTCCTGCTGCAAAAAATACGAAATTCGAAAATTCGAAATACAAAAACTTGGAAATTCGAAAAATCGGAAATAAAACCAAAAAAATTAGAAATAACTAAATAACTTATAATAACTATTGAAACTATGAAATTATAGGTATTGGAATTTCCTTTCAAATTTGGCTGTTATTGAACGTAACGAATACAAATGTATCCAAAAATAATGAATGCTGCATCTAAACGAATGGAACATAACGACTTAATAATAATAAATAATAATAATAAAAACGTTTTATTATTATTATTATTTATTATTATTAATTTGTTACATTCTATTTGTTTAAATGCGGTATTCGTTATTTTGGATAATTCATATCTTCGGATGAATTCATATTCGTTATGTTCACTAAAAGCCAAATTTAAAAGGAAATTCCAATACCTATAATTTGATAGTTGGTTATTATTAGTTTGTTTTTATTTCGGATTTTCACATTTTCAGATGTTCAGATTTTCGAAGTTCCGAATTTCTGTATTTTCAAATTTTTGGCATTTAGAATTTCTGACTTTTCGGATTTTTGAATTTTCAAATTTCTGATTTTCAAATTTCTGAATTTTTGAATTTCCGAATTTTCAAATTTTCTAATTTTTTTCAAACTTACAAATTTATTCGAAATAACGAATTTTGATCATAACGAATTACCTGAAAAAAAGAAAAAAATAGGAATATAACAAAAATTAACAAATTTTTCGGCAGTGCACATGTCTACTTCTTAGACAGTTATTCCGTTTTCCCAAGATTCTTATCTGGAGAGGATAACTATGGTGAGACATCTCACGTTATATGTAGAACATAATTCTGGTATTTCAGCACTCTTGTTACACATAAAAAAGCCTTGCATAGCTACAGATTGAATGAACGGTGTAAGGCCTCATATGCACAGGCGTTTTTACAGCCACGTTTTTGAGATGTTATTCAATGACCTCATACACACACAGACATTTTTGAGCTGTAAGTGGCATAGACCTTTTTAAGCTGTAAAAAAAACCCAGGACTAGCGCATTCTGAAGCTGCAGCACTAGAGCTGTTTTGACGCTGACACTGGCAAAACACTCAAAAACGCAGCTTAACGTTGTATACACAGCATTAAGCCTTGTCAGGCGTTTCTCTGCCTATATTCAAAATCAATGGTTCCCTATGGGAACCCATTCATTTGAATAGAAGTTGCACCAGAAGTCGGATCATGATGATCCGACTTGCGGTACAACTTGTGTGCTGAGGATCTTGAAGGAGAACCCTTGCAAAAATGAAAAAAAAATACGTGGGGTTCCCCCCAAGAGATGCCAGGTCCCCCCAAAATCCATACCAAACCCTTATCTGAGCATGCAGCCTGGCTGGTCAGGAAAGGGGGGGGACGAGTGAGCACCCCCCCTCCTGGATCATACCAGGCCGCATGCCCTTGACATGGGGGATGGGTGCTTTGGGGCAGGAGGGGCACTGCGCCCCCCACCCCAAAGCACCTTGTCCCCATGTTGATGAGGACAAGGGCCTCTTCCCGACAACCCTGGCCGTTGGTTGTTGGGGTCTGCGGGCTGGGGCTTATTGGAATCTAGAAGCCCCCTTTAACAAGGGGGCCTCCAGATCCTGGCCTCCAACCCTATGTGACAGAGTATGAGGTACTACCTACCCATTTACCTAAAATGAAAATGTCAAAAATAAACACACTGCACAGGTTTTTAAAGTATTTTATTAACCACTTCTCTTTAGGTGGACGTCATATGACGTCGCTACCTTTGAAAAGTGATATCTGAATGGTGCCTGCAGCTGCAGGCACCATTCAGATATTGTTATTTAGAGCCGGCGATTCTGATCCATTCTGAGCCGGCGATGATCGAATCCACCCCCCCAGTTTCCGTGAGCCGACTGAGCGGCTTTTTTTTTTTGGGCTGTCATTTTTTTCAAACAATATTTTTTTCTCTTTTGCATTTTACTGTAAATATGAGATCTGAGGTCTTTTTGACCCTAGATCTCATATTTAGGAGATCCTGGCATGCTTTTTCCTGTTACAAGGAATGTAATAGGAATACAAGTGATCAATCTTTTTTTTTTTTTTTTTAAAAAGAACAGAGTAAAAATAAAAAGTAAAATAAAAAGTAAAATAAATAATTAAAAAAAAAAATTAAAGCGCTCCGTCCCCGCGAGCTGCGTGCAGAAGCGAATGCATACTTAAGTCCCGCCCACATATGAAAACGATCGTTAGAGTGAGGGCAACAATTCTAGCACTAGACCTCCTCTGTAATTCAAAACTGCTAACCTGTAAAATTTTTTAAACGACTCCAATGGAGATTTTTAAGCTGCAAAGTTTGTCACCATTTCGCGAGCGGACGCAATTTTGAAGCATGACATGTTGGGTATCATTTTACTAGGAGTAACATTATCTTTCACAATATGGAAAAAATGTGGCCTAAATGTAATGTTTTCTTATTTTTTAAATAATAAAAACTGAATTTATTAAAATAAAGCACACTTGGAAGACCGCTGCGCAAATACGGTGTGACAATGTACCCCACACTCATTCACATAGGGTGGGGGGCCAAGATCTGGGGGGCCCCCTTGTTAATGGGGGCTTCCAGATTCCGGTAAGCCCCGCCTGCAGACCCCGGCAACCACCGGCAAGGATTGTCAGAAAGAGGCCCTTGTCCTCATCAAAATGGGGACAAGGTGATTTGGGGCCCCCCTGCCCCAAAGCACCCAACCCACATGTTGAGGGCATGCGGCCTGGTATGGTCCAGGAGGGGGGTGCTCGCTCGCCCCCCCTTTCCTGACCTGTCGGGATGCATGTTGGAATAAGGGTCTGGTATGGATCTTGGGGGGGACACCATTTTTTTTGGCGTGGGGGTTCCCCGTAAAATCCATACCGGACCGAAGGGTTTGGTATCTCTTGGGGGGGAACCCCATGCAAATATTGTTTTTCATTTTTGATGGGGTTCCCCTTCAAGATCCTCAGCACACAAGTTGCACTGCAAGTTGGATTATCATTATCCGACTTCTGGTGTGACTTCTATTCAAATCATTGGGCTCCCATAGGGAGCCATTGATTTTGAATAGAGGCAGAGAAACACCACTGAAAGCTAGTGCAGAAAAACGTGCATTGACGTCAATGCATAACACTGATAAAATTGCGTTTTTAACATGGCTTATTTCCGGGGTTGGTACTAGCTTTACAGCTCATTTTTCATAATGCTCATGTGTATGAGGCCTAATAACTAAACATAGAGGTGACCACTTTGTTTTTAGCCACCATTTTCCCTCAGTGCAGTTCCATTTGCCCAAGCTATATCAGGATAATTGAAGTTGCCTATAATATAACATTGACCTGTTTCCCTGTCATTTTATTTATATTTGTGTAAAAAAATAAAAATATATATACTCTTTTCCTTCCTTACAATCATTACATCATTGTTAAAAAATGCTTTTCCTTGTTTTGTGTGTTTTGGTCATATATCTTTTGAATCTGAATTCAGTATATATATATGGTATGCAATCAATTTGCCTTCCATAATTTGTTATACACATTGGGAATTTTGGCTGGGCCTGTTGGAGCCGTGTATTCGGGGTCACTTGTCCCCTGGGATTTGTCGCTTCGGGAGCTGTGATGCGCACTGCTGGTCCCCGCACTTCCTCCCATTTAGTGGGGATTGAGGCGGGGGCGTCGGCACTGCGCATCAACGTCACGGCTGCACGCCGGATGGGCGGTGTCTCCGGGCGCCGCGATCATTTTGGCGGGGCTTGTCCATCTAGCGTGCACCAGGGGGGGAGTGGGTTTGAGGTGGTCTGGGCGGTGGCTTTCCCTCTCTCCCGCCCCTCTCCATCTGCACGCCGCTGTGATGTTGGGGGCTGGCTTGTGGCGGCTTCCCCCATATATAGGGCAGCTTGACATGGCGGGCAGACATGTGGATACACACTTTCTGCACAACAGGACACTTACTTGTCTGGTCCCCCTCCATCACAGGTATGACACATCCTTCCCAACCCTCCAACCTATCACTCTCCCGGCACCTCCTTGGTGCTTCCCCTCCCACAATTCTACACTTTACATCCCCATGTGTGCTGCACTGTTTTTTGTTTCTACCTCCTTGCCTTTTGCTTTTTCTTTCTCCTTTTCTTCTCTTTCCCCACACACATGCATATTCACTTACTTTACACCATTCCCCAGGTACGATATTTGGCATCCTCACCACCACCACTTCTGTTCGCCATGTTTTCTGTCGTGTTTGGGGTGGCCGCCCCCTGCCATGCCCCCAGAGCTCCCGAGGTGATGCTCCCGGACGGTTTGTGTTATCCGGCATGGACACCTACTCCCAGCAGAAAATTTTATGTAAGCCTTTTTCCTTGGAGGCTTTTGCTCTTTCTTTTATTTTTTAATTTTTTTAATTACTTAATTTTTTAATTTATTATATTTTATTTATTTATAATTTAGATGAATTCAAAATCTTATTTTTTGTAAGCTATTAATGGTATGCCTTATGTATTTTCATTTTCAGATGGGCTTGCTCCTGACGAGTGATTATAAAAGATCACGAAACGCGTAGAGCTACTAACGGTCCTATCAAAAAAACTATATTCATATTTATGATTCTTTATTGTATCTGATATGCTCATTTTATTGGTGTAACCCTTTGGAGTTGATATATGATTAGCTATGAGCTACAAATATTATTCAGCCCTGTGCGACCATATGGGTGTCTTTGTGAATTACGTCTATTTGAAATAGTACAGTGTTATGTATATATTTTTGTATATCTCTGTACCATTGTAGAGCATGGTCTCACATTGGTATGTTTGCATGATTTGAAAATAAATAACACTGTTTTCATATTCAAGTTTTTTCATTCACCACTGCACGCCTCATATAAAGTCCCACTTTTGCCCCTTCCCCCTTTTATTAAAAAATACTGACAGGGATGGAGGCCTGGTATCCCTTGTAGGCCAGGCCTCATTTTAAAGTCCCATATCCTATTTCTTACCTGTCATTTTATGTTTGTGAAAGGAGCTGACACTCCTACGCATCCTTTATGTTAAAGGGCCTATAACATACTCCAAAAATTAAAACAGTATGAAACCCAAAAGCAAACATTTAATACAGTACATTGCTGTATAAATTCCATAAGTAAGTCCATAGAAATGAATACTGTCTTTATAAAACAATCCAAGTGTGTTGAATAGTAGACTCTGAGTTCAAAATCCACCAGCATGCAAAGTGAACCTCCACCATTTATAGATAGGGTACCCTTACCAGAAAATTCTGGATCTATGAGCATGAGCCAGGTTATGATCAACCTTCCAGGACATCCACTGGACTCCACAGTTAGACACCCAAGGCATAAAGATCCAGGAACAGCTCAAAACAGGATTCAGATAGGCAGGATCTGGCATATATCACAATAGACCTCAGTGAACCTCCTTTAACTGCCTAAAGCAGGTATCCGTGTCTGTAACTGCCTAAAGCAGATACCTGCTTTAGGCACTTAAAGGAGGTTCACTGAGGCCTAATTTCCAATACTTCACAGAATTATAATGCTCCTCAGAAGTTTTTGCTTTAATTTTGTTTGCCAAACTTCTTGTATTTGTGAACATACATTTTAATTTTGTGTTACTGTTTAATATTTTATTAATGGTCATTCTTGAATTACAATGTGATTCTGCAACACTTTCCATATTATACTTAGAAAATACAAATTCCTTGCCATGTACTTTGAGCCCCGCTTCACTCTCTGTTCCACCCAGGGCCAGTTGCAACTATTTTTATCTACTTAGGCAAAGGTACATTTTGGTACCCCCCCCCCATGCCAGCACAAGTCCTCTTCCCAGCACCCTGACATTCCTGCCACACCAGCACCCTGCCATCCCTGCTCCCTGCAACCCCTGCTCCTAGCAATCTGCCATCCCTGCTTCTAGCAATCCCTGCTCCCAACACCCTGCCATTCCTGCTTCTAGCAATCCCTGCTCCCAGCACCCTGCCATCCATGCCACACCAGCACCCTGCCATTCCTGCTCCAAACACCCTGCCATCCCTGCCACACCAGCACTCTGCCATCCCTGCTTCCAGCAATCCCTGTGTCCCAGCACACTGCCATCCCTGCCACATCAGCACACTGCCATCCTTGCTCCCAGCACCCTGCCATCCCTGCTTCCAGTGATCCCTGCTCCTAGCACCTGGCCATCCTTTAGCCCAGCCTGCCACCCCAGCACCCTACCACCTCTGCCCCATCAAATTTTGGCTAGGATGTTAAGGATGGGCAGTCCCCGATCCTGCATACACATCACTGATTACCGATCTCCCCTCTCCAGGCTCCCTCCACCTTTTCCAAGGCAGGCTGAGTCAGACACAAGGCTGATCTGGAGCTACGATGCTGGCCAGTGGTTGGCTGCACTCACCCCTGGAGCTACAATGCCATACAGATCTTACTGCTACACCAGCTGGCCGCACTCACCTCCAGAGCTTCTTTCCTCCATCCTCTCCGCCAACCACTTCACATTGTCCCAAATCCAGCGATCTCCAGACACGTCCTCTATCCTCCTCTCTGTGGTAGTATCTGAGTGTCACAGCCTCTCTGACACAAGGGAACTGTGCAGCCTTTTAAATGGGCATCAAAGTGGCCCTGCCCAGTCCACCCCTGACTTTGAGCTTCAGCTTCTTGGATTTTACCACCCTCCCCTCCTGGCGCCCTCAGGTGGCTGCTTAAACTGCCTATTGCTTGCGCCAGCCCTGGTTCAACCATCCCTAATATCCCATGCCCTCTGACCTTTGCTTTCTATATGGTATATTCTTTTTTTTATCCCTTCCCTGCTATCTTATTTTATTAGCTCCTCCAACATTTAAACCATTTTTACCTCAACAGAGCTGCACTCTCCCTATTAAGATACAGACCATCCCTACAGTAGAGCCAGTAGCCAACCAAATCAGCCCAGTTCAAATTCTCCTGCTTACACCAGTTTCTTAGCTACTTCTTAAGCTCCCTAGGTTCCTTCTGCCTTTCCAGTGTGGCTTGTGGCATAGGGAGTAACTTGATACCTAAGTATTTTTTAGGTTGATTTATCTTCCTCTAATTTTGTCATTCATAGCAATATGTACCATGACAGCTAGGTCCACAGCTGGTAAACAGAAGATTTTCAGAAATGCATTCCAAAATTCAAAATGATTAATAACTATTTCTTTGTATACAGTACTAAAAAGTGAATGACTATCATGACATACCCATATATGTTCTGAATCATCTCATTCACAGGTGTGTATCTTGTATAATAAATACTTTGGGCTACAAGTAAAGAGCTTTTAATATATTACTGTATAACTGAATATGGCAAACTATATAATTTATATGAAAAAGTAATATACCAAAGAATAATGCATTCATCTAAATACAGCGGAGAGAAAATAAAATGACCTTTCTAACTTGGATGGCTAATTTGTTGAATTTACTCTTAAATATTTAAATACTGCTGGTATCAGTCTTTCTGTCTGGAAAAAAAGTAAACTTCCAAAGTTTGCTTAGGTTGTTTTCCTATTTCTACTTAGGACATATCTATTAAAAGCCAAGTATTATAGAAAATAATGTATTTGATGTCAACTGTAGTGAGTGCTGCACTTCATATTCATTTATAGAGGATGGTTAAATGTACCATCCATCAATAAAAGAGGGAGAGGTAATTGAAGTACTATGTTTGCAGCCTAATACATATTTCATTGATTTGACTGCATTTGTTTTACTTACTTAAAATCATTTACTGAGAACTTGAGACAGTTATGAGTTATGTTGGAGCATAAGGTGGTTTCGTGGAAAAGTTCAGTAACACATATTCATATGCAGGAACACAAATCGGGTGATGATTTATGAACATAATGTCTTTATCCACAGTGTATATTGTTAGTTGATTTAGCACATACACAACCATGTGAAAATCATTGTAATTTATGAATATTTTAAGTTGTTAAACATTTATAGGACACCATTCCAAGCTTTTGAGAAGTAAAAATGGAATAATTAAATTTCAAAAGATTCAAGAATTAGACCAGCCTCTGAACCACCTTTCGCATACTTTACAGGACTTCAAATATTTAAAGAGAAACTTACAAACTGATCCAGGGTTGGACTGGGGTACCTGGAGTCCACCAGCAAGTGGAAGGCCCACTGCACAAAGTGTGCCTGGGAGAAAATTAGGTGTGGCTACAAAGTGGTGCATGTTGGGTGTGATTTGGAGGGTCATGGTCAGATAGAGTCTTAGGCCTCATGCACACAGGATATTTAAAAAACGGTCCAAAAACGTCAGTAGCTTTGCAGTGAGTTTTTCAGTTTTTTCAGCATTTTGCACTAGCGTTTTAGAGCGTTTTTGAGCAGTAGCTTTTATGTTTTGTTTTTTTTCCTCGATGGATCTAAAACATCCAAAAACGTCGGTGAGCAGTGTTTTTGCACATTTTTGAGCATTTTTACATCTGAAAAACATCTCTCTGAACCCACTAGTCTTGGGTTTTTTTTACAGCTCAAAAATGCCCCACCTAAAAACAGTTGCTAACAACCTATGTGTGCATGAACACATAGGATAACATGATGAAGAGTTTATTGACTGTAGGAAAAAACATCTGAACTTTGAAACAGCAGCTGTAAAAACGTCCAAAAACTTCCTGTGTGCATGAGGCCTTAGAGTACCTACAGTACACGTTTGACACACTGTCCTTGTGCCCAAAAATACTTTGTAATTACAATGCTACAAGAAAGTTTTACAGACATATATAGACCTTAGGACCAAATATCATTTTTCGACACCCTTCATATCCAGTATATGTGCTTTTTGTCTAAACCTACCTTCTAGAACTACAATGAAAACACTTGTGGGCTACTTAGTAACTGTCAACCATTGAGACAATTAACAGTAGTATGTAATGTACAGATCAGCTTACAGAATGTATCAGTCAGGGGTCTGTGACTTATACTATACCGTAAAGACCGCAAAACTTACACTACTATTCATTGGGTGGAAAAAAAAATTGGTGTTGGTGGCAATGGGAGACAAAAATGCCATGCATCTCTGATAAGTGGAAGGAAAAATGCTTGACATCATTGGACGGTGGAAGGGAAAATGCTGCCCTGTCATTGGTAGTCACAGTGGGAGTAAACTTTCTTTGCATCATTAGTTAGTGGGAAAAAAAATGCATTGAGACATTGGTCAGCAGGAAAAAATTAGGGTGCTCCACTGGTGACATTAAATGGCTTACCATC
The DNA here is from genome assembly GCA_018402905.1 of Glandirana rugosa. Lineage (NCBI taxonomy): Eukaryota > Metazoa > Chordata > Amphibia > Anura > Ranidae > Glandirana > Glandirana rugosa. The sequence goes on from BLSH010283623.1 coordinate 14,309, forward strand.
AGTAATAAGAATAAATACTGCAATCAGTGTTTGGAAAAACTATATGTAGGCACACACTCACTCACTAACTAACCCACTGACACATCCAGTAAACTCTATTCCCCTTCATGCACAGTACCAGTGGGTGTGTAAGTGGAGGATGAAAGTCTCTTGCTTAGCGTTCTACGAGATCAACTCCCCAACACTGGTATAGGACTCCAGCATCCCTCAACTCAACTCTGACAGAATATATTTTCTAGCTTGCTACTCAACACTGATGCAAGACTCTAGCACCCCTTTACCTAGCTCTGACTAAAGACTCTCCCTCCAACACTTACAGGAGACTTACAACCTACAGCACTGACTGGAGACTTTACACACCCTCACCCACAATTACACAGACAGAATGGTCTACCTCCTCCCCAATTACTTGGACTGATAGAAGACTTTATCCCCTGGCCAGGCCACACCCTTACAGGAGACTCAGACACCCCTTCCCACTAACACAGATATCTCTCGCCTCACTAATAGTGGTCCATTCCATCCACTTCTCTGGCAGGCTTCTCCCTTCCTCCCTTACCACCAGTGCTGGTAACCAATCTCTCAGCCCTCCTTATCTCAGCAATGAACTCTTTGATAGTGTCCAGGTATCCATTCTTTAGAGCCGCTACACCTGTCCTGACCACTACACAGGAATCTCTGAAGTGGCTTGTTTACACTAAACATGCATGAAAACTGATAACAAAATTGTGCAAATGGCACTTACATAGACACAAGTTTACATCAGTTTACATCAGTTTTCATGTGCGTCTCAGTGAGTTCTTATGTGCGTTGACATCAGTTTTCATGCATGTCAGTTGTGTGCCCTGTTCACACCAATGGTGATTTCATGTCAGTTTTTTTAACGTTCATAAAACAGCATGCACGTTGCAGATTCTTGCAGTGTGAACAGAGCACATAGAGAACCATTGTTTTCTTGAGCCCTTGCAGAACGTGTGCAGAAAAACTGATGCCTCTGACAAGATATTCCGTCGCCAACCCCCTGGGTCGGTCAGCCCCGCACTTACACCCTCCCCCCCCGGGTCGGTCGGCCCCGCACTTCCCCCATCTAGGTTGTGGGCAGTTCGGCTCCTTCCTGTGTCTCCTCCTCCTCCTCAGCGGCAGCTTCCTCCTTGGCGGCTTCCTCCCTCCTTCCCTCAGCGGCCAATGCGATCGCTTCTCCTCTTGGCCACTTCCTGATTGGCCAGGAGAAGAATCAGGAAGACAATAGGGAATATTAATTTGCTGGCAGCACTCATGCAGCCTCGGACCATGACACTCCCACCACCATGCTTGACTGTAGGCAAAACACAATTGCCTTTGTACTCCTCACCTGGTTGCCGCCACACACGCTTGACACCATCTGAACCAAATAAGCTTATCTTGGTCTCATCAGACCACAGGACATGGTTCCAGTAATCCATGTCCTTAGTCTGCTTGTCTTCAGCAAATGGTTGCAGGCTTTCTTGTGCATCATCTTTAGAAGAGGCTCCCTTCTGGGATTACAGCTATGCAGGCCAATTTGATGCAGTGTGTGACGTATGGTCTGAGCACTGACAGGCTGACCCTCCACCCCTTCAACCTCTGCAGCAATACTGGCAGCACTCATACATCTTTTTCCCAAAGACAACCTCTGGATATGCTACTGAGCATGTGCACTCAACCTTTTTGGTCAACCATGGTGAGGCCTGTTCTGAGTGGAGCCTGTCCTGTTAAACCTCAGTATAGTCTTGGTCACAGTGCAGCAGCTCAGTTTCAGGGTCTTGGCAATTTTCTTATAGCCTAGGCCATCTTTTTTAATTCAATATGCTTTTATTGAGAAGAAGTTTTCAGGACATAGTCATGTTATTCAACAGTGTTATATATAAAGTTGTCCATACAGGGTTAGAATACAGTTCAAACATGTAAGAATCATTCAGTAAAGAACAGGGTAATTCCAAAGAGTGGTTGACGTTCATCGAACAAAAATAACTAATTAACCAGGGATTATTTTGATGGGCTTAAGTCTTGTGTCAGGAGGCCAGTGACTCACCGTGGTTTCGGTGAGGATTCTAGTGAGCCTAGGCCATCTTTATGCAGAGCAACACTTCTTTGTTTCAGATCCTCAGAGAGTTCTTTGCCATGAGGTGCCATGTTGAACATCCAGTGACCAATATGAGAGAGTGAGAGCGATAACACCAAAATGTAACACACCTGCTCCCCATTCACACCTGAGACCTTGTAACACTAACGAGTCACATGACACTGGGGAGGCAAAATGGCTAATTGGGCCCAATTTGGACATTTTCACTTAGGGGTGTACTCACTTGTTGCCAGCAGACATTAATGACTGTGTGTTGAGATAATTTGAGGGGACGGCACATTTACACTGCTGTACACTCACTACTTTACATTGTAGCAAAGTGTCATTTCTTCAGTGTTGTCACATGAAAAGATATACACGTGATAAAATATTTACAAAAATGTGAGGGGTGTACTCACTTTTGTGAGATACTGTATATTATAGTAAACACAGTTCATACTATTTTGTGCAGTTGTGCAGTTTAGTAGTAAAAATAGCTGTCTAAGAGCATACTTTCTTCTACCTAAAGTGATACTAAAGTCTTGTTTTTTTTTTGTTTAAAAATAATAAACATGTCATACTTACCTGCTCTGCGCAGTGTATTTGCACAGAGCAGCCCCGATCCTCCTCTTCTTCGGTCCCTTGTTGTCGCTCCTGGCCTTTCCCTTCTGCCATGTGCCCCCACAGCAAGCAGCTTGCTATAGGGGCATCTGAGCCGAGCCGCTGCTCTGTGTGTCCATTCAGACATGAAGCCATGGCTCAGCTCGCTCCCTCTGTCTCCTCATTGGCTCACTGACTTTTATTGACAGCAGCGGGAACCAATGGCGCCCGCTGTGTGTCTCAGCCAATCAGAAGGGAAAGTCCCGGACAGCCGAGTCTCTCGTGCAACATCGCTGGATCGAGATGGGGCTCAAGTAAGTATTAGGGGGGGGGGCTGAGGGGGCTGCTACACACAGAAGTGTTTTTATCTTAATACATAGAACGCACTAATATTAAAAAAAAAAATTCGGCCTTTGAGAACCACTTTAAAACTAAACTCTAAGCAGATACAAAATACTCAAATGTATATCTCTATTTGTTACTACATCACTAAGTTTATGTTTTACATACAAGCAATGTAAATACCTAAATTTGGCCTTCTCAGTCCATGTATAATAGGGCTGAAGAGTGAGAGCAAAAAACATTACAGGGAACCAATCAGTTCATATGCAGACAAAGCATGCTGATGTAAAAAGGAAGCAAAGTGACAAAGAGATGATCTTATCACTGTGCTGTTTTTTTATTCACTGTCCAGTAAGAGGCTGGGGGAGGTCTAGAACAACCTTGGCCCAGAGACAGTGGGATGCATAATGCAGGGCCAACAGAATGAGGACATCTAGTGGCACAAAAAAAGTACTGTTTAGGAAATTACTGGACTGAAAGTAAATATTGAAGTAAAGGTTTTGTGGTTTTGTTATCTTATCTATCAATAAACTAATCATTTTTATCTTTTTATTTTAGTCTGGGATTCTGCTTTAATGGCTTCATGAATTCATAGATAAGCTAACATACAATGGTACTTTAATAGGTAGTTGTTTGTGTTTTTATGCAAACATAATTTGGGTGACAATAAGAAGATGTTTTGGGTTTTAAAAGCCAATTTATGCACAACTTAAATGTTTTTAAAAAAAGTGTAATCCCTATAGTAAAAAAATACATACGTTTTACAGAATAGTGCTAAGAAACTGTATAATAAAATAGTATTTGCCTACATACAGGTACATTTTACTGTAAGCATTTGAAGAGCTTAACAATATACAGTTTTAGATGCTACTCCCCTGATATCAAGAATCACCTGTTCACCTTGTATATTCTACAAAATGGTTTTGTGATTTACTGCTTTTAGTTGAAATACATTTTTCATTTTTAAAGAATGGGAAAGGCAGTTCCTTTTAAAAGACTAAACATTTTATCTATCATTTGTAAAAAGAAATCTCTCTCTGGTGTACTCTTCTCAAAGATAAATACTTTTTTTATCAAGCTCATAACCACTACTAGTACAAACATATTCCAGTGATTTATGAAAATAAGAAATTAAGAATTTGCCTTGTCAAATATTTTTTTCTCCTTGAAGTGGTTTTTCCAGATCGCACTAATGCCTCCGAAGTGTGGTCAATGCTTTATTGGCCCTAAGTCGCCTATGGATCACAGCCTGCTGTCAGCTGACATCATTGAGCCAGTCCAGGCTCTGGATTCATGCTGACTTTACAGTCGGGATCCGCCCAGATGCCTGAACTGGCAGCTGGCTTAGCCTCTCTGCGATCTGCTGGGAGCCAAGCCAGCCACTCCCACCCCATGCATAGCCCAGCTCCCTAGTGAGCACTGGAGGTGCAGAGACTGACAGTCACCAGCTCTCTGCAGCCTGAAGACTGAGAGCTGAGCGATTTATCAGTGTTTGATTGCTCGGTTCCCAGTCTTAGAAGCAGCAGGGGACAGACTGATGCTGCATACACCTAGGGAAGTGTATATATTTTTTTTTATTTAAGAGAGCCATACTTCTCTTTTAATTATCATTTTGTTTATCGGCAAGGCATATTTCTCATTGAAATGTTTCTGATTTTTTAAATTAAGAATATAATGAAATTATATTTTTGATATTTATGAAGTTGAAGTAATTATACTACACAGCTTGAGGCATTGGATTTGATTTTCTAGTCAAACTGGGTGTTCATTTTGCAAGGGAATTTTTACTGTCCAAGGGAATTTCCCCTTACTAAATGAGGTAAAAATGTGCTGATCAAATCAATGTTCAAGCAAAAATACTGTTTTTTTGTTATGCATAAAAATGGGTATTTTCAGCACATTCACCAAGCTAAGGGAATATGACATTGCAAAGTGAAAATTAGCTTGCAAAGCGAACAGCCCATTCGCCTTTAGTAAGTAAATCCCACTGTGCGGATTACCAAACAACATACCACAAAATATATTTATTGCTGCTCATGGAGATTTACATGTAAATAAACCAAATTTCAATGCAGCACCATCATTGTATTAAAGGATAAGTTCCCCTTTGGGAAAATGTTACATGTTCCACCCAATTTTAGAGTGGAACACGTTCCCAGTGATGCAGCCGCCACCTTCTGCTCCCCCTCCCTGTGGCAGCACTATGGGGAGAAGTTCCCCTACTAGTTGGAACGGTTTTAAAAACAGTGTTGCCATGTGGGGCTCAGCCTACATGCCATGTCATTCATACACACAGCTCTGTGTGTCTAAATGAACTACAAGTCCCGACATCCTTACCACAGTGCTGTGGAGTGTTGTGGTAGTTTATTGAGTCTTCCTGTGAGGGAGTATCAGCTTACCCATCCGGGATGTACGGATAACCCAATACACTGACAGTGTGCAGGAAATGTATAGTTTTAATGATAATTTACACTAACGGATATCTCTCTTTTGCCAATTATGAGCGGAGAGTGTACATCTTAAAGAAGGAGTGTACCTGAGGAGCCTCTGGGTCTGTTCTCATGCACTGTTTGCCAGTCATATTTATGAAAGGCAATAATATTTGGTGAGTAAGTCCGGAAACCTGGTGTGAGGGATTTTCACTGTGGTGAAGAGTGGAGTTGCCTGACTGATATTTATCCATTTGTACACACAGGACGTTGTCAAAGGGGACTTTTCCTTTAAAAGAACTGGAACGTTATATATATTTATAAAAATATCTGAACTTCACTAGATTTGGATTAACCTCTTCCCGTCTGTGCTATGTCCAAAAGACGGCTACAGCGCGGGCCTAAATTGCTGGGAGAGCATCCATGTATGTCCTACTGTGCATGTGAAGCCTGCGCGCCTCCTGCAGGGTGCGCGGGGCTCACTCTGATCAGCAAGTCAATGAGATTTGGCTGATCGCAGATCAGAGTAAGGGGCTGATCCCGGCCCCTTACCACGTGATCAGCTGTCTGCCAATCACAGCTGACCCCGTGATGTAAACAGAGCCGGTAATCGGCTTTTTTTTCTCACCCTGTGGAGAAAAAAAGTCTAGTACCATCTGGAGTGAACAGGCCATCAATCCCGCATACTCCAGACCCACTGCTGCTAAGCAGTGCTGACCAGTGCCACCTACCAGTGCCCACCAGTGTCACCTATCAATGCCCATCGGTGCCACCTATCAGTGCCCATCAGTGCTGCCAATCAGTGCCCACTACCAGTGTTGCCTCAGTGTCACCTACCAGTGCCCATCAGTGCCACCCATCAGTGCCCAGCAATGCCCCCTATCGGTGCCCTTCAGTCAATAAGTAAGTGGTTACGTCAGAAAGATTATTGCACAGCCTCACATAGTTATGTGATTTTGGTATAATATTAGTATCTATGACAATAAAGCATAGGTACATTTTTTTTTTCAATTTCTAAGCATTAGTGGGGTCAAATTTACATTTGGTTTCAACTCGAGTGATGACAAAATTTATTGGAGCAGGATGGACATTTTTTTCACAGCGTTTTTTTTTTGGGAAATTACATTCTAATATTGAATGTTAAAAGTCAACAAAATTTCCCATCAACATTTGTCCAGTCATCAAATGTACAAAAAATGCTTGTATCAATGTTTGCATGAATGGCGTATAGTCAACAATACTCATAGTCAATGACACAGGAGGTAATCATGTCCATACTGGCTAAGCTTTAAACACTATAATAGTACAGTACTAGGAATTTGGTTATAAAAAAAGTAACAACTAATAGCATAACAGCGGTGTTGTAGAGAAACGCAATACTATTGCTATAAAAAGTTGATTACATTGCTATTTTGTCTTCACTTAACTGTGAAGAGATGAGATTTTAAGGAATAAAAATGTCAGCTCCATGTGAAATATGGCATGATACTAAATTGTGAAACTCCTTGGGCAGCAAGAAATGTTTATTATTTTGGTAATTGTAGAGTTATAGCATGCAGAAGCAGCGGTAGGGTTGGTTATTTATTAGCTGGGTTAGTGTAAATACAGACAGATCTTTTTTACCTGCACCTAGTTTTTATGATTGTTCCCTTTTCAATGATATACAGTATCTCACATCAGTGAGTACACCCCTCATATCTTTGTAAATATTTTATTCTATCTTTTTATGTGACAACACTGAAGAATAGAGTTGAGCGAACCCGAACTGTAAAGTTCGGGTCCGTACCGAACTTTTGGGTGTCCAGGTTTCAAAAAAAGTCCAGGTTCGGGTTCGGGGTTCTGGTAATTTTACTAAAAGTTCTGAAAATTGCTGTAAAATTGCTGCTGGGAAATAACTTAAAAGCATTTTTAAACAAAAATCACATAAAAAAAATAAAAAATGGAGGTGGATGTTCTTTTCAAACTGTGTGTGAAAAGTATTAATTAGCGGGAGAAGCCATATCACTGTTCTAAAATCATCTTCAAACTGTGTGAAAAAAGTATAAATTAGCCGGGAGAACCCATATCACTGTTCTACAATCATCTGAAAACTGTGTGTGAAACTTAAACAATAGCCGGGAGAAGCCATATTCCTGTTCTACAATCATCTAAAAACTGTGTGTGAAACTTAAACAATAGCCGGGAGAAGCCATATCCCTGTTCTAAAAGCATCTGAAAACTGTGTGTGAAACTTAAACAATAGCCGGGAGAAGCCATATCCCTGTTCTAAAATCATCTGAAAACTGTGTGTGAAACTTAAACAATAGCCAGGAGAAGCCATTTCCCTGTTATAAAATCATCTGCAAACTGTGTGTGAAACTTAAACAATAGCAGGTAGAAGCCATATCCCTGTTCTAAAATCATCTGAAAACTGTGTGTGAAACTTAAACAATAGCAGGTAGAAGCCATATCCCTGTTCTAAAAACAGGGGTATGGCTTCTACCTGCTATTGTTTAAGTGGTTTAGATATTAATGGCTGTGTGTTGAGTTATTTTGAGGGGACAGCCAATTTACACTGTTATACAAGCTGTACACTCACTGCTTTACAGTGTAGCAAAGTGTCATTTCTTCAGTGTTGTCACATGAAAACATATAATAAAATATTTACAAAAATGTGAGATACAGTACACCAATCAGCCATAACATGATGAACACTGACAGGTAAAGGGAATATCTCCTTACAATGGCATCTGAAAATTGGTGGGATATCTTAGGCAGCAAGTGAACATGTTGTCAATAAAGTTGATGTGGTGAAAGCAGAAAAAAATGGGCATTGCAGTTTGTTGTGTATGGGGTTATGAAGTCCATGGTGACCCATGTCCACAGCCAAAAGCTTCTACAATGGTCACATGAACATCAGAACTGGACTACAGAGCAATGGAAGAAGGTGGCCTGGTCTGATGAATTAATGTTCTGCTGGGAAACCTTGGGTCCTGCCATTCATGTGGATGTTACTTTTGGTGTCCATGCCTCAATGGGTCAGGGCTATTTTATCAAAAGGGGGCCTTACTGAGTAGTAGGTTGGTGGTCATAATGTTATCGCTGATGGGTGTATAAGATGCTATAAAAAAAAGGACATCAGTGACATTTTTATCTACACAAGAGCATTGCTGGTTGCTTTTATATGGAACATTGGAATCAGAGTGATGAGTACAGTTGCTAGGACAACAGTGGCTTATATATTACAGGTACTTACAGTATATAGCACTTTCAACTTATGCAGTGCTTTATATATATATTGTACATTCACATCAGTCCCTGCCATCAAGGAGCTTACAATCTAAGGTCCCTAACTCACATTCATTCATATACTAGGGCCAATTTTTAGACAGGAGCCAATTTACCTGCTAGCATCTCTTTAGAGTAGGGAAGAAACCCACACAGGCACAGGGAAAACATGCAAACTCCAGGCAGGTAGTATCGTGGTTTGGATTTCAACCGATGACTCTGGTGCTGCTAGCAGGAAGTGCTAACCACTTAGCCACTGTGCTGCCCCTTTTTATTAGATAGCTAGCTGTACTGTGATTGGTTGCTTAGTATATTCCAATTACTGATGTCTTCACCATATTCGTAAATAAAATCTCTAGTGTTTAAACAAATTGATAGAAACTGTAGCAAAAAGTAAATATTAAATGCAAGTAATCCTGAAGTAATCTAAGAACACCATTTAAAGTATGAAATGTATGAAAAGCTCTCATGCATAAAGGAAAGTATAGACATTTCAATACTGTATTTACATCTATTGTGAAATTTGCTATTATTCGCTGTGTGAGGCTAAATGACATTTATTTTCCAGGATTTAAAGGGTTTTTTGAGAGCAGAGGAGGCAAACATAAATACCTTGCATGATGCAGCACTCCTTTGCCAAGGAAGGAAGGAAGGAAGGAAAGTAAGGTTAAACTGGTCATAGTATAATGAAGCTGACAGTTTGCTCACATATAACATAGAGAATGTATGTCTGAACAGTCTCAATCATCGCTTAAAATGAATTACGCACTAAACAGAATAAAGTTCATATCTATGTTGTTTGATAATGTACAACGTATTTTTATTATTCAAAGGCCAATGTATAAAATCAACTAAAAATATTGAAACACAAGTAATGTACAGAGCTATCCTGAAATTCACATTTTTGTATTATTTAACAAAGTGCTTTGTCGTCTATCATCCAATTTCACTCTAACTACTTTATAATTTTATAGCCACTTATTTTTATATGCTATGTATTTATGAGGATACAAATATTCATTATATATTTGTATCCTGTGTTTTCAATATGACTGCCCTGTCTCCACCCAGTTAATTTATTATATAAAATCTTTTTCCTCAGTTTTTCACAAAGCCACCTAATATCAGTCATTAGTACTGGTAAAAACAAGTATAAGGTGAAAGTGTTTTGGTGACATTGTATAGCTACTGCTACCTACTAATTTTTGAAAGGTTTAGAATATTTGGTGTACCATAGGGGCATAATTACAAATCACTAGACACAAAAGCAAACATTTGAAATCTTCTCCTTTCAGATCATTGAAAGCAGCAGAGCTGTCAGTACAGAAGCATATACTGTATCAGCAGTTGTAATAGAGCTTTCCAACTTAAGCTACTTTGATACCAGGCACTTTCACCCCCTTTCCTGCCCAGGTAATTTTTTTGCTTTTAGCACTGTCACACTTTGCATGGTTATTGCATAGTCATGCAACTTTGTTCCCAAATTAAAATGTTATAATTTTTTTTTCACACAAATAGACCTTTTTGGTGATATTTAACCACTTACCAACCGGAAGGTTTTGCAGCTTTAGGACCAGAGCACTTTTTGCAATTCAGCGCTGCGTCGCTTTGACTGACAATTGCGCGGTCGTGCGACGTTGTACCCAAACAAAATTTGCGTCCTTTTTTTCCCACAAATAGAGCTTTCTTTTGGTGGTATTTGATCGCCTCTGCGTCATTTCTTATCGCCGCTATAAACAAAAGAAGAGCGACCATTTTGCAAAAAAACCCTAATTTCTTACTTTTTGCTAAAATTCAAATCCAAAAAAAAATATATAAAAAAACATTTTTTTTCACCGTTTTTGGCCGATTTATATAATTACTCATATTTGCGATAAAAAAAATTGCAATTGGCGTTTATTGATTGGTTTGCGCAAAAGTGGCCGCGTTTACGAATGGTGAGAATTCATTTCTGGGGTTTTTATTTTTTTTTTATTTTTTACTAGTAATGGCGGCGATCTGCGATTTTTAGCGGTAATGCGATATTGGGGGGGACATGTCGGACCATTTTGACACTTTTTTGGGACCAATGACATTTATTCAGCGATCAGAAATTTAAATGTCCACTGATTACTGTATACATGTCATTGGCAGTGAAGGGGTTAACCTGCAGGGGGCGATCTAGGGGTTAATAGTGTTCCCTGGGTGTGTTCTTACTGTGGGGGGGTTGGGCTAACATGGGCATGAGAGATCTAACTGATCCCAGTGACAGGGATCAGTAGATCTCTCATGCCCCACTGACAGGGCGGGGAACCGCCGTGTTTACATCGGCGGTTCCCCGTTCTTTTCCCTGTAGCCGCTCATCGCGGCTCGCCGGCGGACATCGGGTCCGCCCGAGCCGCGGGCACACTCCTCAGGAGTGCGGCGGGTGCACGCGCCCCCTGGTGGCCAAAATGCGAATCGCCGTTTATTTACGGCGATTCGCGCAGGGCTCCCCGACTGCCGCCGTGAAAAGACGGCGCGCGGTCGGGAAGCAGTTAATTACCACAGATTTTTTATTTCCATAAGAGTTTATTAAATATAAAATAAAAAGTACAAAGTATAAAGTATAAAGCGCACAATGCAAGAAAAGGAATATACAATCGACCCCTCCAAAGGGTGCATATTGACAAGTAAGCTAATGACATATTACTAGAAACACAGTGAGGAATTGATATGATCTCTTTTCGTTGTTGGATCGCCACCCTGTGTGGGCCAGTCAAGTGCTCAAGCAAGTTAGAACTGGGGAAGAAGATGGAGGGTGGGAAGGGGTGGGGGGTCAGCCAGAGAGATGATTTAAGTGTTAGAGGCCCGAGTTTAGGGTATCAGTTAGGGGGGGAAAGGGGGACAGGGGGATAGATCTCCGCGAATTTGCTATAGTTCTTCTCGGTACGTGTAAAAAAAAGGGAGTATATATTTTAAACCTAATGCAAATTTAGTAAATCTGGGACATGTTGTTTGTAATATTGGGTTGTTTTGAAATCTATCCAGCTTAACCATACCTTATGGTAAGAGGAGATGTTATCATTGGAAATGGCGATTAGTTCTTCCCTCTCTTGGGTTTTATTGAGTCTCGTGAACCAATTTTGAATAGGGTGTTGTCTCTTTTTTTCCAGAGTGCTGGAATGCACATTCTGGCTGTGTTTACCATATGCATCGTCAGAGATTTCTTGTATGAATGTCCAATAATCGTGGAGTGGTGTAACAGAAATTGGTGGGATGTAAATTCTAGGGGGTGAGAGGTGACTTTCCGAGTGATCTCATGAACCTTTACCCAGAAAGAAGCAATGCGTGGGCAATCCCACCACATGTGGAGCATGGTACCTAAATGGGTATTACATGTCCAGGAAATGTTTGAAGTCTTTGGAAAGAATTTATTGAGGATAAAAGGGGTCCTGTACCAGTGCGATAAAACCTGATAGTTGTGTTCTTGTGTTGAGACATTAGTAGAGCCTTTGTGGGCTGTTGCTAGAATGTCATGACAAATAGTGCCACCATCCTAATTGTCAAAGAGAAAAGGTTAAAACCTTGGCACGATTGATCGTGTCAAAAGGAAGAATCTAAATAATGGACTTTGCCGGCACTTATGAAACTGATGGGTTTAAAATAATGGTTTATTAAATCGTTAAAAAAGACAGGTTGCAGAGAGCGCTACAGCATGACAACAACCCAGAAAACAGAGAAAAGTGGCAGACAGCTAAGCAACAATTCGAAACCTGGGCCGAGCATGTCGACCGAGTACATACGGCCCACTGGGACCTCCAATTGCACAAACAAGGAAACAAGGCAGGGAAGCTGTTGGCCAGACTAAGCAAAGGACAACACAAACCAACACACATAACCGGTCTCAAAAACCCGGAAGGGAAATTATCCTCCCGACCGGAGGAGATCAATGACATTTTACGCAGCTACTACTCCTCCTTGTACACAGCAGACAAATTAGAACCAACAGCAGCAGACACTTTTCTAAAAAACTCAACGCTCCCGTGCATTACACCCAATCAACTAAGCGCCCTTAACGCACCCATTAGCAGAGAAGAAATTGAACAGACCATACGAAATTTATCCAACCACAAATCCCCAGGCCCCGACGGACTTTCCGCTGAATTTTACAAACTTACATTGCCATATATACCTCACACCCTAGCTCTAGTCTTTAATGCAATCTGGGAGGGAGGCCCATATATACCATCCGGACAGCAGGCATACATAAAATTAATTGAAAAGAAAAACAAGGATCCCCAGGAGCCAGGCTCCTATCACAAAAAGAAAAGTTAATTAAAATACATACGGACGACAGGCCTACCATATATACCCGG
>BLSH010283623.1:52058-63364 GCA_018402905.1 Glandirana rugosa
TTTAGCCCCCTTGAACTACTTGATCCACACAGTACAAATGTTTTACTGGACAGTTACTGTCCCCCATTGTTGTGGTTAGGTTTGAAGAGCCCCTTGTTTGACCCTTTATCAAAGGGCCACTTCTATGTATCGGTTCGACCTCTAACCCATTTCCAATCTTGTGGTAATTCGGATACTTTGTTTGGATAAGCTGGACGGATGATGTCTTAATCCATTTGAAAAGACGCCAACCACCTTGTAGTGCTTGTGAGGAGACAAGAGCCCCTTCTGCCTGAAAATGGTAGCAACAAGGTAGATTACGTTTGACACTTGGATATCTGAGACCTTTCCTCTAGCCATATGGACTACTGCTTCTGAGTTACTGGCCACCCTGAGGAAATCCTTTCCAGATGAAATGGAGAGTAAGACAACATGTCCCTCACTATTTGGAAGACCCAAGGGAAGGGTCTGCCCAGGTCTTGGATTGGTTACCAAGGTACGCAAAGGTTACTGTATGCCAAAGAGTGAGGACATGTTTGAGTCATCTATCGCTTAATTCCCCGTCTAGGATTACTTGCATCTGATTTGATCATTCCACCGGGGAACAGAGGATTCCATCCTTAATTCTGCAAGGTCTTTTATGTTCTAGCATACCTAAAGTTTGGAGTATGTCCGTGTCCTGAACAGGGTTTAACCCTAAAAGTGAGGTCTCCAAATGAGTCTTTTACTTCTTGATCTTCAGCATCTAGGAATACCTCGTGTAAGTTTGGATGATGCCGTTGACCACGCTGTGTGAGGTTTTAGACTTCAGGAAGGTGACTAGGAGGATCCTGACTCCGCACTGTACCTGAAGATATCCTGGCCTGCAGGCCACTATTATCCTTCTCGCTACTGGATGAATGTGGACCCTGATAAGGAGCCTGGAGACCGAGATGGATATACCCATTTGCTGATCGGCAGCCCCCGTTGGGTGTTGGTGGTTCTACTGCTTCCACCTCGGTGAAGCCATCTCTGTTAATTTCAGGTTGATATCCTGATAGCCTTCTTTGCTGTAGAGAACAACTTGGACTGCTTTTGGTTTCGACCTCCAACGGCCATGTATCTTATGGTGTTTGACCGTAAGTTTCTAGGAAAAAACCCCAAAGGGAGATGCCTGACAAAAGTTGACTCGTTTGCCTCCATTCTTGACAGTGAAAATAGGCTCTTGCTGTTCTGCTATTGTTCCTCACACAGCTGAGGCTCCCTTTGTTATGATTTCAGAGCGACTTCCACTTACAAACAATTGCCACTCTGATCTTGTTCATCTTGTTCTTCCTTGGCATGGCTACCCAACAAGTAACTAGATTGGTATGCCAGGTAGCTGTACAGCTGAAAGACCTGACTGGCTTGGCCACCATCCAGGTCTCCCTCATGGAGTCACTTGCTCCTGGTGCGGGAAGAAAGGCTTTCCATGTTATAGACCTGCTGTACAGTATCTTGCAATAAAGGACACTGGATCCTGGCTTTCCCCTAGACCGAGGGATGCCACAGCTTGGAATGAGCTATTAAAGAAAAAGATATCTAACAAGGTTGTCTTCCCAAAGGGTAAGACTACCATAATCTTCTCCTGTTAATGACTCCTTCCAGATTGAACATTGCCTGGCTAGTTATTTTTTGTCAGGCCTGAAGAGAGTGTTGAGGCAGCCAGCTGTGCCTGAACAAGAACACCTGTAGCCCTTTGTTTTGCAAGACAGCCACTACCGGATGTAAAGTCCTGAAACTGCCTTGAATATGTGGCAAGGCTAACCTTTATCTAATGAACTCGCAGTGACATTCTCACACAGCCCAGCGAAGGTACTTTGCAGGAACATGGATCTACCGAAGTGTGTATTTCCCCCTCTGCTTGGTCTCATGCCAACCTGCCATCTCACCTGATGGCTTGACTACTTGTCATGGTTCTATCTGATGAACTCCGGTCTTCATCCTTCTTTATGCTTAAAGTCAGAAAACCTGCTTTTGGCTAAAAATATTGGAGAGCAGACTCCTTGACATGTTCTTCTTAAACAGGTGGTCTACCGATGAACCAGATGTGGTGCTGCTTGACTCCAGCCTTAGCCCTAGGGAGTCCCAGAGGGAATGAAATGTGTTGGAGGGGAGAACCGTACATTCCAATGGCCTCATATCTGCCCAATGTTAATTTAGGTAAGGCCCTGGATCCCCTGGATCCTGTTCCATAATGTAGGGACGCAGCCCACTTCTCTACCTAAAGTGGACTGTTTGAGAGTCGCACCCAGAACCCCGGTGCTGGTAGACAGAAGTGCTACTGTCCCGGTCCTGGCGGTGGAGTCTGTCTTGTGCAGGGATTGAAAGCTCTTGTGCACCCGATTCTGGAGCCCTGGTAGAGTAGACAGGAAGTCCGAGAGTGCGGGATAGCACGAGGGCTGGAGGATCATTGATGGAGATGTGAAGATCCAGAAGATCACTCACCACTCCGGATGTCCTTGGACAAGATCAAAGGATCAGCTGTGTGCATCACTAAACAGGTGCAGGCTGATGAGTGCACATGGAACATGAAGAAAAGGCTGGACAGCCGCACTCTGAATCCAATGTGTTGTTTATTTGTAGCAAGGTACAGGTAAAGGTGCAGATACAAAATGGGGGTGAACCACAAGTCCCAGCTTACACGTTTGGCATTGTGGGCTGATGCTTACTCATAGTAAGCACCAGCCCACGGTGCGAAACGTGTAAGAACGGGAACGGGTCAGGGGTGACAGGCTTCTGTAGAGAGACATGGAAGACCGGGTGGATCCGTAGTGAAGGGGCAGATCCAGTTCAAATACCACCGGTTAATCTTCCTCCTGACGGGAAATGGCCTCATAAATCTAGGTCCGAGTTTCTTAGACGGGCAGGCCAACTTGAAGTTTTTGGTAGCCAGCCAGACGCAGTCGCCTGGCTGGAGTTCCGGTTCCACCGCCTTTTCTTGTCGAATGCTTCCTTGTTCGACGCTTGTGTTTTTGTCAAGGTATCCTGCAGGAGCTTGCTATTTGTCTGGAGGAAGCTTGCGATGTCCAGAACAGCCGGGATGGAGCTTTCAATGGCCAGTTCCGGTAGGAAGTTGGGGTGGAACCCATAATTGGAGTGGATGGTGTTGTTGTACGCGAACTCGGCCAAAGGCAGCAGTGCAACCCAATCGTTCTGAGAGAATGACGAGAAGCAGCGCAGGTACTGTTCCAGCGTCTGTGTCAGGATTGAGCTCACATACTGGTGGCGCTGTCCTGCTCTGGTTGCTGCAGCTCCAGTGGCCACCAGCGGGTGTCTCCCCAGAGCCAGCAAGCTGTAACAATCAGCCACACCTGGGTTCAGCCATTAATGGCTATTTAAGACTGTTCCTCCCTTTCCCCAGTGCCTCACGATTCAGTTTGCCTTCCTGCTGCTAGAGATCCTGCTTTGCCTGTTTCTCTCCACCTTGCTTCTTGTCCCTTGCATTGTATCCTCCTTAATTCCCCGTATACCCTGTACCCTTGTCCAGTATTAGCTTTAGTCTGAAGTGTAGGTGTTAGTGTTTTTGTCAGGTTTTAGGTTTTGTTTGCTGGGGTTTGTTTATGTTCACTGTTTGCTGTGTTTGTTTATTACTGTGCACTGTAAATAAATCTCACCTTTTTAAGTTATATACTTGTTTGGTCTCGGTTTCCTGGTGTAGCTACGTGTCTGGTCTGCCAAGCTGCTGATTCCTGACATAATCGTGACGCCCACCAATGACCAGATCTGCTACACTTGGGAACTTGGAGCCAGTTGCTGGAAACTTTTGCCTACCTCTGTCAAGATGCTAAGAGTGAAGGTTATTTGTCTTGTGGAGCTTGCAGTAGGGGACAAAGATTTGTGTCATTCACTTTGGCAGGATCTCACTAATGAGGAGCTGTTGGGAAGCATTTTGACAGCACATGCTTTAGCTGTTGAGAGCAGATCCTCCCTTAGTAACATACAACCCCTGATCCAGGTCTGTTCTGAGTTACTATTGCAGTGCACCTCTCAGGGCCATGATGTTTTCACTCCCCCATTTACTATGTTCTAGGCAGGATTTTTGGGATAGTTGCTGAAACATTGTGCAGGGTCTTTTTTCAAACAGTGTTCTGCCTATTCACAACAGGTGTTGTTGGATAGCATAGCTGCTGTGCACTCGTTAATTGAGAAAAGCAAGACAAACTGACTTTAGTTCAACCTCTGCTATAAGCTTGGTCAGGGATCATATCACCAGTGGAAGTGGAGTTACACAAAGTCAGATCTGCTGCTAAAAATCAAGTATCCCTTCCTCTGTTACCCCTAGCAACCACAGCTGCCACTGAGTATTCCTTACTTCCTGCTACCAGTAACAACACTTCCTCTATAAGCAATCCATTGAATGCTCCCCCCGCAGTACCATTACCCATAGCAACCTATCAGGCTTCTTCCTGTACTTTTGCTACTCCTCCTAATATGTTTCCAAGTACTGTTACTACCTTTCCCTCAGCAGCACACTCTGGTCAGCACAATGCAAGTACTTGCAGTTCTCCATTAGCTAGGTCAAAAAAGCAACAACATTTTTCTCCTGCTCTTACTGTTCTGCCACTATCCATGTTGCCTGCTGATCCAGTGCCCACTGTTCATTCCTCCTCCATGCTGCTGACTGCTGTTGATGATATCCAGTCCTCCTCCATGCTGCTGACTGCTGAGGATGAAATCCATTCCTCTTCCATGCTGCTGACTGCTGTTGATGAGATCCAGTCATCCTCCATGCTGCTGACTGCTACCGATGAGATCCAGTCATCCTCCATGCTGCTTACTGCTGCTGATGAGATCCAGTCGTCCTCCATGCTGCTGACTGTTACCAATGAGATCCATTCCTCCTCCATGCTGCTGACTGTTGCCGATGAGATCCAGACCTCCTCCATGCTGCTGACTGTTGCCGATGAGATCCAGACCTCCTCCATGCTGCTTACTGCTGCTGATAAGATCCAGACCTCCTCCATGCTGCTGACTGCTGCCGATGAGATCCATTCCTCCTCCATGCTGCTGACTGCTGCCGATGAGATCCTGTCCTCCTCCATGCTGATGACTGCTGCTGATGAGATCCAGTCCTCTCCCATGCTGCCGCCTGCTGATAATGTCCATACCCCCTCCATGTTGCCGCCTGCCGATGGTGTCTATGCCTCCTCCATGTTGCCACCTGCCGGTGGTGTCCATGCCTCCTCCATGCGGTCACCTGTTGTAAAGCCTTCCATGGGTGATCTGCAGCCTACCACCCAGCTGGACTATGCTGATTCCTGGGCTGTCGCCCCTCTGGACTATGCTGATTCCCGGGCTGTTGCCCCTATGGACTATGCTAATTCCCGCGCTGCCACCCCTCTGGACTATGCGGATTCCCAGGCTGCCGCCCCTCTGGACTACGCGGATACCCGGGCTGCCGCCCCTCTGGACTATGCTGATTCCCAGGCTGCCGCCCCTCTGGACTATGCTGATTCCCAGGCTGCCGCCCCTCTGGACTATGCTGATTCCCAGGCCGCCGCCCCTCTGGACTATGCTGATTCCCAGGCTGCCGCCCCTCTGGACTATGCTGATTCCCAGGCTGCCGCCCCTCTGGACTATGGAGTACTCAGTTGGCTTGCAGACCCTGGTGTGGGGGCCCTATGGAGCGTCCTGAGGCCACTCCTTAAGGGGGGACTCTGTCAGGATTGAGCTCACCTACTGGTGGCGCTGTGCTGCTCTGGGCTGGTTGCTGCAGCTCCAGTGGCCACCAGCAGGTGTCTCCCCAGAGCCAGCAAGCTGTAGCAATCAGCCTGTCAGGATTGAGCTTACCTACTGGTGGCGCTGTGCTGCTCTGGGCTGGTTGCCGCAGCTCCAGTGGCCACCAGCGGGTGTCTCCCCAGAGCCAGCAAGCTGTAACAATCAGCCACACCTGGGTTCAGCCATTAATGGCTATTTAAGACTGTTCCTCCCTTTCCCCAGTGCCTCACGATTCAGTTCGCCTTCCTGCTGCTAGAGATCCTGCTTTGCCTGTTTCTCTCCACCTTGCTTCTTGTCCCTTGCCTTGTATCCTCCTTGATTCCCCGTATATCCTGTACCCTTGTCCAGTATTAGCTTTAGTCTGCAGTGTAGGTGTTAGTGTTTTTGTCAGGTTTTAGGTTTTGTTTGCTGGGGTTTGTTTATGTTCACTGTTTGCTGTGTTTGTTTATTACTGTGCACTGTAAATAAATCTCACCTTTTTAAGTTATATACTTGTTTGGTCTCGGTTTCCTGGTGTAGCTACGTGTCTGGTCTGCCAAGCTGCTGATTCCTGACAGTCTGGTTCATTCTCTCAGTCTGACCGTTGGTCTGCGGGTGATATGCCGAAGAAAACGCAAGCTCGATCTCTAGAGCTGCACACAGAGACTTCCAAAATCTGGATGTGAACTGGACCCCGCGATCGAATGCCACATTGCTGGGTACTCCGTGGAGCCGGACTATCTCCTTAGTAAAGGTATTGGCCATCTCAGCCGCTGTAGGGGTTCCCTTCATGGGCAGGAATTGAGCCATCTTAGTTAGGCGATCCACGATCACGGAAATAGGGGAGTATCCTTCCGACGGGGCAGTTCCACAATAAAGTCCATGGCCAACTGTGACCAGGGGCGTTCAGGCACCAGAAGCAGGTTTAGGAGGCCCCAGGTCTTGGCCCTATCCGTCTTATTCCGGGCACAGATGGGGCAAGCCCCGACATATTTTTTGCAGTCTTCCGTAAGTTTCAGCCACCAGAAAGACCGGGCCAGTAATCCAGCTGTTTTCCGGGAGTCGAAGTGCCCAGCCAATTTGTGATCATGGCAGAGGCTCAAGATCCTGAGACGTAGACCTTCCGGCACAAAGATCCTGTTGCTGAACCACCACAGGCCATCCTTGGCGAGCAGTCTGGCGTCGTTGGGGCCAGAGGTGCCTGCTAGGTCTCATCGGATCCCAGACAATGTATCTTCATTGGTCAACAGGAAATTCCTTGCTGGTAATATGGTATCTGGGGGAGCGGTGTTTCCTGGTATAGAGTACATCCTCGAAAGGGCGTCTGGCTTGCCGTTTTTTGATCCTGGCCGATAGGTCAGGTGGAAGTGGAACCTGGAGAAAAAGAGGGCCCATCGGGCCTGCCGAGGCTTCAATCTTTTGGCCGTCCTAAGGTACTCCGGGCTCTTGTGGTCTGTGTACACAAGGATAGGATGTGCCGCTCCCTCCAGAAGGTAACGCCATTCTTCCAGGGCTGATTTAATGGCTAATAATTCCCTGTCTTCCACGTTGTAGTTCCTCTCAGAGGCAGACAGCTTGCGGGAGAAAAAAGCTACGGGATGCAACAAGACTTTGGCGCCTTGACGCTGGGACAGGATGGCTCCGACCGCAGTTTCAGAGGCGTCCACTTCGAGGAGGTACGGAAGGGTCGGATCAAGATGGGTGCTGAAGTAAACAGGGCCTTGAGTTTCTGAAAGGCCGTTTGGGCCTCAGGGGTCCACAGGAAATGGGTATTCTGTTTGGATAGCCTGGTGATGGGTTCCACAATGGCTGAGAACCCCTGGATGAACTTCCGATAGAAGTTCGCAAAGCTTATGAACCTTTGGACTCCTTTCCTGTCAGTGGGTGCCGGCCACTCAAGTATAGTGGACACCTTCTGCTGGTCCATATGGATGCCCGTGACAGAGATGACTAGTCCCAGGAACTGGATGCTGGGTTGTTCAAAAGAGCACTTCTCCGCCTTTGCATATAATCCATGCTGCCGTAGCCGACCCAGAACCTTGGCGACATGTACATGGTGCTCCTTGAGGGAGGGGGAGAAGATGAGGATATCATCCAAGTAGATTATCACAAAGTGATCCAGAAAGTCCCGGATAACGTCATTGATGAAGTGTTGGAAGGTTGCTGGGGCATTGCACAGACCAAATGGCATCACCAAGTATTCATAATGACCGAAGTGGGTGCGGAAGGCCGTCTTCCATTCATCACCCTCCCTGATGCAGATGAGGTTGTAAGCACCCCGCAGGTCGAGTTTGGTGAAGACAGTCACGGCCCCCAGTCTCTGAAAAAGTTCCGGAACCAAAGGCAGAGGGTACCGGTTCTCTATGGTCACTCGGTTAAGCTCCCGGTAGTCGATGCATGGCCGGAGTGACTTATGCTTCTTCTCCATGAAGAAGATGCCTGCCCCAGCAGGGGATGTGGAGGGTCGGATGAACCCCTTGTCAAGGTTCTCATCCAGATAGGCCTTGAGGGCCACTAGCTCAGGTTCTGAGAGGGGATAGATCCTCCCAAACGGTACTTCCGCCCCAGGTAGGAGTTCTATGGACAGCCATAGGCCCTATGTGGCGGTAACTTGTCGGCCCCTTTCTTACTGAACATGTTCAGGAAGAGATGGTATGCTGGTGGAACGAGGGACCGGGGATCAGGCTCCACATTGGCATCCAGGCAGAGTAGAGGAGGGACTGCCTCTCTTCCGGGGGCCAGACAGTGTTGCAGACAGTACGCGGACCGGAAATTGGACGGTCCCTGTGATCCAGTCAATGCAGGGGTTATGGGCCCAGAACCAGGGTAGGCCTAAGATGATGGGGCAGAGTGGGGAAGTGATGGCGTGTAGCTGTAAGAGTTCTTGATGACCCTCCCCTGTGGAGGATGTGTGTCGTGCTGCAAAGTCCTGGTCTACGAAGCAGCCACATGCTCCAGAATCAAGGATGGCTGGGACTGAGATACTCCCTCTAGGAAGCTGTAGAGAAAGGAGAAGGGTGAGATGAGCAGAGGAACTGGTAGGACTAGATGGACCACTCTGAAGAAGCGGAGGGCACTTACCGCGCTTGGCGGGGCATGCTCTGACCACATGGCCTGGCTCGCCACAGTAAAGGCACAGGTTCAGGCTCTTCCACGGAGAGGGATGGGTGCAGCAGCCCGATTTGCATGGGTTCAGAAGTGTCCGGAGGAGAGGAGGAGGAGGTCACTGGGGCGAGCATTGGTGAGTTCAGGTAGCTAGGGACCCGCGGGAGCATCCAGGTGGGGCACAGGTGCCCAGATGATCTTTCGATGCGGTGCTCCCTGAGACGCCGGTCAAAGGTCTGGGGCACCCCCACTCGGGCTAGCTCATCTTTCAGGGGGTCCGAGAGACCCGCACGGAACTGAGAGCTCAAGGCCGCGTCATTCCAGGCCATGTCAGCGCTCTAGTGCCGGAATTCAGTCACATAGTCTTCCACTGGGTGCCGACCCTGCTGAAGTGCACGTAGGGCGGCCTTGGCCGTTGTGGTCTGGTGGGGATCCTCATAAAGCTTGGCCATGGCCTGCAGTAGTGAAGCTGCCAAGGCGACCCCTGGGGCGTTATGCTCCCAAAGTCTGTGGGCCCAGGCCAGGGGCTCATTCTGGAGCAGGGAAATTATGAACCCCACCTTGGTGGCTTCTAGGGAAAAGGTGCAAGGTTGCAGTCCAAAGTAAAGCTTGCATGAAATCTGGAAAGCCCGAAATGAAATCACTTGGAATGCAGTAAGGGTTAACAGACCCCATACAATTGGCACTAGTAGGTTACCTACCTTAGACAATGTACTGTAGAGGATATTATCACAACCAAGCATTAGATCATAAACACATTGCATTGAGCCTGCAGGGACAAGCCTTGCTCAGCCCAATCATTAGCAGTCCTGCAGACACCACCACAGCCTGAACTGACACCATGGACAAACAGCAGCCTTCACCTTGTGATCTCTGCTTAGAGGTGCACGTTAATCGCATATACCTGCAGACTTCTAATCACATAACTGTAGGTGCATACAATTGTTTTTTGCACCATGTGATGCCTTACCAACTCCATGCCTTATGGCTGACAGGAAGTCCACTGAAAGTCCATCCATGGAGACATGATGAGGGAGAAATCCTTAGAGACCAGCCGCCTGCCACCCCCCAATCCCTAGGACATGGGGGGGGAGGCCTCCCCCATCTAGGAAGATTTACCCCCTGTACAGTGGAGAGCGTCGCTAGCAGGAGAGGTTGAACATGCGCGGTTAGCCAGATGAATCCCGCAAGGTGAGGGAAAAAATAAATTCTGCCTTTCGGCATCAGTATAACCAGCTGAGCAGTGAGGAAAAAAGGAGAATGCTGCCTGGTGGGAGGTGTTTGATTTTATAGTGTAACCGATTCCTGGAACTGGGTGTGGGGGCGGAGCCAGCCCAATGCGTATATGCTGTCATGCTTGTGTCAGGAAAAATGTTTTAAGCAGCAGAGAGCATGGATTCATGAAAGACAGAAGTTGTCAAACAAACCTGATTTCTTTTTATGAGGCGGTAAGTAAAACCTTGGACAGAGGGGTGGCTGTGGAAGTGGTATACTTGGATTTTGCAAAAGCGCTTGACACAGTTCCCCACACATGGCTAATGTGTAAGGTAAAGTCTACAGGCTTGGAAATATCAGTTTGTAAATGGATAGAAAACTGGCTAAATTACCAAATTCAGAGAGTAGTGGTTAATGATTCCTAATCTGAATGGTCTAAGGTTATCAGTGGTGTACCCCAAGGTTCAGTGTTGGGACCCTTACTTTTCAATATATTTATAAATGATATAGGGTCTGGGATTAAAGGTACCATTTCAGTGTTTGCAGATGACACCAAGCTATGCAGTGGAATAACGTCCTTACAGGATGTCTCCAACTTACAAGCAGACCTCAATGCACTGTCTAATTGGGCGACGATGTGGAAAATTAAGTTTAATGTTGAAAAATGTAAAATTACGTATTTGGGGGCTAAGAATATGCATGAATCATACATACTAGGGGGAGTACCACTGGGGGAATCCATAGTGGAGAAGGATCTGGGGGTTTTGCAGCTATGTGACAGCTCTCTGCATGATGATGATTTCATGCAGAAAGCTGTCACGGATCGCCCCCCACACACTGCACCAAGCACACTGATACCCCTGTCCCCATACACATAAGTGTCCCCATAAAACAGTCCCCAAAACATCTGTATGTCCCCAATCACATGTGTCACCATACACAAAACATCACAAAATACCCCTGTGAATACACATACCCCTGTCCCCATAGTCACACGAACCACGTCACACACCCCCCGCTAGGCACTGTCGAAAGACGTACTTTAGTAGTAGTACGTCTCTCGACAGTGTATCGACGTTTTGGGGGTCTAGGAAGAGGTGATACCTAAGGGGGTCACCATGAGGGGGATCATACATACTAAGTACGTATAAGAATCGGGGGTTTATGCATTAAAATGTAAAAAGTTGTAATTTGAATTAAAAGGTGTAGCAGCGGGTTAATCTGTCACGTAACTCCAGACGAACATTCAACCTCTGTAGGACATTCCTGCAATAAGGTGACGTATCGAA
>BLSH010283623.1:77822-87859 GCA_018402905.1 Glandirana rugosa
ATGCGATCTATAACTCTTTCGCTGTCCACAGGGTTACTGTTTTGTGTAAACTATGTATTTGTAGTTTGAAGGAATTTTGTTAACTGTACTTTACGATTGTTGTCGTTTGATAACATATCTTTATAGATTCATGTTTTCATTCTCAGATACTTCCCTCTTTCAGAGGTCCTAGGTTCGGCTTGATGTGAATATTGGGGATTATATGTTTTGTCCTTGGTCCCGTTCCCTGTGTAGATTTGAGTTTGAGTTTGGGGATATATTTATACCAACTGTTTTATATAACTTATAAAGATCTAGTGAACGGGACCTTAGGACGTTGTTTTCAACACTGAACTTGCATTTGCTACTATACAATAGTTTGCTGTTGTTAGCATTTCATGTCAATTGTTTTAAGGAAGTTTGATGTTTATGTATCAAATGTGTTTTGTCATTGGGACACCTGTCGCTTTCTCAATATCTAGCGTATGGAGTTGGTTGACTGGTGTTCTCATGATTGACACTATCCTAAGTGGATTCCATTCTTTCATGATTACTCTATTTAGATATACATACATCTTTTTCGTAATCTTTTAAAAAAGAATTTATGGAATTTACATGTTTGGTTATTTTGATTTTTCCTTGTCAATTTTTGTGGGTATATGACTTTACATATTGAATTCACCTGGCTCCTTTTGATCTCTCTCACGGATAGGTCGGCTTTGTTGCAGGTCACAGGAGTATATGCGGCATGACTGAGAGGACACGGATTATCTCCTTCGTTGAACTGCATCACGCCGCACCTGTCCAGTGAGGGAAGGCCTAAGGAAGCTTCGTGAACTAATTAGGCAACAGCTGACCACATGTTGGGCCATTGGCTGAGCATGGAAAGTGACTATCAGGATTCGTGTATATATGCTTGTGTATATGTGTGTTGCATTAGCTATGATTAAGCGCCCTTAGGAGGGCGTGAAACGCGTTAGCCTACCCCTGTCTGTATTGTACTGCATGGATATGGACCAATAAAGCATCATAAAGGAGTGCGGCCGTCCGGAGTATTTCTTTCTACATTAGATTGGCCCTATGATCTGGTATATATTTTTAAAAAGGGGCTATGCCACCATTAAAAGTGGGTGGATGAAGGGCAGTTTTATAATGGTGGACATACCCACCAATCGATTCTTTTTTTTTTATTTAACCCACTGGCTGCAAGAAAAAAAAGAATATTACAATATATGTCCAACAAGGACCAGCGACATACTAGTATGTTGCTGGTCTTCTCGGGCTCTAGTGTCCCACCGGGGAACGCGAGAATGAAGCTGGTGAAGCCCATCAGTGCCACTACAGTGCCCATCCATGCCACTACATTGCCCATCAGTGCCACTACATTGCCCATCCATGCCACTACAGTGCCCATCTGTGCCACTACAGTGCCTCACAAAAGTGTAATAGTTAGTCAAATTAGATTTGAAATGTATGCCCCTAGAATATCTGATGGTGCTCCCTGCATGTTGGGCCTCTATATGTGGCCCAGTTGTGTAAAAGTCTCACACATGTGGTAGCAGAATATATTTTGGGGTGTAATTTTTGCTATGTACATGCTATGTGTTAGAATTATCTTATAAATGGACAACTTAGTGGAAAAAAAAATGCATTTTCGTTTTCTTTCCACATTTTCCGAAAACTTGGGTAAAAAAATGACACGTTCAAAAGACTCATTATGCCTCTTAGCATATACGTTGGGGTGTTAACTTTCCAAAATGGGGTAATTTTTTGGGCATTTCCATTGTCCTGGTGCTCCAGGACCTTCAAAAGTGCAAGAGGTAGTCAGGAAATTAGATGGGTAATTTATGCTCCTAGAACGCCTGATGGTGCTCTCGGCATGTTGGGCCTCTGTATGCGGCCAGGCTGTGTAAAAGACTCACACATGTGGTATCGCCATACTTGGGAGGAGTAGCAGAATATGTTTTGGGGTGTAATTTGTGGTATGCATAGGCTGGGAGTGAGAAAAAACCTGTTAATATGACAAGATGGTGAAAAAAAAAGAAAAAATCTTCATTTGCAAAGAATTGTGGGAAAAAATTACAGCTTCAAAAAACTCACCCTGCCTCTTACTAAATACTTTGGAATGTCTGCTTTTTAAAAAGGGGTCATTTGGGGTATTCGTACTTTCCTGGCATGTCAGGGTCTCAAGAAATGAAATAGGCCATCAGTACATCAGGCGTGATCAAATTAGCACCATAGATTGTAAACTCTATAACTTTCACAAAGACCAAATAATATACACTAATTTGGGTTATTTTTACCAAAGATATATAGCAGTTTAAATATTGGCCAAAATTTATAAAGAAAAATTACTAATTTGCAAAAATGTATAACAGAAACTAAGAAAAATGCATTTTTTTACAAAATGTTTGCTCTATTTTCATTTATAGTGCAAAAAATAAAAAAACCCAGTGGTGATTAAATACCACCAAAAGAAAGCTCTATTTGTGTGAAAAAAGGGACACAAATGCCATAGTGGTACAGTGTAGTATGACTGAGTAATTGTCTTTCAAATTGTGAGAGCACTGAAAGCTGAAAATTGGTCCAGTTAGGAAGGGGGTTTAAGTGCCCAGTGGTCAAGTGGTTAAGGGTTGAGGAAAGATCTAGAGTCTAATAGACCCCAAATTTTATAAAAATATATGCGATACTACCTATTTTTATCATAGGGGATATTTAAAATCCCTGTAATAACAATAAAAATGATAAAAAGAAAAAAAAGATGAAAAGGACAGTGTAAAAATAAAATAAAAAGCAAAATGAGCAATTAAAAAAAAATTGTACCCCTATCCCCCCGTGCACACAAGCAAAGGTGAACGCAAGCGTCGGTCTCGTGTTGTATATAAACAGAAATTTCACCATGCATGTGAGGTATCATGACGAACGTCAGATTGTGGACAGTAATTCTAGCAGTAGAACTCCTCTGTTAATCTAAAGTGGTAACCTGTAAAGGCTTTTAAAGTCTTTTAAAAATGTATATAGTTTGTCGCCGCTTTGCGGGTGAGCGTCATTTTTAAAGCATGTCATGTTTGGTGTCTATGCACTAGGCATGAGATCATCTTCTATATTTCACCAAACAATTGGACAATATAGTGTGTTTTTGTGCATTAAAATTCAAAAAAGTGTTTTTTTCCCCCAAAAATTGGGTTGAAAAATTTGCTGCGCAAATACTTTTTGAGAAAAAAATGCAACGCCCACTATTTTAATCTGTAGGGCCTTTGCTTTAAAAAAAATATAATGTTTGGGGGTTCAAGGTAATTTTCTAGCAAAATAAAGGATGTTTTCATATAAACAAAAAGTGTCAGAAAAGACTTGGTGGTTCAAGTGGTTAGAAGAGTGGGTGATGTTGGGCATAGGGCAGTTCAACCCCCCCCCCCCTCAAATGACCCCATTTTGGAAAGTAGACACCCCAAGCTATTTGCTGAGAGGCATGTTGAGTCCATGGAATATTTTATTTTTTTGTCACAAGTGATTGTAAAAAAAAAAATTACACATAGTTGTCACTGAAATTATATATTGCTCGCACATGCCATGGGTATGTGTGGAATTACACCCCAAAATACATTCTGCTGCTTCTCTTGAGTGCAGGGATACCCCATGTGTGAGATTCTTTGGGAGCCTATCCGCGTGCGGGACCCCAAAAACCAATTACCGCCTTCAGGTTTTCTAAGGGAGAAATTGTATGACTTCACCTCACTATCACAGTTGCAGAGGCCATGAAATGCTCAGATAGCAAAAAAAAAATCCCAAATGTCTCCATTTTGGAAAGTAGACATCCCAAGCTATTTGCCGAGAGGCATGTTGAGTTCATGGAATATTATATATTTTGCCACAAGTTTCAGGGAAGTTACAATTTTTTTTTTTTACACAAAGTTGTCACTAAATGATATATTGTTCTAACATGCCATGGGTATATGTGGAATTACACTCCAAAATACATTCTGCTGCTTCTCCTAAGTATGGGAATACCACATATGTGAGACTTTTTGGGAGCCTAGCCACGAACAGAACCCCAAAATCCAATCACCGTCTTCAGGCTTTCTAAGGGAGTAAGGTCAAAGTAGCCCCAAATGACCCCATTTCGGAAAGTAGACACCTCAAGGTATTTGTTAAGAGGCATGGTGAGTATTTTGCAGCTCTCATTTGTTTTGGAAAATGAAGAAATAAATGGAAATTTTTTTATTTTTTTATTTTTTCAAATTTCAAAACTTTGTGACAAAACTGATAGGTAGTGAGTAGTGAGATCCGCAGTTTTAGCCCTTAAAAATCCTGAAGGCAGTGATTGGTTTTTGGGGTTCTGTACGCAGCTAGACTGCCAAAATCTCACACATGTGGTATCCCTGTATTCAGGAGAAACAGCAGAATGTATTTTGGGGTGTAATTCCACATATACCCATTGTATGTGTGAGCAATATGTACTTTCGGGGACAACTTTGTGTATTTTTTTTTTTTTTTTGGTAATTTTTCAACCACTTGTGACAAAAAATAAAATATTCCATGGATTCAACATACCTCTCAGCAAATAGCTTGGGTGTCTATATTCCAAAATGGGGTCATTTGGGGGGGGGGGGTTTGCTATCTGGGCATTTCATGGCCTCCGCAACTGTGATAGATAGGTAGTGTGGGGTGAAGGCATAAATGTTTGCCCTTAGAAATCCTGAAGGCGGTGATTGGTTTTTGGGGTCCCGTGTGTGGAGAGTCTTACCCATGGGGTATCCCCGTACTCAGGAGAAGCAGAAGAATGTATTTTGGGGTGTAATTCCACATACATCCATGGCATGTGTGAGCAATATATCATTTCAGTGACAACTTTGTGTATTTTTGTTTTTGTTGTCATTTTTCAATCACGTGTGACAAAACAATAAAATATTCAATGGGCTCAACTTGCCTTTCCGCGAATTCCTTGGGGTGTCTACTTTCCAAATGGGATAATTAGGGGGGGGGGTGGTTGTACTGCCCTTCCATTATAGCACCTCAGGAAATGAGATAGGCAAATCTACCCTAGTTTGTAGGCGGTATAACTTTTGCGCAAACCAATAAATATACGCTAATTTCCTTTTTTTTTTACCTGATACGTGGCTGAATGCATTTTGGCAAAAAAATTATGACTAAAATGTAGTTTATTGTATTTTTGCAATAACATAAAGTAGAAAATATCATTTTTTTTCATAATTTTCTTTCTGTTTTCATTTATTTCTCAAAAAATAAATAGTGCAGAGGTGATCAAATACTGCCAAAAGAAAGCTCTATTTGTGGGAAAAAAAGGACACAAATTATGTTTGCATGACCGCACAATTACCAGTTAAAGCAATGCCGTGCCAAATTGTAAAAAGTGCTCTGGTCCTAAAGTGGGAAATCCTTCCGGGGCTGAAGTGGTTAAAAAAAAAATTCCCAAATTTTTTTTTTACATGCTGTCACCAGTGCAGTACAGCGTCATCATATAACTGGTACAGGACACTGACTGTAGACTATTTTTTCTAATATTTTTTCTTTTTTATTACATTTTTCTTTTTTTTTTAACATACCGTGATTTTTTTTTATTACACATTATGATTCCTTATAACAATGATATCCACTGTTATAAGCAACCATTTTTTCTGAATGAATTAAATTCATTCAATGTGTGTTATTGTATGTGTGTTATTGTATTTGGCCACAGCTAATCAGATGGTACAGATGGGCTGTGATTGGCCCTATCTGTATCATGTGATCACTGTAACTAATCATAGAAAGTAACACAAGAGTATACAATGAATGCCATGAATGGAAGCCATCCATTGTGTATGTAATCTGCTGTGATTGGACACAGCTGTGTCCAACGGGGCGCTTTCCGGGGAGGACATCATAAGACTTCCTTCTAGCGCAGTCCCACCCGGCCCTCATTTGTCTATAGGAACTGGTTAAAGTGTATCTATGGTCAAAATGTAAAATCATATATTAATTTAACCACTTCCCCACCAGCGCCGTAAATAGGCGGCGGTCGGGTTTGAGCGGCTCTCCCGGGACATAGCCTGTACGTGCAGGCTATATCCCGGTATCATTTTTTAGAGCAGGTGGTCGGCTGTCCAGGGGTAATGACCGATCCGGCTCGGGACGGTCGTTACCCCAGGGGGCGGGAGGGGACACCCCCCCTCCCGCCGCCTTCCGCCGCTCTTCTCCGGCCTCCCGTCCCACCGGGAGACTGGAGCGACGATCCGGCATGTCCACCGGCTGGAAGTAGACCTGACAGAAGCCGTAATCGGCTCCGATGGGGTCTCCTTCGGCAAATTCCGGAAGCGACGTCACAACGTCACTTCTGGTTTACTCGGCGGCTAACGGCGCCAATTTTAAAAAAGTGACAATATTCAGAATCGCCGTTTTTGGCAATCTGAATACTGTGAAGTGCAAAGGAGGGATGGAGGGTCTTTTAGATCCCCCGGCCCTCCAAAAAGAGTACCTGTCACGATATATTACTATCACAAGGGATGTCTACATTCCTTGTGATAGCAATAAAAGTGATCAGATTTTTTTTTAAAGGAACAGTGCTAAAAATAAATAAATAAATAAAACAAAAAAAAAAATTTAAATCGCCACCGTCCCCGTGAGCTCGCACAGCAAAGAAAATGCATACGTAAGTCACGCCCACATATGAAAACGGTGTTCAAACCACACATGTGAGGTATCGCCGCGATCGCCAGAGTGTGAGCAATAATTCTAGCAAAATATCTCCTCTGTAACTCTAACCTGGTAACCGCTAAAATTTTTTAAAGTGTCGCTTATGGAACTTTTTAAATACCGGATTTTGTCGCCATTCCGCGAGTGCGCACAATTTTCAACCGTGTCATGTATGGTATCTATTTACTCAGCGTAACATCCTCTTTCACAATATGCAAAAAAATTGGGCTAACTTTACTGTTGTCCTATTTTTTAACTCAAAAAAGTAAAATTGTTCCAAAAAAAATCGCGCTTGAAAAACCGCTGCGCAAATACCGTGTGACAAAAAGTATTGAAACAATCGCCATTTTATTCTCTAGGGTGTTCGAAAAAATATATATATAATGTTTGGTGGTTCTAAGTAATTCTCTAGCAAAAAAAAATGTTTTTCGCTTGTGACCACCAAATGTAAAAAAGTGGCCCGGTATGTAAGGTGTTAAACATTGTATTTCAATTATTTCTAGCCTACAGCTATTAATGTATTTGAAATTTGTAAACGTACTTTGTAAAGATCCCCACACATTTACTACCTTTCACATATTCATCATGCCTCGCAAGTAGCCACTGCAGTGTCACTTATTACAAAGAGCCTGTCTTCTGAACTACAGAAGTGTTGAGAGTCAGATTTTCAGGAGGCCAAGTCAGGAATCACTGCTTGCAGGCAGCAAGGTACCATGAGATAGGTAGTCTTTAGAAATTTAATATAAATTGCAGAGGAGAAGCTGAAAATCATGCAGGGAATCCGGGAAGTTGTAGAAAGAGATAGCCAGTAGACAGACAGCACATAAAAGGATATTTTTTCAAGTAAGCTTATATTGGATTGTGAAATATAACTTTTTTTTACATTGTCATTACAATGCTGATGTTGAAAAGTGGTGTTTGTGGTAACAATAGAACACCTTTAAGCAAAAAAATATGTTATATAATCAGGACGGTAATCCTAAAATTAGACCAGGGCTGTGGAGGTGGGAGGAACAAAGATGAGATCTGTCATAAAAAAGTACTATATATATGGCTATATGGGTGTGGCTGAAAGGGATGTGACTTCATTAAGCAAGTTTCACATCTATGCGAGTTGAGAATACACACAAAATCACACACTTTTCCAACATGCACAGAAACAGGCAGCTCTTTAGCAGACAGAAAGTGATGGCACTAATTGTTAATGGCACCACCATGCATCCGTAAACGCACACAATTTCACACGTGCCAAACTGCATGCTGCTGCAATGCTATGCGGTTTGGTTTAGCGTATTTTTGGAAAAGTGTCAGTGACTCCTTTTCCATGTTTCTCGTGCATTTGGCAACCCATTGAAATTGATAGTTTGGGCTACATGCAACACGTAGGAACAACTCGCAATATTGTGCCCATGCTTGATCACACCTGTAAGTGTGACCCAAGCCTAATAATTTCTGCACTGCTCTTTACTTCAGCTATGACCCGAGTCAACTTTATGGACCTTGCTTTGTGCACTAGTCCAAATCATTTGGTGAAGGGTGGATTTTGGTGTGGGGATGTTTTTCATGGGTTGGGCTTGGCCCCTTAGGTCCAGTGAAGGGAACTCATATGGCATCAGCATACCAAGACATTTTGTACAATTTCATGCTCCAAACTTTGAGAGAGCAGTTTGGGGATGGCCCCTTCCTTTTCCAACATGACTGAGCACCAGTGCACAAACAAGGTCCATAAAGATATGGATGAGGGAGTTTGCGATGGAGGAACTTGACTGTCCTGACCTCAACCCGATAGAACACCATTGGCCTTCTCATCCAACATCAGTGCCTGACCTCACAAATATGCTTCTGGAAGAACGGTCAAACATTCCCATAGACATACTCCTAAAACTTGTGGACAGCCTTCCCAGAAGAGTTGAAGCTGTAATAGTTGTAAACAGTGGGCCAACTTAATATTGAACCCTATAGACTAAGACTGGGGTGCCTTTGAAGTTCATGTGTAGCGCCCTCCTAGTTTGGGTACTAACGAGTGTATATAGTTTTTGGTTCTCTCTGCTTAATAGGAGAGCTGACAGGTAAATTTATATGCAATCTGCTTATCAGAGAGCCTGATTTGAGTAAGGTCTGCTCAGTGTGCTCTGGTGCTGTTTCATGTGGTCTGGAGATGTTTTACCTTGTCCAGTAGTATGGGTCCCTATTGGACAGAAGGAGAAAATCTCAGCCAGTGACAGCAGGTGTATTCGGAGGTGGTTCTGACCAGCTAGCACGGGAGTGGTGCCCCACTGCATCTTAGGTGAACACCTTCATATAAAAGGGAGCACTTGGGCTCAAGGTTAGGAGTTCCAGCCCACCCAAGCCTGAAGGGTGGAGGCGTATGTGTTTAGCTCCTGGCTGCTAGGCCTGAGAGCCTATCCAGGAGGCTGCCGGCTGCTAGGCCTAGTTGAGGCCTATCCAGATGCTGAAGCTGCAACCCACAGTTCTTTGAAAGCTGACATAGGGAGGAATGTCCTTGGATTCGGTCTGATACTGCAGTGGCAAAGTGTCGCTTGGAGGTTGGCAGAAAGGTCTACCAACTGTCCTAGGACATGGTGTGAGTACAGATCTGTGAGAGGATCCTTGAGACTGTGTTGCTATAATTTTCCCCTGCCCTCATATCAGCTTATTTGGGTGTGCCAGCTAGAAAGGAGACACTGGAGAGTGTCTTGAAGAACAGAGCCCAGCTTCTGTCCTTACTGCCTAACAAGGGACCTGTACTGCTAAAGTCAGCCTGCCATAAAGTGCCTTTGGTAGTTTGCTACACTGAGTTAGAAAGGAGACACTGACTAGTGTCTTGAAGAAACAAAGTCCGGCATGTCCTTTGTTGCTTAAAGATGGACTTGTTTCACTGAGGTCAGTCTGCTGTGTGAAGCCACTGACCGCCTACTAT
Source organism: Glandirana rugosa (assembly GCA_018402905.1). Lineage (NCBI taxonomy): Eukaryota > Metazoa > Chordata > Amphibia > Anura > Ranidae > Glandirana > Glandirana rugosa. The sequence goes on from BLSH010283623.1 coordinate 87,415, forward strand.
ACAGAGCTAGGGAGAATTTGTCCTCAGTTACATTCAGTTACTTGGAGTATCCCATACCTATCCTTCTCCTATCCAAGTTCAACAATAAAGCATTGAAAATTCATCCCCTAGACTGGTCATTGGAAACAAGCAGGATTGTGTGTGCACCTGGCTGTGTGAAAATGCTATAGTGACTGGCTGCAGAATATTCAGAGGGAGGCCTGGGAACAGATATAAATTTCATTAGCAGCTCCTTCGGGGGTACCGCTACATGTGTAAAGGCAGGCATCCAAATACTTTTGTAATATGGTATATGTCACCCACACAGTGATGAACCAGAGCATTGAACATCTGCATGATATTAACCGCTTGCCGACCGTCAATCGGCAATTGACAGTGACAAGGTGGTGCTCCAGCGCAAATCGTCGTCATATGACGGCGGCTGCGAGATCGCGCTCACTGGGCG
>BLSH010283623.1:100892-112542 GCA_018402905.1 Glandirana rugosa
TGGTCCATCATGAAATGTGAGATTTACAAGGAGGGAAAACAGTACACCTCTCTGAACAGTGTCTGGGAGGCTGTGGTTGCTGCTGCACGCAATGTTGATGGTGAACAGATCAAAACACTGACAGAATCCATGGATGGCAGGCTTTTGAGTGTCCTTGCAAAGAAAGGTGGCTATATTGGCCACTGATTTGTTTTTGTTTTGTTTTTGAATGTCAGAAATGTATATTTGTGAATTTTGAGATGTTATATTGGTTTCACTGCTGAAAATAAATAATTGAAATGGGTATATATTTGTTTTTTGTTAAGTTGCCTGATAATTATGCACAGTAATAGTCACCTGCACACACAGATATCCTCCTAAAATAGCTACAACTAAAAACAAACTAAAAACTACTTCCAAAAATATTCAGCTTTGATATTAATGAGTTTTTTGGAATCATTGAGAACATGGTTGTTGTTCAATAATAAAATTATTCCTCAAAAATACAACTTGCCTAATAATTCTGCACTCCCTGTATTGGTAATGAAATAAGATGATGTATTCCCAATGTGAACCTTGTTCGAAATGAGGGTGGTGTCTTTTTTTATTTAAACAAAATTTTAAAAATAGCTTTTATTTTAACCTATAAGGCAAACTGTCGTTTGTTCATTTGAGTGATAATATTGCATTTCTAGTAAGTCCCTTTTGTATACAATGGGGTACAAGAAGTGCACGATCTAGCGTTTTAGCATTGAGTTCCGCTATCTTCTGCCCCTATATTAGATGGCGGATATAGTGTTTCCGCCCTCACTTCGGATAGCGGTGAGGGAGTGTATATAAATGGTGACGTTCTAAAGGCGCGCCTATCCCTTTGACGACGTCCAATAGGACAAAATGTACGTCAGGAAGGGCGCGCTGACGTCACCGAGACTACATGCCGGCTTGTGTTCTATTTTGTGCGATCTTTCATTCAACAAATGTGAGTGGTTTTACGTTATTTGCTATTAAATCATTTTTTAGAACGTTATTGCACTATGTGGTCCTCTTTCCCTTATGCATGCCCTATGGGATATTGAACTACCCGGGAGTTTTGCCTGGACGGAGGTACAGCTTCAGTGGGATTCCATACCTATCTGACCTGGTACATGCTGAGGAGGGCAAGATACCTTAACCACATAGCGCTTATTGGTTTGTTGGCTGGTAAGCCTTGATTTCTGTCGGTGGTGGATTTCACTTGCAGTTTTTGCGCACAAGTGGTGCTGTCTAGTATAACACCGTTTGAACTGTATCTTCATTAGAAGTTCATCCTGTCAGTTTTATGGATCAATGGGTTTATGGACTTAAATGGACTCTATGAATATGTAGTGCAGCTCCCTTGTTTGACTGATATGTTTATATACTGAGACTGAGTATTTTTTGGGCTGCAGCTCTATATAATTTAGAGATAGCGCAGTGTTTTTCCATATTATCTATTTACATGTATATCTGCTGTCTTCCCTTCCCTACACCCCTTCAAAAGGGCAGATCATAATAAAAATCTTTCTTCATCTGTCAGGAGCACAGAGGAGAGACTGCATTTACAGTGTGTGAGAGATGATTGGAGGAAAGGCACACACCCCCTCCACACAGCAGAAGAACTGTGTTCTGAATAGACAAGCTGTCTGCTGAGATTTTCCCTCCCCCCTCCCTCCGGACACAAATTTATCTCATGTGTCGGGAAAACTTCTCAGAAGTGACTCATGTTGATAACAGAGGAACGAAGCATCAGAGAGGAACAACACTGAGAGCTTTGGAGAGAGGTAAGTAAACACTATAAATATATGTGCTTTGCTCAGATTCCATAACTGAAGTTTACAACCAATTTAAGCCCATTGAGTAAGTGAAACACCTCAAAAGAGGTGAATGCAGGTGGGGCTTAGGTTCAGGCATCTGGACCAATAAAGTTTTTTAATCACTTAAGGAATGCCCCACGTACATATACTGCGACAGGCCGGCCCTTAAGCGCAAAATCACATACCTATCCGTGAATTTTTACGACGGGTCTGGGGCATGCGCACCACCAGCGATCCATTCCGCTGTGATTGGACATGGCAGGAATCCTCTGATCCTTCCAAGAGGGGCAGAACAGCGATCTGCTTATGTAAACAAGGCATATTGCCATTCTGCTAGTAAGGAAGACAGAGATCTTGGGTTTCTGCTAAGCAGGAACAGAGATATCTGCCTTCCTACAGTTAAACTATCGCCCATACAGTAAGAAAGCACTCCCAGGGAACACATTTAACCCTTTGATCACTCCTGATGTTAACCCTTTCCCTGCCAGTATCCTTAGTACAGTGCATTTTTTACTGTATTGATGTCATTAGTACCCAAACAGTGTCACTTAGTGTCAGATTTGTCCGTCACAATGTCGCAGTCCCACTAAAAATCGCTGATCGCTATCATTACTAGTTAAAAAAAAAAAAAAATTCCATAAATATATCTCATAGTTTGTAGACACTATAACTTTTGCGCAAATCAATCAATATACACTTATTGGGATTTCTTTTACCAAAAATATGTAGCAGAATACATATTGGCCTAATCTGATGAAAAAAATGTGATTGTTTTACATTTTTTTATGTTCAATCTTTTTATTGGTATTAAATAAAAATAACATGGTACATACTCCAATTCAAGGTATACATTGTGATATACAGTATAGTTGGGGAATGTACAAAGGGATCATCAGATTGTTTTAGTAATAATGGGTGTCCCATACCCAACTAAACATCTGAGAACCTATGGTCCTCATATTGTCTATAAACAAATAACATTAGATCAACAGTTTAATTTTTGCATGATTCACTTGCACTGGGTATCCGTGAGTAGCGGAAGCTAGATCATGCAATAATATTTAACCAGTGACTCCAACCGAGGGGTATAGATCCAAGTTAAGAGAAGGATGAGAGAGAAGAGGAAAGTAGAAGAAAGGGGGGGGGGGTTGATGGCTCCAAGCAGACCCACGAGTCAATGTGCAACCACATTTAAAAAATACACTTAAGGTTCCAGGAGTGTTTTGTCAAAATCAGGGGTCAGGAAGTAGTCTATCCATGGTTGCCATATTTTGAGAAACTTAAGGATTTTATCCAATACTGTAGCTTCTATTTTGCTGTAAATCATGGCCTGTGTGACTCTATGTTTAGTTTCTATGGCACAGAGTTTGGGGGTCTTCCAAGCCCGCGCAATGGTTTGTTTGGCTGCCGTCATCATTTGCAGTATAAGGTTAAATTTGGCCTTAGTGAAATCGTTATTGTTGTGGTTCAGTAAAGCTAAGGAAGGATCTAGATCCAGTTTCATGTTAGTCAGTGTAGAAACAATACTGAAAATATCAGTCCAAAATTTCTGTTCTATCAGGCATGTCCACCAAATGTGTAAGTGAGTGCCCACCTGTTCACCAGCATGAAAGCACAGCGGGGAGTACCCAGGTAGGAACTTTGCAGGGACCAAGTACAATCTCATAAGGACCTTATAATTCATTTTGAGCGCTAAAATATTTTGGGAAGAGGATTAAGTGGTAGTCCAAATGCTATCCCAATCCTCCATCTCCAAATCCATTTCCAGGTCTCTGGACCACTGTAATGCATAAGAAGGTATACCAGAAGGTGGGGATGTTAGATGGTTATATTTGTGAAATTATACCCGGGGCATGGGGATCTAAGTTACATATGCCTTCATAAAAGGCTAAGCTTGTAAGTGACGAATGGGTATGCGTTACTGTCTGAAAGAAGTGAGCTATCTGAAGGTATCGAAAATATTCCCTGGGTGGGAGTTGGAGTCAGTCTTTTAAAGTACTATACATTTTGAGGCCATAATTTGTCACAAAGTACACGAGTCATACCGGACTGAGACCAGAATTGAAAAAACGTCAGGTCAGAATAAGCCGAATAAAATCCAATGTGGTGCAGAACAAAAAGTAAAGGGGTGTGGGGAGATGCTAGTTTAAATAGGTCCCGTTATTTGTCCCACAGTGGTAGGAAGTGCTGATTTACTGGGTTAGATACAGGGCCTCGCTTGGAACGGATCATCCACATCAGATTACAAATTGATAACGGGTGTGAATTGGTTGCTTCTAATGCTACCCATATTGGTGGTTCTGTTGTTGCATTATACAGGATTTGGGCAAGCTGGGCAGCCTGGTAATATCTAAGGAAATTGGGGACTCCCAAGCCTCCACAAAGTGTGTTTCATAGAAGTGTAGGTTGCGGGACTCTAGGTTTGATTTGGCCCCATACATATTTATATACGCGGCTCTGGAGGACCCGAAAATAATAAGAAGGGACCGCAATTGGGAGGACTCTAAACAAGTACAATAATTTGGACAATAAGTAATTTTTACTGCCGCTATGCGGCCAAGCCAGGAAATGAGTGGCTGCCATAGAGTTAAGAAGGAGGAAAATTGCGGTAGCATGGGGAGATAGTTCGCCCGGGAGAGGTGTGAGGGGTTACTCGTTAGTTTGATCCCCAGGTATGGGATAGAGGAAGTCGACCATTGAAAGTGAAAGGTATCTTTAAGGTGGGAAAATTTTTCCTGTGGCAGGGACACATTGAGAGCTTTTGATTTGGATGGGTTAACTTCCAGCTTTGATATCGCAGCAAATGTATCTAGTACTTTTAGTAGGTTGGGGAGTGTTGTATGTGGGGAGGTAACAAACATCAAGGTGTCTTCCATGAAAAAACATATTTTATGATGATTAGAGGCAATTTCCAGGCCTTTTATATCGAGGTTCATTATGATCTGGATCGCCAGGGGTTCGATCACTAGAGCAAAAAGTAGAAGGGAGAGTGGACACCCCTGTCTGGTGCCTCACTGAATTGGAAATCGTTCTGAATGGAAACCAGAGTAGTTGACATAAGCCTGTGGGTGATCATATAAAGATGAGATCCATGTCAAAAATGTAAGGCCAAACCCCCAGCGCTGGAGAATAAAGTGCAAATAAGACCAGGAGACTGTATCGAATGCCTTCCTAATATCTAAAGAAAGGAGGTGCAAGGGTATACTGCAGGCATTTGCTATATGTTGTAGCAGGACCACTCTTCTGATGTTGTCGCTGGCCTGACGTCTTGGGATAAACCCAACTTGGTCTTTGTGCACTAGACCTTCAATTATCAGGTTGAGCCAAAACTTTAGCTAACAACTTGATATCCAAATTGAGCAACGAAATAAGTCTGTAATTGGACCATACCATGGTGTCTATATTTGGTTTTGGTGTCATGGAAATTATAGCTGCCAGTGTGTCCTGGCCAAAGGAGTATTGCTTCAAGAGAGCATTAAAGGCGTTCGTCAACAGAGGGGCGAGCGTGCCTGCAATTTAAAAAAAAAAGGTGGCTGAGAAACCGCCGGGGCCCGAGAGTTTGTGAGGTTAAAGTGTTTTGATTGCCCTAAGAACTTCCTCTACTGTAACTGAGCGTTCCATTGACTCACAGTTTGCTTCAGAGAGTTTAGGCATAGGTAGATTTTGGAACAGGGAGTTAGCTTGAGTTAGGGGGAAAAGAGGACTTAGCTTCATAGAGTTGCGACAATCTCTGGCGGAATTCGGACAGTACTCTAACAGGGTTGCTCATGTAGGTATTCTGAGCTACCTTGAGCCTAATAGGTTTATGTGATTGTATTGGTCTACGTAGGCATAGGGCTAGGAATGTGTCCGGTCTGTTGGCTTTGGTGTAGATGGTATCTACGGATAGCTTTATCAGCTGATTCAGCTCCATCTTGATTTTATCCAAAGGAACCCTATCGGACTCGGTAGGGGAGGATTGGAGTTTTTTTACATTTTTTTTATTGGATTTGTTTTACAGCAGAAAGTAAAAAATATTGTTTTTTTTTTTCAAAATTGTCGGCTTTTTTTTTGTTTATAGCGCAAAAAATAATAACACAGTGGTGATCAAATACCACCAAAAGAAAGCTCTATTTGTGGGAAAAAAAGAACATCAATTTTCCTTGGGTACAATGTTGCATGACCACACATGTGTCAGTTCAAGCAATGCAGTACCGTATTGCAAAAAATGGCCTGGTCAGGAAGGGGAGTGAACCTTCTGGAGCTGAAGTGGTTAAAGAAAAAATGTTGGTAAAACTGCTGCTTATTTTTTTTTATTAAGATTTTAGAATGCAATCCAATTATCACCCTTATTAATGTTATAACGGAACATTTTTGGTGTGAGTTCTTCCTCCCGGCGGGGGATAACCTCCCCTCACCTCCCATCTTTCCTCCTGTCTTGTACCCCCCTACATTCTCTTCCCTTTCTACTCCCTCTACTCCCCTCTCACTCCTCTTTTCTCCTTTCCTACTACCAGTGCGGTACCCCCCCACATACTGTTTCCCATGAAAATGGGTACCAATAGGCACCCTTCGCTATCCCTTCGCTATCCATCAAGGTGGGTGACATGCCCTTTAAATGCTCCGTTTAATTTAGATCTAAGATCTATATCCTCATTCTCACCTCATTCACTGAATACCACGGAACCTAAGTCAACACTAAGTTAGGGCCCTGCGCTCCTTTGGGTGTAGTCCGTTGATTTTTGGTTCCACTGATAAAGTTACTTAATGCATTTACAGATCTGCCCAATATAGTTTATTATGCTATGTTTATGTAACTCAACATCTTATGTCTTTTCCTTTTTTTTTTCAAATCCTACATGTAACAATTGCCACCTACCTATAATATATATTGGGGTTTTTTCCCTCACTGTATGGCTCCTTACAGCCACTGTTCCTTTTATACTTTGTATTGTTCTGTTTATTTTTTTTAATAAAAAACTTGAACAAGAAAAAAAAATGTTTGGTTGGAAAAAGAGCATACAGTAGGTTGGTGTGCACTGTCATGGGGGACATATACCAATGAAAAAATATTTTTTTCTACATACCGTTTGTCGCAGACAGGGACCTTTTCTGCCCACATTCTCCCTGTTATTTGTTATTGTTATATTTCCCTTTTTGTTTCATTTTCAAAGGACTGTTTTCTTGTATTTGCCCTAAAGACTATTCCTGGTTTGTTTCATTTGGAACTATACATGTTCATTGAAAGAGCTGGTCACATTGGTCTCTGTTCTATGTACTCCTATGTAGGCGCTGGACTGTCTGGGTGGCTAGCTGTTGATTAGCTTACTGTTAATTAGAACACCGTTAGCTGTTGGCTGTTCCTTATATGTGCTAATGATATTACTGTTTACAGTTTGCAATGTTTAGAATAATGTGAACAAGCTTACTTGAGTTTGTGTGGTATACATGGTGTGAATTTACAGTAAAGTGAGTTTCAGTTTGCACCGAAGCTAGTGTCGTCTAGTTCTTGTAAAGCGCTTTTCCGCTGTTATAAGGCAATATATGAGATGGCTGTGTGCTGCCTTGTTAAGATATGGAGGGGAGAAAACTGATTTATAGAAACAAAAAAATCAAGCTGCTGCTGCCACTTATTGTGTTTCCCACAAGATAATTAAGGTAATAAGTAGCGCTTCCGCACACACACCTTATCTCAGCTGTTATGGTGCCATTATGCAGGTTGGAGCAGGGTGCTTTTAACCCCCCGCAAGGGGTTAAAAAGGGGTTGAAAGTGCCGGTGCGCGGCACTTTCGAAGTGGTGTTCATCTGCCTCGGAAGCTCTGCCCATTGATTTCAATGGCAGCGGCGGTGGAGGAGCGGTGCATACTTTTCCTAACGTCCTGCAAGAGCACCCCCAGTGTGAAAGCACTAGGGCTGGGGTGCATTGGGATGAGTTTTTCAGGTGCTTTACATGTGCTATTTTTTAGTGCAAAAGTGCCTGAAAAACTCCTCAGTGTGAAAGGGGTCTAAGTAGTGTAAATTTAACCACTTCAGCTCTTGAAGATTTTACTCCCTTCATGACCAGGCCCTTTTTCTGCTATTCGCCACTGTGCTAATTTACCTGGTGATTGCGCTGTCATGCAATGCTGTACCCAAACAAAATTAATATAATTTTTTCACACAAATAGAGCTTTTTTTTGGCGGTATTTGATCAGCACTGGGGAAAATAATTTTATTTTTACCATTTATGGATTAGTATTTTTTTATCTACTTATTTTTAGTTCAGCTTTACCCAACTTTATTTTGTGAGGTGAGTCTGCGAACTGTGAAAAATATTTAGATCAACATCCTAACCAAATTTGTGGTGCATATTATCCATCATTTTATTACTATATTATTTAGCTTGCATGCATGTATTGAACTGGTGAGGTAGCACACCCAATTACAGTACCGAAAAGGCACCTTTTAAGCTAGGTTTTACAAAGCCATCAACATCTTTGAAGATGAAAACATAGCTTTTCTGATGTCAATAAGAAGATTATCTAAGATCCTCTTTACCATTTTAAAGTGCTTCTGCCTTTGGTTTACTAGCTTTAAAAGTCACTTTCCACGCTAACATCAGTACAGCATGTAATACAGAGAATTCAGGACTGCGAGCCAGAAAACTAGAGTCATAAAGTATAACTAAAGGCTTTTCTTTTATTTTGTATGTTTTGGATAGAGTGGAGAGGGATTAAAATATCTATTAGGGGTTTATTGCTGTCTGTGCCTACTTTAGGGAGATTCACCCTCTCTATTTGTCCTGTTTACCGTTATCATCAAAACTGAAAGTAAAGGACAAAATCCCAAATTTTGGTTTGTCCCCAGAAAAGTAATAAAGGGAAATCTTCCAATGGCAACACTAGTTCTGGTGACCTGAGGGGCCCCAATGTATTCCCTTAATTAGTGTAGCACTACCCACCAGGAGTTGCTGGAAATTATGGATTAGACTACCATTTTCAGAGATGACCCACCCTGAAGACAGATGCCACAACACAATGCATTTCAGTGGAGGCTATTTAGTTTGCCCATTCAGTGAACTGTGAACAGCCTGAGTTCACAGTGAACCCTATGTCAATTGACAATAAAAACACTGCTGGTTTTGATCTTCCTCCTCTGCAAGTCCCATGAGTGCCCCTAAACCAGTTTTGTATATACACAACATACAGTACTGTGCAAAAGTTTTAGGGTTTTCATAGTTTTAATGCAGCAGATGAAAGACTCGTTATGCTTACTTCCCTTCGAAGATGTCCAACATTTTGCCACAGAACTAGCAGAAACCAGTGGGACCTAGGTACATCCACCTACTGTCTTGAGAAGTCTGGCCAGAACTGGTCTTAGTGACTCAACTAAGCACAAAAACATAGGACCTGGGCTACAGGAAATTTTGATGAGTCTAAATGTGAAATATTAGGCTGTAGCAGAAGGTAAATCAAGTTTGGGGTTGCATTTCTGCAAATAGAGTTGGAAATTCGGTCAGGATCAATTAGCTTAGCTTACATACAGCAGCATCCTAATCTGATTCATCTCGGTGCCCAGGGAGTTTTAGCAGTGACACATGTTTTTCATCAAACAGTAATGGGTCTTCTTTGACCAGCAAATAGAAATTGGCCAGCAGCTCACCGAAGCAGTCCTAGTACTTGTTGGTGCAAAACTGTTCTGCTGCTGGTCAATTGCTATTGAACTTTTATTAAGCACATGATACAGCAGTGTCAAAATTGGTCAGTGGCTAGACAGTTTTAATGAGCAATACTGGCCCATAATGTGCTAGAGACACAGGGCACAGGTAGGTGTTTTCTTCAAGAATTAATAAACAGCAGATGATTACTGAGTGTGAAAATTGGACAGCAGCAAGATAGTTTTAATGACCAAGACTATGCTGAAATGTAGAGGCACAAAGCAAAAGCAAGTGCTTTTTATACAAGAAGCAGGGGCAGATGCTAGGGCTTTGTAAAATTGGCCAGAATCAGGACAGCAGGACAGTTTTAATTGGGGAGAATATCCCTAACCAGTGTATGTCTAGCATTTATTTAGGAGATGCGGTAAATGTAAGTGATAAAATGTGATGTGTTTTAGGTGCACATTGCTTTTCTACAGCAGAATTTTGCATAAAAAATGCAGCTCCAAGAACATATGGTCAGCAATAAGTGCACAGATAGCAAGCAATTGAGCTGCGTGTTTGAAAATGACTTGCTAAGCTATTGCGAGACTTGTGAGGCTTCACAAGTTCTGTGACTTGCAAAGCTCTTGCAGTAGACTCACCACTGCAACTTTGCTCTTGCTAGAGACTGGCCACATAAATTTGCTATAAATTGGAAAAGTGTCAACTAGAACTTGTGCTTCAAGTGCTCTGCAAGAATACAACTTGTCAGTAAAAATGTGCAGCGGGTTATCCTTGCCATCTGGGTGAATATTGGGTTTTGAACACTCCAGACTAAAAAAATCAACATAAAATAAAAAACAAGATACATAAGAAATGACAATCCCAAAATACTACCCTGTTGATTTTTTGGGTTAAATGAAAAACTGTGAGCATGGGGGAAGGAAAAAAAAAGTCCCACCAATACAGAAAATAAAGCCAAGTTATTTAAATGATCCTAATCTTTTCATAAGCAGTTTGTTATCTCTCCCTACAACAGCTTTCAGTATACTGATCTTTTATAATAAGGGGGGTTGGCTTATTGGCCCCTCTAAGCCTGTTAGCCATGGTTTATGGTTGAATATAATTTTATTAAGAAAATAGTTTGTTGTTACAAACTTTACACAAGTATAAAGGACACTGAAAGACATTCAAGTCAGACCTCATCACATACAAAACATTTCAGGTATCATTACCACTGTAGTATTACATATACAAATTAATTAGAAGGGTGTCTAATTCTTTTTTTTTTTTGATTATTTTTTATTGAGATTTTTGAATGTATACAGTAAGCACAGAGGGGATACATACAGTAAGCAAAGCAATGGGGAGGGGAAGGGGGGGTGGTGGGAGGGGAAGTACATCATGAATAATAGATTCATCACATTAATCACAAAACGGTAAACAGTTTATCAAGAGAGGCAAATCAAAATCAAAATCACTTCGGCTCGTCAATAGGGAAAAAGGTGGACCAGGTCACCCATTTAGCGTCAAATTGTGATCTTTTGAGGTCATTGGTTGCAAGCATTCTTTCGAATATGTAGTTCTGCTTGGTTAGGTGTATTACTTCAGCAATTGAAGGAGAGTGTGGTGCTTTCCATAGTCTAGCAATGACCGTTCTAGTCGCCAACAATAAATGAGTGACCGTAGGTCTAAAAAGAGATGGTATATTGTCTATAGCTAGATTCAGGATGGCTAGTCCAGCGTCAGCAGGTATATTAACCGCGGTAATTTTGGAAATGACCTAAAAAACTTCCATCCAAAAGTTGTTCAGTACAGGGCATTCCCAAAAAATGTGGATGAGGCTTCCCACTTTGCCGCAGTTACGCCAGCACAAGGGGGAGCTGTCTGGTGCAAACTGATCGGTAGGACTTAGATCGATATCTGTTATATGGTAGAGAAAAATCTGGATGCCAGTGAGTAAATAACAACCGCTGATCTTGCCAGTAACGATCTGATACCTTTCGTGGTGTGAGAGGAAGTTAACGACTTCATTATGTGGATTGGTTCGTCTTGATGTATAAGCTTTCTTACGAACGTTGGTTACTGGAGTTTTCTAGTGTTAAACTGCGATTTACCCACTGGACCAGGTGGAAAAAGGGATAACTGCTCGGCTTCACTAAAACTAAAACTAAACGGAGAGAACTATTTGACAAATGGCAAAACACTAATTACACTACTTAGATAATAAGTACTACATGAA
>BLSH010283623.1:115775-149675 GCA_018402905.1 Glandirana rugosa
TCGGTGTGTGAAGGGGAGAACCCGGTAACAGCTCGTTACCGCGGATTCCCGTCATTTTGTGACCGGCTGTGATTGGACACAGCCGGTCACGTGGTAAAGAGCCAATACTATTGGCTCTTTACCGTGATCGGGGTCGGGCATTGTCCGAGGGACAAGCCCGCCCCCCGATCGCCGCGCTGCGCGCCCCCTGGGGCGCGCGCGAGCGGCGTGCACGCCGCTCGGTCTCCTTTGTTGTCAGTGACCGGCTGTGATAGGACACAGCCGGTCACGGGGTAAAGAGCCAATTTTATTGGCTCTTTACCCCGATCACGGAAGGCCGGGGTCCCGAGGGACACGGCCGGTCCCCGATCGCCGCGATGCGGGCCCCTGAGGGCCCGCAAAGCGGCGAAAACAAGAGGACGTCATATGACGTCCACTTAGGATGGGGAGTCCACCTTGCCGGCGTATTTTTACAATACGCCGGTAAGGAAGTGGTTAAAAAAAAAAAATAGTGCTACATAGTACATTTGCACCTTGCTGTGCATTTCTTGCACAAAATTAAAAAGTGTGTCTACATTGCCGGTTTAAAAAATAATATAGATTTGTGCTAAATAGTACATTTGCGTCCAGAATGAGGAGAGCGTCAAATAAGGGACGTGGTCGCGGTGCTGCTGGTGCTGGTGAAGCTCCTGCTACAAGGAGAGGACGTGGTTGATCTGTGCCAGCTACACGCACAAGTGAAACACCTTCCTCAGGTGCGAGTAGCCGGCAGAACCTTCAATGTTATATGGTAGACCCGAATGCCGCTCATGGGGAGGCCAGTATAAGTACAGAAGATAGTAGATTGGGTGGCTGATAATGCCTCCAGTTCCTTCACATTGTCTCCCACCCGGTCCCTTGCTGAAAGCTCAGAGTTGGCACCTGAACCCCATGGCCATCTGTCTTTCACCTCAGCCCCTTGTAAATCAGCCAAGCAGTCTGAGCCCCAAGTCATGCAGCAGTCTCTTAGGCTTTTTGATGACTCTGTTGGTGTGTTTTCTGTGGGCCATCCACATAACCCTGCCCCAGAAGTGGAAGACATTGAGTGCACCGATGCCCAACCACTTCTGTTTTAGGATGAGGACATGGAAACATCAGCGCAGCATGTCTCTGATGATGACGAAACACAGGCGGCAACTGCTGCGGCTTTCCACAGTGTGCAGACTGACAAGGAGGGCAGTGGTGAAGAGTGGGTGGAAGATGATTTGGAGGATGATGAGGTCCTAGACCCCACATGGAATGAAGGTCATGTGAGTGACATGTGCAGTTTGGAGGAAGAGGTGGTGGTCGCACAGAGGCACCAGCACAGCAAAAGAAGAAGCAGGTTGCAAAAGCAGAGTGACCATCCCCTAGACAGTACGCCTGATACTACCCACCGCACCCAGGGACCTAGCACACCAAAGGCAGCTCAAAGGAGTTCCTTGGTGTGGCAGTTCTTCAGACAATGTGCTGACAACAAGACACGAGTGCTTTGCATGCTGTGCAATCAGAACCTGAAGTGAGGCATAAATGTTTTAAACCTGAGCAAAACCTGCATGACCAGGCATCTACATGCAAAGCATAAGCTGCAGTGGAATAAGCACCTCAAAAACCAAGAAAGGTCTCGGGCTCCTCCTGCTTCCTCTTCTGCTGCTGCCTCGGCCTCTTCCTCCACCTCTACAGTGCCAGTGTCATCTGTCACCCATCAAACAGACAATGTGACAGCAACGCCACCTTGTCAGCCACTGTCCCCAAGCATTTCCACACGGTCCCATGGAAGCTTACAGCTGTCCATCTCCCAAACACTGGAGAGAAAGAGGAAGTACCGCCCTACCCACTTGCGATCCCTGGCCCTGAATGCCAGCATTTCAAAATCCCTGTCCTTTGAAATGCTGTCATTCCGTCTGGTGGACACGGACAGTTTTAAAAACCTGATGGCGGTGTCTGTCCCACAGTACGTGGTTCCCAGCCGCCACTACTTTTCCAGGCGAGCCATCCCTTCCCTGCACAAACAAGTCGGGGACAAGATCAAGTGTGCACTGCGCAATGCAAGGTCCACATAACCACTGATACGTGGGCCAGTAAGCATGGGCAGGGACGCTATATCTCACTAACTGCACACTGGGCAAATGTAGTGGCGGGTGGGCCTGAGGCGGATAGCAGTTTGGCGCATGTCCTTCCACCACTGAGGATTGCAGGGCATTTCTCTTTGCCTCCTGTTGCCTCCTCCTCCTACTCCGCTTCCTCCTCCTCTACCACCTCCTCATCCGGTCAACGTAACACCTTCACCACCAACTTCAGCACATCCAGGGGGAAACGACAGCAGGCAAAAACTGATATGTTTGGGGGATAAACCCCACACTGCGCAGGAGCTGTGGACGGGCATTGAACAACAGACCAATGAGTGGTTGTTGCCACTGAGCCTCAAGCCCGGCCTGGTGGTGTGCGATAATGGGCGAAATCTCGTAGCAGTTCTGGGCCTAGCCAGTTTGACACACATCCCTTGCCTGGCGCATGTGCTGAATTTGGTGGTGCAGAAATTTCTAAAAAACTACCCGGATATGTCAGAGCTGCTGCAGAAAGTGCAGGCCGTCTGTGCGCGCTTTCGGCGTTCTCATCCTGCTGCTGCTTGCCTGTCTGCGCTGCAGCAGAACTTCGGCTTTCCCGCTCACCGCCTCCTATGCGACGTGCCCACAAGGTGGAACTCCACCTTGCACATGCTGGAGAGACTGTGCGAGCAGCAGCAGGCAATAGTGGAGGTTCAGCTGCAGCACGCACGGGTCAGTCGCTCTGCGGAACAGCACCAATTCACCACCTCCGTGCGAGACCTGTGTACCATATTGTGGTGTTTCGAGTACTCCACCAACATGGCCAATGATGCTGTTCTCAGCGTTACTATCCCACTTCTATGTCTCCTTGAAAAAACACTTCGGGTAATGATGGAAGAGGATGTGGCACAGGAGGAAGAGGAGGAGGAAGAGGTAATTTCCGCGGTTATCAGGTCAGTCATTCACAAGAGGCTCGGAGGGTGGGTTCCTGCACCAGCATAGACCAGGTAAAACATTTTCAAGCCAGGGCGCAGTTCTGGAGGATGAGGAGGATGATGAGGAGGAGGAACCATGTTCAGAGCAGGGTGGCACCCAACGCAGCTCCTGGGTATCACTGGAGTGTGGCTGGGGGGATACAGAGGATACAGATGATACACCTTCCACAGGGGACAGCTTGTTTTTGCCTCTGGCAGCCTGGCACAGATAAGCGACTACATGCTGCAGAACCAATATGTCGATTGCTCTGTCCAAATGTAGTGTGTATCTATAAGGGTTGGATCAGGTGTGCACAGGCACATCTGACAATATTTAGATCTTTCTGTCCAGATATATGGTATATATTGCAGTGAGATCAGGTATGAAATTTCTATATCCAGATGTATTGTATATATTGGTGGTAGATCAGGCAGGTTATATCTGACAATGCATGTATATATGGCTGATGCTGAGTAGCTATTGTCTCTAATGATGTTCTGTAATGTAATATTAATTAAAACTGTTTTTTAGTTTTATAGCTAATCGTAAGTACCAACAAACATTTAAAGAGTCCATTGATTCTTATGGGGAAAAAAAACTTTTCCTCAAAATCTTTGAAACCTTTCTTTTGGTTTCTCTTTTAACAAATTTATTTTCTATAATACATTTATGCCATTATTCTCCTCTTTCTTCCGGGCTCTACCAATTGATCCCCATATGGGCACCCGGGGCACTCTCATGTCGCCCTTGCTGGCCATTCTTGGGGGCTGAGGGAGCCCGGTGGACTGACGATGCTCCCTTCCTGGTGATGGTCTGGAACGTGCTGGTAGACCTGCTGCCTCCGCGTTCCCATGTCCCTTTACCGGATCCTCCCCCCATTAATGCTGTGGGCATCGCTTCATGGCTTATTCGGGGATTACCACATCCATCATGGTGGTCATGGCCTCGGCGCCCAGCCCTGTGTCATTTCCGCCTTAGGTCCACCGGAAGTGACACATCGCGGTCCCGCTCTTAGGCGATGATGTCAGACGCCGTCTGAGTGGAAGTAGGATAAGTGCCATGCACCTCTATCCTCTGACAGAAGACTCTAGGAGAGGAACCTTGGAGGGTTCCGCTCTCTCCTCTCCCTCTACACATTCTCACAACCAACTTGGACAGGTAATTGGGAAAAATTTTTAGATGTTTGTTTTTGACAAATTTCTGCTTCTATTAATGGGGAATTCTGGTGTGTCACTCCATTGCCGACTGGAGATGTAGCGATGTAGGGTTTGGTTTATCCGGTCCTATCAGCGGAACCATCCAAGCCGATGGGGTTTGGCTCTTTCCCCCTAGTTTGCCTATTGCACTAATGCTAATGGATCCCGTATATTCATCTTTTAGACCGTACCGATCACCATCCTACCACTGATTTGTATCACTGCACTGATTTTACCTGGGCTCAGTGCTTCAGCACAACCCATTGAATCTCAGGGGATACCATCTTAGGTCCAGAGGGGAAACCAACGGTTGTTTATCTTTGCGTGGAATAATATCCAGTGAACCACTTTTCGGCCCTCAACAAATACAACCAACAGGTTTTACTTACTAGGGTATTTATTAATTTTATTGGTTACGAGGCACCTTTTGGTGCCTCCTACATACTGTTTTTTTTTTATATTACTATGCATTATTGTTCTGTTGTACACAGACACACTATTGTCCTTTCTTCTATGGGGATCTGGATATATGAGCCAGGAGAATAGTTGAGTGGAGAAGGCATTTCTACAGTCTTAAATGTGTTTCCTTACCTCATTAGGTATGTTGGCACAACGATTGGCTATTGCTGTATCTTTGATAATTAACTAATGCACCTAATTGAATGGGTCTTGTATAGGCTTATTTATGATTATAATGTAACTTGTGGTTAATATTTTGTTTATCTTCTGTTTGTAGTAATCGTGACTTGGGTACAGTCCCCACCAGTTTCCTGAAGAAGCCCATGTGGGTGAAACATGTTGAGCAGGGACACCAAAGTACACAATTGAGTGATTCCATGCTTTTATTATTTTAACATGTATATGAAATAAAAATAGTATATTTTATGAAACTGTTTTTTTACATGTGTATTAATGGCACCTTTAAAGTCCAGGAACAGCTAAATCTGTTTCCACCTTCTCTAAACTCAATATATATATTCAATTTGGATGTGGTGCCCTTTTGGCTCCTCACCAGCCTTGAATACTCTCGTGTTAGATTTATTGGGGTGTTACCCACTCATATACCTAAGGCTGGGGAGGAGCTAATCATTTACACACTATATTTTGCCTTCTATATATATATAATTTACTTTACTGTGAACTTTTAAACTGCTACTCAGCTAAATGCTCATTGCTTATATATTCAGTAAGAGTTGTTGTATTCATCATATGTATACAAATCAGTTGTAGATCACCTATCCATTTTTGGGTATCACTATGGCCAATTATTGTGGCAGTGCTTTTATGGGACTAATGGATCAAATCCAGCAGTCCCAAAATGCTACTGAAGGAGGGCTGTCTATGGACAGATGCTTCCTTAGATTACAGAGAATGTTGGAGAGGAAATCACGCCTCTATTGGAATAAATGGTATTTTACCAAATATATTGAAGAGGGTATGTCCCCTTGGGGACTTCAGAAACAAATCTTCCCTAACATCTCTAAAATTGAATTTGATATCCAAAAAAAATGGGAGGATAACCTACAGAGATGCTCCTTTGGCACGATGGAGATTCTCTGTCAACATTACTCCACTGAACTTGAGGCCCTAGATAGGGAGATAGAATGTATGTACAAAGACAATGCCAAGTTGATAGGAACGAGTGTCTTACAAACCAGGGAGGCGACCCTCAAATCAAGCTTGGAAAATACAGTTGCCTATAATTGGTCTAGGGAAAAAGGGGAGGGACTTTAAATGAGGTATACATTGATGCGATTTCAAACAAGGATACCAAAAAATTTAAATATTTATTGTTGAACTATGACAACAATGCCATGCAGTGACGGGTATATATACATAATGGTAGACATGTAAACAGTAATATATAGCAGACTTGTTGCACATGAATGAGGAAGTAGGTTGATAAAACAAGCTCCAAATGGTGGAGTGCTGACAGCACATGCAATAACCTGAGTAAACCATTTGCATCTAGAATATACCCAACGACGTTTCGTGGCAGTAGGGCCACTCTTCAGGGGCTGATGCAAAATAAGTAGAATCTGTAAAAAGACATGGGCATGTCACTAAGGCACAAGCAAAGTGACCCTGCTGGGGGAAGCCACAAAATGATAAAAAGTAATAGTAAAAAATGGTTAATAGCTGTAGATTGGATACATGGTGAGCTACTTACACGGACCAGCATGCGCATGACATTGAGCTGAGATAGGCACAGTTGCTGTCTTATATCCTTATCAACTTCCTTGGTATATGGGTCTTTTTCTTTCATTCCCTTGGACTAGACCTCTTTCAATTCAATTTTCCTCAATACTTTACATCCACCACAGATTGGAGCCTCTGCGTTCCTGTCATTAGGACAATCTGACACCAATTATCACTTTCCTGTGCTTCCTCGTACCACAAAATATACCTCAGCTCCCAGTAAGAGTGCCCATGTCAGCCAGCCTGTCTCCAAATTCCAAACTGACCAACACGAAACTGAAATTCAAGTAATCAATCTATGTCCTTTTGATTTGTCCTCCCAACAGCTAGAAGTCTTGAGATTAGGCCTCACTTTCTGTCCCACTCAAAAAATTGATCAATTCAATTTAAATAAAGATTTAAATCTCTTTTCTCGCAAACTCATGTATAAGGTTATATTTGAGAAAAATAGTTCCCAATCCCAAAAAAATCCCTTGGACAACCCACTTTGGCAAAATATGACAATAGATGACATAAATTAACTTATGGATCTATGGGAGCAAGGAAACCCTGAGATACCTGCAGTAGAGGAATCGTCCCACCTACAGGAGTCTATCTCAACGGAAAGGATTTTCCCACCCCCAAAACAATTTCAAGCCAAATCTCAAAAGTTCCCTCTATTACAGGCTAACCCGAACATTTGGGCTTTCACCCAACAGGTGAAGCAGAAATCCAACGTACCAAATGGAAGGGCGTCTCCTCTTCCAATATATCTCCAGAACAACAGATAGCGATTAAATTGCTTCAGGATAACCCTAATATCGTTATAAAATCTTCCGATAAACGTGATAATTTGGTCATAATGGACATAGCCCAATATGAGAAAATGGTCTTTGACCTTTTGAAAAATAAGGAATGGTATAAGAAAATCCCTGAAATCTATCTCCAACATATTCAAATTAAATATAAAAAAATAATTAATTCAGCTTTTCGTAAAAACCTGATCAACAAAAAATCCTAGAATACCTCAACATTAAACACCCTAGAACACCCACCTTATACGCATTACCCAAGATTCACAAAAATTGTCTTAATCCACCTGGCCGACCAATTGTATCTGGCAATGGTTGCTTAACAGAAACTGCAAGGCGAATAGTGGACGAATATTTGCGTCCAAAAGAATCGTTACAGGATGATGGCGCTATCCCTGAAAAAAACTACTGTCATATACAAGAAACTTTGTCTGGTAACCCCCGACATAAACCAATAAAATGAGTATTAAAGTGACTTTAGTGTGTAAAATTAATTAAAATGCAGTGACAGTATATATACTGTAATATACCAGAAACTTTATCTGGTAACCCCCAACATAAACCAATGAAATGAGTGTTAAAGTGACTTTAGTGAGTAAAAATTAATTAAAATACAGTGACAGTATATATATAGACCTTGTGCGTTATAACCCAGCAAATTATTATAAGTGATAACAACCACAAATGCAATGTGTTTCACAGCATGTGTAAACTGTATACGGTTTGTATGTCCATATATATGGATGTAAATCAATAAACACGCTAAAATAAAAAGTCTCTGGGTGGTATAAATCTGATGCTGGAAAAATGTAAGTGCTGTGACTTTTAGTGTTAGTTCATTAATTCTTAAAGGTAATCCGGTGACTCCACACACTCTCAAGAAAATCCGGTGACTTCACTCTGTGCTCCCCTCCTGTGTCCCCACTCACCAGAGGTAGGTACCCCTACAGGGGTAGCTCGCCTATGCTGAATCTTTCCCCGGTCAGCTCGGGTTGAGTTGCCTGTGCTGCACCTTTCCTTAGGTCCTGCCGATCCTGATCGGTCCGTCTGTGTGGCGATCCACAAGCAAAATTCTCCTCCGGTGTGTGAGTGTATATAAAAACGGAAATCCAATATAGTGTAATGCCGCAAACACTTTATTTATAACAAAGGTAAAAAGTCTTAAAAGTGTGAACAATGTTCTTATCTCTGGGCTAATCGTGGCAAAGAAACGGAACTCGAGAACGGAACGGAACTGGTAGCTATTGATGTAGAGACCCTCTACAACTCTATCCCCCATTCTTTGGGGATGAAAGTTGTGGGGACCTTCCTATCAGAAAGGTGTGAAACCTCTTGGCCCTACAATACTTTCATATTAGACCTTCTGTCATTTATCTTGAACAATAATGTCTTTTTGTTCGGCCGCTCCCACTACCTCCAGATACAGGGGGTAGCGATGGGGACCAGATGTGCCCCGTCCTATGCCAACCTGTATCTGGGGGGGTGGGAAAGGGAACTGTTCGCCAATGAGGATATGCAGATTCACTCTGACAATATCCTCATCTGGCGCAGATTTATTGATGATGTATTTCTAGTGTGGACAGGATCTCGTGATCAGTTGTCGGCTTTCATGGAAAGTTTGACAACTAATCGCTTTAATTTGAAATTTACTATGACATGCCATCAACAAATATTGAATTTACTGGATATTCAGATTTGCCTACACCAGGATGGCACATTGGGGTCCTCCCTACATCGTAAACCATCAAGCGGTAATACCATTCTACACACTGATAGTTCACACCCAGAATTTTTGAAGGAGAGTGTTCCCTATAGCCAATACCTTCGAATTCGAAGAAATTGTAGTCAAAACCTTAATTTTGAAAGAGAAGCTAGGACCCTTCAGGCACGGTTACGTGCACGGGGTTATAGCAACAAATGCCTCAAAAAGGCATATATAAGAGCAAAAAATCAGGAGTGTCCTTGATCCACAAAGCTAAAAAGATAGAACCAGAAGTGGGAATTAGATTCATCACACATTTTTCAGGACAACATAGACAAGCCCAAGACATTATTAAAATATATTGGTATCTCTTAATGGCAGATGACTCCATATCTAAACATATCAAGTCGTATCCTGAAATTACCTTTAGGAGATCTAGATCTCTTAAGGATAAGCTGGTGCATAGTCACCATGGTCCACGAACGAATGCCAGAATCAAGAAATCGGGCACCTACATGTGTCAAAAATGCAAATTTATTTTTGAGTCGTCCATGGAGTTGAGCGAACACGGACTGTAAAGTTCAGGTCCGTACCGGACTTTTGGGTGTCCGTGCCCCAAACCTGATCCCGGACATTAAAAAAAAAGTCTGGGATCGGGTTTGGTATTTGGGTATTTTTGACACCTATTTTATAGCTGCTGGGCAGACAATCAACAAGCTTTTCACTAGTTTGTCCTTAGAAGCCATCACAGCCATGCCTACTAATGGCATGGCTGTGATTGGCCAGTGCATCATGTGACCCAGCCTCTATATGAGGCTGGAGTCACGTAGCGTCGCATGTCAGATCGTCTCAGACTAGAGTAGGAAGAGCTTCATGGCGGTGCTGTGAGGGTAAGATTAGACTTCACAACCATCTCAGACTGCATTAGGGAGACCTTCATTGCGATGCTGTGAGGGAGACATTAGCATTCAGAACCATCTTATAGTGCATTGGGGAAACGTTCCTGTCTGTGCTGCGAGGGAGACATTAGAGTTCAGAACCATCTTATAGTGCATTAGGGAGACGTTCCTGTCTGTGCTGCGAGGGAGACATTAGCGTTCAGAACCATCTTATAGTGCATTAAGGAGACGTTCCTGTTGGTGATCTGAGGGAGAGATTATCATTCTAAAACATCTGCTACTGCATTAGAGTTAGATTCCTGTTGGTGCTCTGAGGGAGAAATTATCATTCTAAAACCATCTACTACTGCATTAGGGACAGGTTCCTGTTGATGCCCTGAGGGAGAGATTGTCATTCTAAAACCATCTACTACTGCATTAGGGACAGGTTACTGTTGGTGCTCTGAGGGAGAGATTATCATTCTAAAACCATCTACTACTGCATTAGGGTCAGGTTCCTGTTGGTGCTCTGAGGGAGAGATTATCATTCTAAAACCATCTACTACTGCATTAGGGACAGGTTCCTGTTGGTGCTCTGAGGGAGAGATTAACGCTCTAAAACCATCTACTACTGCATTAGGGAGAGCTTCCTGTTGGTGCTCTGAGGGAGAGTTTATCGTTCTAAAACCGTCTACTACTGCATTAGGGAGAGCTTCCTGTTGGTGCTCTGAGGGAGAGTTTATTGTTCTAAAACCATCGACTACTGTATTAGGGAGAGGTTCCTGTTGGTGCCCCGAGGGAGAGATTATCGTTCTAAAACCGTCTACTACTGCATTAGGGACAGGTTCCTGTTGGTGCTCTGAGGAAGAGATTGTCATTCTAAAACCATCTACTACTGCATTAGGGACAGGTTCCTGCTGGTGCTCTGAGGGAGAGATTATCATTCTAAAACCATCTACTACTGCATTAGGGACAGGTTCCTGTTGGTGCTCTGAGGGAGAGATTATCATTATAAAACTATCTACTACTGCATTAGGGACAGGTTACTGTTGGTGCTCTGAGGGAGAGATTAACATTCTAAAACCATCTACTACTGCATTAGGGACAGGTTCCTGTTGGTGCTCTGAGGGAGAGATTATCATTCTAAAACCATCTACTACTGCATTAGGGACAGGTTCCCGTTGGTGCTCTGAGGCAGGGATTATCATTCTAAAACCATCTACTACTGCATTAGGGACAGGTTCCTGTTGGTGCTCTGAGGGAGAGATTATCTTTCTAAAAACATCTACTACTGCATTAGGGGCAGGTTCCTGTTGGTGCTCTGAGGGAGAGATTATCGTTCTAAACCATCTACTACTGCATTAGCGAGAGGTTTCTGTACATGCTCCGAGGGAGAGCTTATCGTTCTAAAACCATCTACTACTGCATTAGGGAGAGGTTCCTGTTGGTGCTCTGAGGGAGAGTTTATCGAGTTTATCGTTCTAAAACCATCTACTACTGCATTAGGGACAGGTTCCTGTTGGTGCTCTGAGGGAGAGATTATCATTCTAAAACCATCTACTACTGCATTAGGGACAGGTTCCTGTTGGTACACTGAGGGAGAGATTATCATTATAAAACTATCTACTACTGCATTAGGGACAGGTTACTGTTGGTGCTCTGAGGGAGAGATTATCATTCTAAAACCATCTACTACTGCATTAGGGACAGGTTCATGTTGATGCTCTGAGGGAGAGATTATCGTTCTAAAACCATCTACTACTGCATTAGGGAGAGGTTCCTGTTGGTGCTCTGAGGGAGAGTTTATCGAGTTTATCGTTCTAAAACCATCTACTACTGCATTAGGGACAGGTTCCTGTTGGTGCTCTGTGGGAGAGATTATCATTCTAAAACCATCTACTACTGCATTAGGGACAGGTTCCTGTTGGTGCTCTGAGGGAGAGATTATCATTCTAAAACCATCTACTACTGCATTAGGGACAGGTTCCTGTTGATGCTCGGAGGGAAAGATTATTGTTCTAAAACCATCTACTACTGCATTAGGGACAGGTTCCTGTTGGTGCTCTGAGGGAGAGATTATCGTTCTAAAACCATCTACTACTGCATTAGGGACAGGTTCCTGTTGATGCTCGGAGGGAAAGATTATCGTTCTAAAACCATCTACTACTGCATTAGGGACAGGTTCCTGTTGGTGCTCTGAGGGAGAGATTATCGTTCTAAAACCATCTACTGCTGCATTAGGGAGAGGTTCCGGTTGGTGCTCTGAGGGAGAATTTATCGTTCTAAAACCATCTACTACTGCATTAGGGAGAGGTTCATGTTCGTGCTCTGACGGAGAGTTTATCATTCTAAAACCGTCTACTACTGCATTAGGGACAGGTTCCTGTTGGTGCTCTGAGGGAGAGATTATCATTCTAAAACCATCTACTACTGCAATGGGGACAGGTTCTTGTTGGTGCTCTGAGGGAGAGATTATCATTCTAAAACCATCTACTACTATATTAGGGACAGGTTCCTGTTGGTGCTATGAGGGAGAGATTATCATTATAAAACTATCTACTACTGCATTAGGGACAGGCTACTATTGGTGCTCTGAGGGAGAGATTATCATTCTAAAACCGTCTACTACTGCATTAGGGACAGGTTCCTGTTGGTGCTCTGAGGGAGAGATTATCATTCTAAAACCATCTACTACTGCATTAGGGACAGGTTCCTGTTGGTGCCCCAAGGGAGAGATTATCGTTCTAAAACTGTCTACTACTGCATTAGGGAGAGGTTCCTGTTGGTGCCCTGAGGGAAAGATTATCGTTCTAAAACCGTCTAATACTGCATTAGGGAGAGGTTCCTGTTGGCGCTCTAAGGGAGAGTTTATCGTTATAAAACCATCTACCACTGCATTATGGAGAGGTTCCTGCTTTTGCTCTGAGGGATAGTTTATCGTTATAAAGCCATCTCCTACTGCATTAGGGAGAGGTTCCTGTTGGTGCTCTGAGGGAGAGTTTTTCATTCTAAAACCATCTACTACTGCATTAGGGAGAGGTTCCTGTTGGTGCTGTGAGGGGGAGATTATTGTTCTAAAATCATCTCATACTGCAGTAGGGATAGGTTCCTGTCGGTGCTGTGAAAGACCGATTATCATTCTAAAATCATCTCATACTGGTGTAGGGAGAGGTTCCTGCTGCTGTTGTGAGCGCTGGAGAGGTTCTTGCTGCTGGTGTGAATGGTGCATTTCTTGCACAAAAATAAAAAGTGCATCTACAATTTTTTAAAAAAAAAAAGAATAAAAAGAACCTTCAACGTTATATGGTAGGCCCGAATGGCGCTCAATGAATGGTGAGGCCAGAACAAGTACAGGCAATAGTAGATTGGGTGACTGACAATGCCTCCAGTTCCTTCATATTGTCTCCCACCCGGTCCCTTGATGAAAGCTCAGAGTTGGCACCTGAACCCCATGGCCATCTGTCTTTCACCTCAGCCCCTTGTAAATCAACCAAGCAGTCTGAGCCCCTAATTATGCAACAGTCTCTTATGCTTTTTGATGACTCTCCTGGTGTGCTTTCCATGGGCCATCCACATAGACCTGCCCCAGAAGTAGAAGACATTGAGTGCACCGATGCCCAACCACTTCTGTTTCAGGATGAGGACATGGAAACACCAGCGCAGCACGTCTCTGATGATGACGAAACACAGGTGCCAACTGCTGTGGCTTTCCACAGTGTGCAGACTGACAAGGAGGGCAGTGGTGAAGGGTGGGTGGAAGATGATGTGAAGGAGGATGATGAGGTCCTAGACCCCACATGGAATGAGGGTCATGCGAGTGACGTGTGCAGTTTGGAGGAAGCACAGCAAAAAAGGAAGCAGGTTGCAAAAGCGGAGCAAGCGTCCCCTAGACAGTACGCCTGCTACTACCCACCGCACCCAGGGACCTAGCACACCAAAGGCAGCTCAAAGGCATTCCCCAGCGTGGCAGTTCTTCAGACAATGTGCTGACGACAAAACACGAGTGGTTTGCACACTGTGCAATGAGAGCCTGAAGCGAGGCATAAATGTTCTAAACCTGAGCACAACCTGCATGACCAGGCATCTAAATTCAAAGCACTTGCTGCAGTGGAATAAGTACCTCAAAATCTAAGAAAGCTCTCGGGCTCCTACTGTTCCTCTTCTACTGCTGCGTTGGCCTCTTCCTCCACCTCTACAGTGCCAGTGTCACCTGCCACCCAGCAAACAGAGCATGTGACAGCAACGCCACCATGACCGCCACCGTCCCCAAGCATTTCCACACGGTCCCATGGAAGCTTACAGCTCTCCATCTCCCAAACACTGGAGAGAAAGTGGAAGTACCCCCCTACCCACCCATGATCCCTAGCCCTGAACGCCAGCATTTCAAAATTCCTGGCCTTTGAAATGCTGTCATTCCGTCTGGTGGACACGGACAGTTTTAAAAACTTGATGGCGGTGGCTGTGGCACTACTTTTCCAGGCGAGCCATCCCTTCCCTGCACAAACAAGTCAGGGACAAGATCAAGTGTGCACTGCGCAACGCCATCTGTGGCAAGGTCCACATAACCACTGATACGTGGACCGGTAAGCATGGGCAGGGATGCTATATCTCGCTAACTGCACACTGGGCAAATGTAGTGGCGGGTGGGCCTGAGGCGGCTAACCGTTTGGCGCATGTCCTTCCGCCACGAGGATTGCAGGGCATTTCTCTCTGCCTCCTGTTGCCTCCTCCTCCTACTGCACTTCCTCCTCCTCCTCTACCACCTCCTCATCCACTCAGTGTAACACCTTCACCACCAACTTCAGCACATCCAGGGGGAAACGACAGCAGGCTGTTTTAAAACTGATATGTTTGGGGGATCAGTTGCAGCATGCACGGGTCAGTCGCTCTGCGGAACAGGACCACTTCACCACCAACGAGTGGGCCTCCATGTGAGACCTGTGTACCATATTGCGGTGTTTTGAGTATTCCACCAACATGGCCAGTGCCGATGACGCTGTTCTCAGCATTACTATCCCACTTCTATGTCTCCTTGAAAAAAACACTTAGGGCGATGATGGAAGAGGATATGGCACAGGAGGAGGAGGAAGAGGGGTCATTCCAACGGTTATCAGGCCAGTCATTTACAAGTGGCTCGGAGGGTGGGTTCCTGCACCAGCATAGGCCATGTCAAAAATTTTCAAGCCAGGGGACAGTTCTGGAGGATGAGGAGGACGAGGATGATGAGGATGAGGAGGTAGAACCGTGTACACAGCAGGGTGGCACCCACGCAGCTCGTGGACAGATGATACACCTCCCACAGAGGACAGCTTATCTTTGCCTCTGGGCAGCCTGGCACACATGAGCGATTACATGCTGCAGTGCCTGCTCAACGACAGCCGAGTTGCCCACATTTTAACTTGTGCTGATTACTGGGTGGCCACCCTGCTGGATCCCCATTACAAGGACAACGTGCCATCCTTAATTCCCTCACTGGAGCATGATTGGAAGATCCCAGACTACAAGCAAACTCTGGTAGATGCACTGCTGAGGGCATTTCCAAATGACACCGGGGGCTCAGTGGCAGAGGAGGAGGAAGAGGTCACCAACGCAGCTGTGCCACTGCCAGCACCTCAGAAGGCAGGGTTAGCATGGCCAAAATGTGGAAAAGCTTTGTCAGCAGCATGCCACCACAAACAGCACCACCAGCTGATAGGCAACGTCTTAGCAGGAGGCAGCATTTCAGCAACATGGTGGAACAGTATGTGTGCACACGCCTACACGTACTGACTGATGGTTCTGCTCCATTCAGTTTCTGGGTCTCCAAATTGGCCACATGGCCTGAGCTTGCCCTTTATGCCTTGAAGGTGCTGGCCTGCCCTGCAGCCAGTGTATTGTCTGAACTTGTGTTTAGCATGGCAGGGGGCATTATCACAGACAAGCACAGCCGCCTGTTCACAGCCAACGTGGACAAGCTAACCTTTATTAAAATGAACCAGGCATGGATCCCACAAGACTTGTCTGTACTTTGTGCAGAATAGACATTTAGACCGGCCTCACACAGCCATTGGTATCCTTTTTTTTTTTTGAATATGTCTCAATATTTTGGGGGCTACCCCAATTCTAAAAAAAAACCAGACAAACAAAAAACAATGTTGGCTACCTCCTCCTCCTCTTCCACCACTGCCACTTCCACCTACACTGCCACAGTCACGGCCTAGTCAACCTCTAGGCTCCTACTCCACATCCACCTTCTCCTCCCATTTTTATTTTTTTATGTGATTTTAAGATATTTCCCTATCCACATTTGTTTGCAGGGCACTTGTCCTACTCTTACCCCCATTTTGCTTCCTTTTTCAGCCTTCTAGCCCTTTCCATGACTTTTTTACAGCCATTTTTGTGCCCAAAAGTTCGGGTCACCATTGACTTCAATGGGGTTCAGTGTCCGGGGTCAAGTTTGGATCGAGTTCGGTGCCGAACCCGAACGTTTTCATGAGGTTCGGCCGAACCCGACGAACTCGAACATCCAGGTGTCTGCTCAACTCTAGTCGTCCAGTATTAGTTTACCTAATGGGCATGTATATAGACCTAGTTTTCACGCAAATTGTCAGTCTATTGGAATTGTTTATGTTATGTTCTGTAATTGTGGTGCCTATTATGTAGGCAAGACCAAGAGGGCCTTCTTCCAGCGCATCAAGGATCATGTATCATTGGTATTCAAAAAAGAATGGAGACACCCATTAGTAGACATGTGGGCCTCTTCCACCACTTTGATAGCTCATGTATGCATTTCTTTGCCCCTGAACATGTTCCCCCCATGTCAAGAGGGGGGACTATGATAAACTTCTTCTACAGCATGAGACTCGTTGGATTCAAACCCTAGGGGCTCTCAAATACCCCGGTCTAAATGATGCACTATCTTATAAACCTTTTCTATAACTACTGGATTCCAATGATGCATTTGGAGTTTGCCCTTTTGGTCATGATGACTTATGAAGTGGTACACAACCAATATGTTGATTGCTCTGGCCAAATGTAGTGTGTATCTATTAGGGTTGGATCAGGTGTGCACAAGCACATCTGACAATATTTAGATCTTTCTGTCCAGATATATGGTATATATTGCAGAGAGATCAGGTATGAAATTTCTATATCCAGATGTATTGTATATATTGGTGGTAGATCAGGCAGGTAATCTTTATATATGACAATACATGTATATATGGCTGATACTGAGTAGCTATTGTCTCTAATGATGTTCTGTAATGTAATATTAATTAAAACTGTTTTTTAGTTTTATAGCTAATCGTAAGTGCCAACAAACATTTAAAGAGTCCATTGATTCTTATGGGGAAAAAAAACGTTTCCTCAAAATCTTTGAAACCTTTCTTTTGGTTTCTCTTTTAACAAATTTATTTTCTATAATACATTTATGCCATTATTCTCCTCTTTCTTCCGGGCTCTACCAATTGATCCCCATATGGGCACCCGGGGCACTCTCATGCCGCCCTTGCTGGCCATTCTTGGGGGCCGAGGGAGCCCGGTGGACTGACGATGCTCCCTTCCTGGTGGTGGTCTGGGACGTGGTGGTAGACCTGCTGCCTCCGCGTTCCCATGTCCCTTTACCGGATCCTCCCCCCATTAATGCCGTGGGCATCGCTTCATGGCTTATTCAGGGATGACCACATCCATCATGGTGGTCATGGCCTCGGTGCCCAGCCCTGTGTCATTTCCGCCTTAGGTCCACCGGAAGTAACACGTTGTGGTCCTGAATTTCCGTCCGCTCTCAGGCGATGATGTCAGACGCTGTCTGAGTGGAAGTAGGATAAGAAGGCACCATGCACCTCTATCCTCTGACAGAGGACTCTAGGAGAGGAACCTTGGAGGGTTCCGGTCTCCCCTCTCCCTCTAAACATTCTCCCAACCAACTTGGACAGGTAATTGGGAAAAATTTTTAGATGTTTGTTTTTGACAAATTTGTGCTTCTATTAATGGGGAATTCTGGTGTGCCACTCCATCGCCGACTGGAGATGTAGTGATGTAGGGCTTGGTTTATCCGGTCCTATCAGCGGAACCATCCAAGCCGATGGGGTTTGGCCCTTTCCCCCTAGTTTGCCTATTGCACTAATGCTAATGGATCCCGTATATTCATCTTTTAGACCGCACTTATCATCATCCCACCACTGATTTGTATCACTGCACTGATTTTACCTGGGCTCAGTGCTTCAGCACAACCCATTGAATCTCAGGGGATACCATCTTAGGTCCAGAGGGGAAACAAACGGTTGTTTATCTTTGCTTGGAATAATATCCAGTGAACCCCTTTTTAGCCCTCAACAAATACAACCAACAGATATTACTTAGTAGGGTATTTATTAATTTTATTGGTTACGAGGCACCTTTAGGTGCCTCCTACATACTGTTTTTTTTATATTACTATGCATTATTGTTCTGTTGTACACAGACACACTATTGCCCTTTCTTCTATGGGGATCTGGATATATGAGCCGGGAGAATAGTTGAGTGGAGAAGGCATTTCTACAGTCTTAAATGTGTTTCCTTACCTCATTAGGTATGTTGGCACAACGATTGGCTATTGCTGTATCTTTGATAATTAACTAATGCACCTAATTGAATGGGTCTTGCATAGGCTTATATATGATTATAATGTAACTTGTGGCTAATATTTTGTTTATCTTCTGTTTGTAGTAATCGTGACTTTGGTACAGTTCCCTCCAGTCTGCTGAAGAAGCCCATGTAGGCGAAACATGTTGAGCAGGGACACCAAAGCACACAATTGAGTGATTCCATACTTTTATTATTTTAACATGTATATGAAATAAAAGTAGTATATTTTATGAAAACTGTTTTTTTACATGTGTATTATTGGCTCCTTTATTGTCCAGGAACAGCTAAGTCTGTTTCCACCTTCTCTAAACTCTATATATACTGCAGTGCCTGCGCAATGACAGCCGAGTTGCCCACATTGTAACTTGTGCTGATTACTGGGTGGCCACTCTGCTGGATCCCCGTTACAAGGACAATGTGCCGCGCTTAATTCCCTCACTGGAGCGTGATCGGAAGATGCGCGACTACTAGCGCATGCTGGTAGACGCACTGCTGAGGGCATTCCCAAATGACACCGGGGGCTCAGTGGAAGCACAAGGCGAAGGCAGAGGAGGAGGAAGAGGTCGCCAATGCAAATGTGGCACCACCAGCAACTCAGAAGGCAGGGTTAGCATGGCCAAAATGTGGAAAAGCTTTGTCAGAAGCACGCCACAACAAACAGCACCACCAGCTGATAGGCAACGTCTTAGCAGGAGGCAGCATTTCAGCAACATGGTGGAACAGTATGTGTGAACACGCCTACATGTACTGACTGATGGGTCTGCCCCATTCAACTTCTGGGTCTCCAAATTGGGCATATGGCCTGAGCTTGCCCTTTATGTCTTGGGAGTGCTGGCCTGCCCTACAGCCAGTGTATTGTCTGAACGTGTGTTTAGCACTGCAGGGGGCATTAACACAGACAAGCACAGCCGCCTGTCCACAGCCAACGTGGACAAGCTAACGTTTATTAAAATGAACCAGGCATAGATCCCACAAGACTTGTCTGTACCTTGTGCAGAATAGACATTTATACCGGCCTCACACAGCCATTGGTATACTTAAGTGAACTTATTCTTTTTTTTTTTATAGAACATAAGTCTTTATTGGAATTTGTAACAGGAGAAACACGAAAAATAAACCATGGTACATTTTATATGGAAAAAGCGAACCCATGCTAGAACATCTCTGGGTTTGTCTGCAGATAGTGATTTTTTTTTTTTTTTTTTTACTATGTCTCAATATTTTGGGGGCTACCCAAATTAGAAAAAAAAACCAAACAAACAAAAAACAGTGTTGGCTACCTCCTCCTCCTCCACCTCTACTCCCACCTACACCGCCATGGTCAGCGCCTTCTCAACCTCCTACTCCACATCCACCTCCTCCTCCATTTTTTATTTTTTTATGTGACGTTATTTCCCTATCCACATTTGCTTGCAGGGCACTTGTCCTACTCTTACCCCCATTTTGCTTCATTTTGCAACCCTCTAGCCCTTTCCAGGACTTTTTTAGAGCCATTTTAGTGCCCAAAAGTTTGGGTCACCATTGACTTCAATGGGGTTCGGGGTCAAGTTCGGGGCCAAACTCGAACTTTTTCGCGAAGTTCGGCCGAACCCGCCGAACCCGAACATCCAGGTGTCCGCTCAACTCTAGTTACTATGTTTTCTCTGCTCCAGAATCTAAGATGCTTTATCTTTTAAGCAAATGGTAGTTTTCTTTTCCAATATTTTTATTGAGAGCATTTTGATTCAAAAACAAAAATACATATACTGTATAAAAGTAACAGTACCACAGTTCAGTCATAGACAGTATCATGAGTAAAGCATAACTGGCTCAGAGAACACATAAACAGTACATAGATGAGGATCCATAACATAACTAAATCAGACATAAAGGCATCTGTCAGCAAAGAACTATAATGAAAGTAAAGGCAAAAATTGCCCAAACAAATCGTACAACATAATGGTATGATATCCTGATGTCAAATATTTCGTCCACAGCATATCCACCTCATTAAAAGGAGCAGAGGGATAAAATACAGCACTCCATTTACCATAGCTTGAGGCACTTTAACATCACATTTGAATCGAATCGGACAAAAAGTATAGTGGTCCAGGAGACTACACTCAGTAAAGCACTATAAAGAACATAGGAAGATGGAAAAACAAAGAAGAGTAAAGAATGAGAAAATAAAGGGGGAAGCAGAAACAAAGAGAGGTAGATCCACCAGACACCGGACTCACAGGGCCCCACAGGTCACACAGGAGATTGAAGGTATCTGATCCAGGGATTCCAGACCCTTTAAAATCTGGTTTGTTTATCTCATAGGATGCTTGCTAATTTTTGAGCAAATAGAAGTTTTAATCTTATCACACAATAAAAGTTAGGTCTGTTTGATCTTTTATGACCCTTTATGGTATTCAACAATATATATTGCTGAGGAATGAAAAAAACTGCCCATAGTTTTAAACAAACATGACAGTAATTTCAGATATTGCTCTGTGTTTGCTTGTAGCAGGAGCTCTCCATCTCATTTTTTTGTTTCCAAGGTAACATTTAAGTTGAAGACCAAATTGACAGTAACTTTCCTGTTTTATGCTAGGGACTCCATATCAATCCATCTTGTCTTCTGTGTGTATTACACTCATTAGATGGCATTGCCTCATTTTACCAGTTTGTCCTTCTTCATTAGGCTGAAATGTATATTCTTGACTCGCTGTCACAAATTATTTGTATTTTACAGGCAGCATTTTAATATGAGACAACTCTGCTAGTCGTATATTCACTCACCCGGACAACTTTATTTTGTGTAAAAAAGTATTAGTCTTAAATTGCCATTGTAACTTTGCAGTTTAATTCAGTATGTTCAATTTCTTCCCTGAATAAATTCTCAAAAAATAAAAATACTTTTTTCCGAGCTCTTGTTATTTTTTTATATAAACAACTCTTTAATTGTTGAGGACTAATCAAAAGACATTAATCTAAATATTACTATTCATTTTTGTAATTCTTAAAAAATGTTGAGTGTTTTTCATGCGAAATTGAATAGCAATACATGAAATAACTAAATAAACACATGTATGTACCTTAGTTAGTCAGTTAGTTAGTGAATTAGTTACTTAGTTCATTCATAATGCATATTAAAGAGAAGTTCCATCCACAAAGAAGATCTTTGACATATGGTTGGGCACTAATTAATTAAAATAGCATGTTTCTACCAAGTCTGTCAGTGTCTGGATTTATTTTACAATGAAATACTACATTTTATGATTAAATGCCAAATTCAGTGTGAGCCTTGCAATGCTGTGTAATCAGTGGTGACAACTCACAGTTTCATGCTGATGTCTAATAAGGGGTCAGAGATCCCCAAAACACAGATTACTTGGAAACAGTAGCATAAATGTAAAAAATAAGAGCATTTCATGTATATATTCTTTTAATTATGATTTATATTCTAATCCAGGCAAATATAACCCATTCATTTTAACTCGTTCTGAATATGTGTTTTGTGTAAAGTCTTGCAAATTTTAAAATGAAGGCACAAATCTGACACAAAGGATCACTTTTAGAAGCCTAATAAATCTAATTCATTTTACAGATCTTAGCAAGAGAACAAAAAAACGCTTTTAATGCTTCTCTTTAAATCCTCAGTATTTTTACTGAGCCATTTCCTCAAGAAAGCCGGCTATGCTGGTAATAAAAGTGTCATTTTAAATTTACAAAGAATAAAACACAGGGTTGTGAGAGGCAGGGAACACTGCATACAGAGCATATAAACAGGATACGAGCAGCAGGGGGGGGTTTATTGCTCGAACTCAGCATGGACTAAACATCGCCACTGTCTTCAGCTCCCCAAATAAGTTTAATTTTATGTATAACATATTACACACATTGGTCCAGGTCAGCACAGAATTTAGTAATTATTTGTAATTAATACTCCAAGCAAGTCTCTATTATTAAATAAACAAATTTATTGAACAGCAGTTGCCTGTTTTATTATATAGGTCTTCTGAGAATGCTTTTTAATTTGGTCAGAGAAAAAAAAACATCCTTATCAGAAATGGCTATGTTGTGCCAGTTTTAGAAATAGGTTTTGCAATGACAAGACAGTAATATGTGACTCATGCTGAGCTATTGCCAATGATGTCAAGCTACCGCTGGAATATTGAAGCATGTGTGCCTCCTTAAGTAAGTGCAATACTCAGTGATAATGGCCTAACCTCGCAGATGCTCCTGTAAATCCAGCCAAACAATAAACATGATTGGTTTGTGCATTTTACCACTACACTACTATGCTTGTACATGCTCCTTAAAGCCTAGACCACACGATTAACAAATCAGACGAAAAATACTACTTTTTTAGTGGTACTTCTTAGAAGTGATTGTACTATAGTCTGATCATTAGTTTTCGAGAGCCAAACATGACATCTAAAATTCTGGTACTGTACAAAAAGAAACGGAAAAGGGCAAGACCACCAGACCACACATGCTTGCTCAGAAGCGAAATAATACATTACAATACAATACAACACATTACATCACTTCTGAAGTTGTATGAGAGTTTTTGTAAGTTTAGTAACTTCTTAATTTTCGATGAGACAAGCATGCAAAAAAGACGATGATTTGTCCGATATTCTGATCGTGTGTACAAGACTTAAGGGCTCCTAGCCTCAAGCACGGTACAGATAGGCCTGCTTGCTTAGACTAAAAAGCCTATTTTGTCATCTTTAGATTTTCTGTAAATGCTTATTTAATGTAGTACCTCCAAAAATATTGCTGAGGGTAATAACCTCCTGATATACTGTATGTGCATAGTAATAGTTAAAAGAAACAATAGTAACAACTGAAGATTGTAGCTGTAGTAGTTTTGGTGTTGCCTTTTACACCCTAGCCACCTGGCCCAACCATTTGCCTGTTTATTGACATCTTTTGCCAGCCACCTGGGCTGACTGCATGTTATACTGGCTAGATCATACCAGCTGCCTGGCCCTGCTAAAGCTTAGTGGTTAGTTCTCTACCAGCCATCCTTGGTAAACTTATGTCTCATTCAGTGTTGCTGTTAGTTGGGCAACTGACCTGGGTCGAAAGGATCCTGCATTTTGCATTTTGTTTAGATTAGGTCTATTGGCCACTGTCAACAATTTGCTTGTGTGTTATCCTGCTCCACAGTCTCTGGGAAAAGTCATTAAATTAGCTATAGGATCATGCAACCCGAGGAAAGTATGTTCATCCTTAACCATCCCCAAAAGGTACTTCTTGCCTCTTATCATGAAAAATTTATTATTATACAAGGGATTCACATTTTCATCAATCTGTATCTCCTGGGAGCCTATAATTAGATGAGTATTCATACTAATTCGCAATACACAATGAGTGCCAAACAGCTTTCAATACAAGAGATAGCCAATATGAATATCTCATGCCTTTATGGTCAAAAATGGAACAGCTGTTTTCCAGGAATTCACCAATCACGTTTTCCATGACTTCCTGGTCAAATTCGTAGTAATTTATCAAAATTATATGCATGTTTTTAGCTCTTTCCTCATAGATAATGCCAAGCATGTCTACCTTGTTCTCTCCAGCCCTCGCTTTTCAAAATCCAAGGGCCTTCCAGTTTATATTATCTTTGATTGAGACTCTCGATTTGTGTCTAAATTTTGCAAAGTTTTCTATTCCATGCTCTCCTTTTCTTCAGCATACAATTTCCAAAGGAATTCCAATGTGTATAATAATCAGACCCATCAGTCTTGTAGGTGCTCTTCTTTTTCCTGTGTATACAGGTAACACCCCAGAGCATGTTACTTCACTAGTCTGTCCTCCATTCCTCTTGAGAGTGATTCCATAGTACAGAATTTTGCTCAAATATGGGCTAAGATCTGTGACAGTCTTGATACTGCCACAACCGCATAGAAAGCTGCCACCAATCACCACTGAATTAGTCCTTCAATCTGCAAATTAGGTAAGTATGTGTGGCTGTCTGCCGAGAACATTGTCCTTAAGGTTCCGTCCCAAAAATTGGCTCCTACATTAATTGGTCCATATAGAATTTTTCAGCAGAATAGCCCAGTTTCCTTTCATCTTTAGTTACCTTCCAATTTGGGGATTTATTTTAAAAATCCTTGCTCAAACCCCTTCAGTTGCATAAAATGTATTTTGCTCTTCTTCCTCTATTGGATCAGGAAGAATTCAAAGTTGGTAGAAAACTTAACTCTTGAAGAACCAGAAATTCCTTATAATGCTTGGTCCCAAAGAGTGTTGTTGGGTACTAGCTGCCCGTGTACATGCTGATACTCTAGTTAAAGTCTTCCATCACTTACACACTGCCAAACCAACCTTGAAGGGTCCAGAGGCCTCTCCCCAAGGGCAGGTGGGTAAAGAAAGGACTCACCCTGTCTCCTGTGCAGGTCATAATGTCTGACAACAGGTTTGCTTGCAACCTGGACCAACCTCTTGCCTGTTTTCTGACTCAATTTGCCTACTGCTTGGACTGATCTCAGTACATGTTATATTGACTATGCCATACTAGTTGGCTGGCCCTAATCTGGCCTACAGTTCATTAAGTTTATTGGAGGGCAGGTGAGGCAACCAGGGTCTTTAGACCCCAGATGTCTCATTAAAGAGAACCTTTCATCAAAAAATCATTACATGTTTTTTTGTCCCCTATGTGATGAAAAAAAGTTACACCCAAGCACTTAAAAGCCCCCCCAAAACAAA
Organism: Glandirana rugosa; assembly: GCA_018402905.1. Lineage (NCBI taxonomy): Eukaryota > Metazoa > Chordata > Amphibia > Anura > Ranidae > Glandirana > Glandirana rugosa. Next base: position 140,859 of record BLSH010283623.1, read on the forward strand.
TTTGAGGCCCCCACCCACACATACACGTATGCACAAGTGTAAATGCACAAATCGGTGACAGATTATTGTTCTAAAATCATCGCCTACTCCTATAGGGTCAGGTTCCTGCTGTTGCTGTAAGGGACAGATTATTGTTCTAAAATCATCGCCTACTCTTATAGGGTCAGGTTCCTGCTGTTGCTGTAAGGGACAGATTCTTGTTCTAAAATCATCGCCTACTCCTATAGGGTCAGGTTCCTGCTGTTGCTGTAAGGGACAGATTATTGTTCTAAAATCATCACTTACTGCTATAGGGTCAGGTTCCTGCTGTTGCTGTAAGGGACAGATTATTGACCGGCCTCACACAGCCATTAGTATACTTGTTTTTTTGAATATACCTCAATATTTTGGGGGCTACCCCAATTAGAAAAAACAAACAAACAAACAACAAAAAGTGTTGGCTACTTCCTCCTTCTCCTCCGCCACCACCGCCACTTCCACCTAGACTGCCACAGTCACGGCCTAGTCAACCTCTAGGCTCCTACTCCACATCCACCCCCCTTCCCATTTTTATTTTTTTATTTGATTTTAAGTTTTTTTTCCATATCCCCATTTTTTTGTAGGGCACTTGTAATACTTTTACCCCCATTTTACTTCCTTTTGCAGCCCTCTAGCACTTGCCAGGACTTTTTTACAGCCATTTTTGTGCCGAAAAGTTCGGGTCCCCATTGACTTCAATGGGGTCCGGGGTCAAGTTCGGGTCAAGTTCGGTACCGAACCCGAACTTTTTCGTGAAGTTCGGCCGGACCCGCCGAACCCGAACATCCAGGCGTTCTCTCAAATCTAATTACATACAATTTTTTTTACGCTGCCTAGACCTTGATTTCATTGTTTGTTCTATCATGAGAGTGTTGGCGATGCAGGTAAAAACATCTGCTTAACAACTTAGGACACTGGATGCTATTCTGCATCCAGCATAAATTTGAACATAGGGTTGTGCTTCATTTTATCTTATTATTTGAATGAACATTAATCTGGGCTTTCCAAAATATAGGCCCTCACATTGTGGTGTAATCAACACCGCTTTTGTATTCTTTAGAGATGATGGTTGCACAGCATGAAATGTGATGAATTTTCCCTTCAGTGAAGAAATTCTGTAAAAATGAATTAGAAAATTCAGTGGACCTTCAGACTTTTGCGCAGTTGCAGTTATTCTTGGATAGCGTTATCCAGAGAAGGAGTTATAGCTTAAAAGTCCTGGAACAGGTTTTGTACTCAACCCTTCATACTACAAACCAACTTTCTCTTAGATCCTCCCTGTCTAAACTACTACTTAATTCTGTCTCAAAGTGGAAGACCATGATCCAGTAGTTTCTTTAATTCATGCTCATTAAATTATATATAAAACTTATTTTGTGACCTAAACACAGCTATATTATCGTTAAAGCTGAATAGATTTTTTTTAGGTATTAAAACACAAATACAAATAAACTGCACAGATTACTTTGAAGCCCCACAGTTTCTAGGCGTATGGTTAACCTCATGAAATATTTTTTCCTGGGGGTGTATCATCATAGCATTTCAGAAGTCTGAAAGGGAGTGTTTACTGAAAGTAAGGTGTAGACTGCCATTGCTGACATAGTCCACTGAAAATGCTTACCGCCTGGCTGTCATGCTGATCCAAAGGTTTTGGCATTGAATTACTAATGTAGCGCTTACCCCCGCAGCAGCTGATGATGACAATAATGGGTCCTCTGTTCTGCCATGACTCTCATACTGCGTGGTCCCCACTGACAGACTTTGTCACACAATAAACCTTGCTTACACCTGTGAACTTAAGGGTTAGTAGGCTATCACGAATGCACGAAAATAAGGCCACAAACAGCTTGGAGATAATTAATTAAATGTATTAAAGGAATACTAACATACAGAGGGTAAATCAATAAACATGTAATTATATAGACTTAAAGTGGATGTAAACCCAATTCATGAAATTTAAGGTGGGCATATCTGTCTGCAGTGTGTTGTTATCTATCTTCAAAGAGCTATATCCCCTAGCTGTCTCTTCCTCAGTAGCTCTGTTATCAGGCTGATAAGTTCTCACTCATTCTGGGACAGAGAATTCAGATAATTTAGAGTCAAAGGAGGTTGCTAAAAATTGATTAGCACACTGCTTAACAAAACACAGGCACGGCTCTGCTTTCATATAGTCTCTCACAGTCTCTCACACCGTCTAGCTATCAACTCCTCCTAGATAGGAATGGGGAAGTGGAAAATCTAACAGAATGTGCATTTTCTAAACAGTGTATCAAAGTGAAGACAGAAGATATACATGTAAGACTTGTATAGGGAGGTTTGTGTCATCTCTGTGTATCATCTGAGGCTATTCACTTCACTTGGTATATAGAGGTTTTACATTCACTTTAAGGATGATATGAAGGATGAAATGGTTAATTACCAACTAGCTGGAACTCAAATGTTATAGCAAGACTAAATTAAGCTACTACTGGGTGGCATGAGACTCTAAACAACCTCAGCCAGTTCAGAAGATTAAAAAGAGTTCTGTTGTACAACTTGTGCATACAACCCCAACAGGGGGCAAGTGAATGTGCTTTTCCTATGGGGGTACCCCTTGAGGTGTTAGAAAGTGCCTGGCACCTAGTAATTACTGTTGACTGACTTTTGGCGAGGGGCTTCTTCATATGGTGCACTGTCCCTTTCAGAGTGATAATAAGTAAGGCATGGCAGGTGGGCTGCTAATTAGGAGCAGTCTCTACTTGGAGTAACAGTGTGTGCCGGGCATTTAGGATGTGTTGCTCAGCTTCCTGGTAGGTGGCTAATCCAGTGCCAATGGCTTGGCAATCAGCAGTCCCCAACAATCAGATCTCAGTTCCTCACACAGGCCATGGTCTCCCAACTCCAATTCCAATGACACAGTGACTCTCTCAAACTCAGTCTCTGAAGGCAGCTCTAGCAGGCTCAGGTGAAGGCCCATCCCCTTGCCTGATGTGAGTGAACAGGCACAGCAATAGGTCCTCTTAACTCCTCTTTAATGACTCCGGTCCCTCAGATTTGAGGCACAGACACAAACCCCATTTCTGTACCAGTCACTCTCTTCCCTCGACTGACTGCAATCAGGAACAATTTTGCCAGGAAAACTGTGATACTTTCCACCTCCTCCTGGTTCAACCACTTGTGTGAATCGAAGTCCAGTAGCCATTAGTCTCCAATAGCAAGAATGAGGAGGTGCCCTCTTTAAGAACTATGATTCCCATCATCCATAACTTCTGCCCAGCAAATTTTCTCTGAGTATTCCATTGGCTCATTCTCATCCTCTGTCTGACTGAATCCATTCGGCTCTGCCAGGAGGGAGGGGGATTGCAGGAGAGAGCACAGCCACAGCAGTCAGTACTGAGATAAGAAATCTGTCTGCTTTCCCTCTGTCACTGTGCAGTGGGAGAGCAAGCGGAGGAAGAACCTACACAGATCCACAATGAGTAGAGAGAAAAAAAGAACAGCTGCATTCTTCTCACTGTGTGTAGCTCACTGCCACTGTTAGAAGGGGGAGCGAGTCAGGAAGGATCACACAGCCAGCAGCAGCACCCAGGTACACTAATTTAGAACATGTATGATAATCAAGTGTTCTTACTTTACTAAGGAGCTCATTTAAGAATCAGCAGTAAGGCAATACAGTGATGTGCTGTACAAATGTGCTCTGCGCTTCTCTGACTTTGAGGCTCAATAGCTGATAGAGTGCAGTAGCAATAAATTGACTTTGAAAGAAGCAAAACATTTGGAGGAGAGCTTAGTCATATGACCTGTCAAAGTAACATGAGCAGCTCTCCTCCAATAAAGTAACTATAAAATTGTGGGACACGTGCTAAACACAACCTAATTTTTCTTAATTACATGGGCCACAATGTGCCATATCTGCTCTACATTTAAATACAAACACCTAAGTCTTGTTGCACATTTCTCTCAGGTTAGTAACTTAAGAAAGTGTTGAAGCTAGATAATTAACATTTTCAAAGAAAGTCAACTATGAAAGTATCAATTGATCAATTTGTAATAGCCTAGTTAGATCATCAAAAATATATTTAAATCGAGACTTTTGTTTCATGTAAAAGCAAGATTTTTCTTTTTCATTTACCCAAAATATACTTTTACTACCATGTTAGAACAGCCTTCCATGGTAATGTGAAATTTATATTACAACACATAGCACAGGAATGTCTAAAAAAAAGGTAACGTTATTGTACTTTCATTAAGGACAAATTTCAAACGATTATAATTATCTGAACAGTAGTTTTAATTTTTTTTTTTTTAAATACCTTAATATGCTAGACGTTCCATAGTTTGATCATAGTTTATATAAAAATTTGAACATTTTCCCGGTAGATGTCATAATCATATAAGATATTATGACTGATTAAATAAATTAAGGTAGGCCGGCATCTCCACTGTAGAAAATATCACTGCCAATAACTCCTCGAAATCAATTGACACCCTGTAACCTACCCAACTCAGAGGCCTTCACACATGTTTGGATAACTATTTTTTTTGATTCCTCTAAACTACCGCTAAAGGCAAATATTCCGAAGCCCATTTACCAGTTCTACTTCCGACCATCCTACCCTAAAAAAGGAATATCCCTATTCTACTCCCAACTCTCCCCTACTCTCAAATCACAACCTTAAATAAATGAACAGAGGAATTGGGAATCTTATCAAAAAACCCTCCACAGATGGTATCTAACACCCTACCAACTTTCAAAAATGTATCCTGGTTGTTCATCTAGTTGTTGGAGAAACTCTAATGCCCGCATCCTGTGGTTTTACAAGTTGTTAAGCTTTTTCTGGAAACAGATGTTTGTACTAATTTCCTCTATATCTGGGGTTCCATCTGTCCCCAACCCCACACTAGCCCTGCTCCACATAGGCATACAAAAATACCCTCCTTGCTCTAGGAGCCCAATAGTACACCTGCTTTTCGCAGCCAAGCTAAGCATAACCAGACTGTGGAAAACCTCAGAAACCACTTCTATCTCTGGTACTATTGCTGACTTAAACTCCCAATGCGAGATGGAAAAAATGGTTGCTAGAAAAAATATGCAGATTGAAAAGTTTGTGACTAAGTGGCAACAAGGGTTGAAGCACCAAAATTGTAAAGTGCAATTGTGAACTGGTCCTACTCCTCCCATGTCATCAATGTTATGTTGGTGTTGGACCTTTAAAGTCCCACTATCTCTTACTGGGGTGTTCCACCCTATGCTGTTTGTTGTTATGTTGGTGTTCCTTAACCTGTTTCTCCTACCCTTCCTACCTCCCTCCCCCCCTTTCCATTCAGAGCAATTGCATAGAGTTAACATATAGTATACATATGCTCTGTGAAATGTGTTTGTTACATATTGTTTACCTATGATCTAGTTGTCTTGAGGTAACCAAAGCTCTGGACGGAGCTACTATTTGTATCTTGAATGTTAATCGTACTTGTTCTCGTTGTAAGAAAAATGAATAAAGGCATTTTAAAATATAAATAAATTAAGTTAGCCTTATAGAGAATATATTGTTTTCATTTAAGCCAGACTTGACCTTTCCTCTTACACTAAGAGAAAGGAGACTGAGGATACATATTGAGCAAATAGTACTGGCACTATGTACATATAAACAGTATACTTGCAATCTATATATATTTTTAACACATTAATGGGCAATGAAATATTCTTTACAGTAGTCTGATTACCTTTACATATGTATAACTATAAAAAGGTAAACCAATTTCCATTTTCCCCTTTCTATTGTAAATTAAAACTTGAGCGTGCAAATGTACCTTGGCATGAGCTAACACCTTACATATGGAGCGTACATTTTAGAGCTCTCCTACTGGGGGTTGTGCTTTTCCAATTAGATCTTTTCATCCATCCTCTGGCTCATTCTTCCTAAAGCAGAACTATAGAGTCAGCTGCTCTTGCCATAAAGTCCAACACCCAGCATCTCATGTGTGCTTCCACCCCAGGCAGCAAACATGATAAATGCCAATTTCTAGGAGCAAGAGGACAGGTTTTTGTAAGCAAATCATACAAAGCCTTTACTGCCAAAAACTCTATCTCCTAACATTTTTTTTATTAAAGTTTTCTTTTAAATGTTCCTATTTAATCAATCCTAACCAGACTCAATTAAATGTCCCCTTCCTTTAGCTATTTTTTTTATCTTTTTTTTCTTAATTTTCACTGTTGTTTAATTTTCCTGCAGTTCATGCATTCATTAAAAATAATGAAGCATATTTTTAAATGCAGTTAGTTTAAGCACCTGATTTGGTGTCTGCCTCTTGCAATGCCTTGTACAGTAGCATTCAGACTGGGAAGGGGGAGAAGCACTAGGGGCCAGTCAGGTATACAATATGCACATGGGATGGCAAGAAAAATGCTGATAGGGGGAGAAAACAGATGGATAACAAGTTCATTTTCTTCTGCCTCTTCATTGTTCACAGACTGGAGCACAGAAGCAACCAAGCTACTACAGAGAAATGTAAGGTCACCAATCTGACTGTACTACCAGTAGGGCTGTGTAAATCTTAGGACTGAGTGGATAAAATACAAATCCTTTGGCATGAAAAACAGAATTAAATATGTACTTCTTATCTACAGTAATAATTGTAAAACTCTAGCTGGCCATAATGATAATGAAGATAGTCAGTGGGTGACCCGAAAAAAATCCATATGCATTAATTTTGCTTTATTTGTTACAGGGTAGGCACAGGATAAAACAGCGTATGCATTTCAGTTGTGTGATGTTATCATTATTGCACAAGTGACTGGAAGACACTAACAGCCTGAGCACTGAATTCTCAACCCCTTATTGGGAATCTGGATTGACAGCTGCTTTCTTTTGCTTTATCTGGCTGGCCATACACTAGTGGAATTTTGTTCAAGCATTTTCCTTTTAAGAACATTACATTTTCTAATGGGTAATAGAATCAAGCCAACGTTCATCATCGACCATGGTGATGAAACATTTTAAAAGTGCAGGACGGAAAATGTTTCTCAAATGAACACATTTCTAACCGTGAATACTGGGCAATGTATTCAAACAACATTCAAGTCATTGAATGTACCAATGAGAATGTTCGTACGAATGTTTGTGCACATGTATGTAGGAATGTTCATTCAAAAATCTGGTGCATGGCCAGCTTAACAGTGGTTTTGAAAACTACCTCTGGTCAAAAAAATGTTTGTTGCAGTGACTCTTTTTAGTTTTTAATTGCATAGAAAATTAAAATAATCTTTGGAAGATACTTTTGCTTTGACTGCCTCGCCTCCCCAAAAAACAATATAGTGATTACTTATATATTGTAAGTAATAACAACATTTAATTTTTCCAAATAAATAGGCTTCTACCAGAAATGTAAAAAATGCACTGGTCCATAAGAGATACTGTAAGAACTGTAGGTGCAGGAAATCAAATGGGTAATAATAAAATTGGTAGCAATTAATACTGAAATAATGAAAATAATGATGTATATTTGTTGATACTGTGGACACTTCTACTATGGCTGTAATCTAAGTAATCATTAAAATACACAAAACATTCAAATTTTTATTGTCAACTGTGAGTTACAATGAGCAAGACTGGCTGAAAAGTATCTAGTTGCTGGACATGAATGACAGTGAGCAATTGCTCTGTGTGCCAGGGCCAGTAACTCACAATTCAATTTCCATTAGAAAACACGCAAAGAACTCTGTTTAAAATGTTATCTCAACAATGAAAATACATGTTACACTTATTGAAATGTCATCATGAAGCTATCACTGATAGATAAATCTCCCTCTGCTTTTGCACCATATTGTTTTCAGTCTGAAATCTTATGCAAGTAAAAAGGCATTTCATTTGTAAGCTTAAGGCTACCATACTTTTTTTTTTTTAAAAATCATTGCACCTGAATGATGAATTTCATATTAAATGCAAGGGCAGGGCACTCAAACCTTGCATTGTACTAGTGCATCAGTTGACAGATATCCGGGGGGGGGGGGGGTAGCAAAAATGCACAAGAGCGGCAGATTTCACTAGGAACTGCATGTAAGATACACATCTCCATCTGTACCCTTGGTGGCATAAATGTTACAACCAGATTACTGAACAAGATTTCTAGTCTCAAACTTTGCTCATTGGTAACACCACTAGGCCTTAGCCACCATGCATGCTTTAGCCACCATGCTTGAATATACTATGGGCCTTACAGTGGTCACACCACTGCTTAAAAAACACACAAGCATTTATAGAGCATAGGGGAGTGCTATTCAAATGTTCATTACTAGAGTTGAGCGAACCCGGACTGTAAAGTTCGGGTCCGTACCGAACTTTGGGGTGTCCGGGACCCGTACCCGGACTTTTCAAAAAAAGTCCGGGTTCGGGTCCGGGGTTCGTAAAAATTCTAAAAAGTAATTTTAATGGTCTTGGGGCCTGGGCTTGGGCCTGAAAAAAACTTTTCAGGCCCATGCCCAGGGCCTGTGGGGTTTCAAGCCATGCCTGGGCTTGAAATGTCAGGCCCAAGCGAGTTGAGATCATTACTTGTAAACTTATCGTGAGGGGATACGAGATATTTACGAACACACAAAAAATTCGTCACCACACTGGTGACATTCCGGGTATCATATAAGTTCGTACCACCGATTTCGTACGTACCACCGATTCCGGATCACCACAATGGTTACTCGTTTCAAACTCTGATCTTTAGAACAAGTCATTAGACCAACATTGTAAATACGGTGGTTCCCATGTCTACCTCTACACATAGAATGTACGTCAAGGATCACTTTAGACGGCGAGAACACGTAAAAAC
>BLSH010283623.1:165132-176441 GCA_018402905.1 Glandirana rugosa
ACATGAGATAGGCCGTCAGTAAATCAAGTGTGATCAATTTTCAGTGATTGGCACCATAGCTTGCAGACTCTATAACTTTCACAAAGACCAAATAATATACACTAATTTTTTTTTTTTTTACCAAAGATAGGTAGCAGTATAAATTTTGGCCAAAATTTATGAAGAAAAATTACTAATTTGCAAAATTTTATAACAGAAACGAAGAAAAATTCATTTTTTTACAAAATTTTCGGTCTTTTTTTAATTATAGCGCAAAAAATAAAAAACCCAGAGATGATTAAATACCACCAAAAGAAAGCTCTATTTGTGTGAAAAAAAGGACGCAAATTTCATATGGGTGCAGTGTTGCATGACTGAGTAATTGTCATTCAAAGTGTGAGAGCACTGAAAGCTGAAAATTGGTCTGGTTGTTAAGGGGGTTTAAGTGCCCAGTTGTCAAGTGGTTAAAGAGAAGAGGGGAAAGGGGGCAGCCTTGGCGAGTGCCCTTGGAAAGGGGGATCTCTGGGGACATGAAATTGGGGGTGACTAGACGAGCCGAGGGGGATGCGTACATTTTGTGGACATAATTTAAGATGGGGCCTGAGATACCGAATGATTCCATGGCCATAAAGAGCCAGGTAAAGCTTATATTATCGAAAGCCTTTTCGGCATCTAATGAAAAGATGGCTAAATCCCGGTCAGGGTACATCTTAGCATGCTCAAGAGCGAGTAAGACCTTGCGGATGTTAAGTTTAGCTGAGCGACCTTGTATAAATCCAGATTGGGCTGGGCTAATGACCGAGGGGAGTATATGAGCAAGGCGATTCGCTATAATTTTGGAGAGGATTTTGATATCTACATTGATTAGGGAAATTGGCCTGTAAGAAGAAGGTGATAGAGGGTCTTTCCCTTTCTTGCCTATTAACTTAATGTGGGCTTGGGAGCCCGTGGGGGGGAAGGGACCATCGGACCAGATGGAGCTGTATACCAGCTCCAGGGACTCCGTAATAAAGTCAGCTGATAACTTATAGAACTCGGAAGAGAGTCCGTCTGGGCCTGGGGCTTTCCCAGGTCCGAGTTTGCTAATAGTAGAGCGGATGTCTTGAGCTGTTATGGGGGCGTTGATGAAGTCTAATTGTTCCGAAGTGAGTGAAGGGAGGTTGGCCTTATTCAGAAGAGCTGCTGCTGCTTCTGGGTCTATTGGGTCTTTGGTATAGAGAGAGGTATAAAAGTCAGTGAGGAGGGCATTAATGTTAGAGGGGGAGTTCGTGACCGATCCGTCGGGTCCTTTTAGAGCTCCTATGACCGTGGGAGAGCGTCTCCCCGAGCAAAGTCTGGCTAATAACTTCCCAGCTTTGTTCCCTTTACGATGGAAGAAGAGGGCCGAATGAGCTTGATGGATTGATTCCTGGTGTCCTGACCAGAGATCAAAGTGCCGTTTGGCTTTAATCCATGCTTGCACTGTTATAGGGTTACGCGATAATGTCAGGTCTCTGTGCGCTGCTCAGAGGGAATCACTGGCTTGTTGGTAGTTACGGGAGGCTCTTTTCTTGTACTGAGCCACGTAGGAAATTATGCGTCCTCTAAGAAAGGCTTTGCCTGCCTCCCAGAACAGGTTTGGAGAGGGAGGTGTTCCTTATTAGTCTCGCAGTACTCCGTCCAAGCAGCACCCAGAGTTGATTTAAGGTCATCGTTTTTGGCCAGGAATGAGGGAAATCGCCATAATTTGGGGCTGTGGGGGGCGACAAGGCCGGAAATTTGGATAGTGATTGGGGAGTGATCTAATATCACCATGTTCTCTATAGAGGATGATGAGATCAGAGGGAGAAGGCTTGGGGAAGCAAAAAAGTAGTCAATGCGTGACCAGGATTTATGGGGGGAGGAATAAAAAGTAAAGTCCTTATCTGCGGGATGGGAGAGTCGCCAAGCATCAGTGAGATGGAGGGACTGCATGGTCTGGGCGAGTGGAGAGGGTGTGAGGGGGGCTTTGGAGGCTGAAGGTGAGCGGTCCTCAACCGCGTCCATAAGTGAGTTAAGGTCACCCCCCAGGAGATGGAGGGTTTCGGGGGTTTGGAGAGCCCAGGTGGTGAGATCCTGAAAGAATGACTGGCCTGGAGAGTTGACCGCGTAAACATTAGATATAGCGATATCTCTCTCAGCTATAGAGAGATGGACCGTCACTCTACGGCCCTGATCGTCGGTGTCGATTGAGTGAAGTTTATGTTGGAGATTTTTGTTGATAAGAATGGCCACTCCGGCCTTGCGACCCTTGGCGGGGGAGCAGTGTACGGATCCCACCCACAGTTTGCAAAGTCTGGATGCGTCATTAGGGCCTAGGTGTGTCTCCTGTAGCAGGGCAATATCTGCATGTAAACGTTTGAGGTGGCGTAGTATTTGCATGCGTTTGTGTGGGGAGCGTAACCCCCTGACATTCCACGATATTACCTTTAGGTGATTCCCGGTTTCAGGGGGAGCCATGGCTGATGTATAGGGTGGAGAGTAGAGATCACGCTGGAGGGGGGAGCCCCATTGGTCCCGACCTTTTCTGACTTGGAGGTTGCCGCCGTCTGTGGAAATGTAACGATAATAGGCATAATGATAAGAAAAGACATAGAAAACCAGAGTATTTTAAAGCTGTAACAGGTCAGGGGGGGAGCGTATCCCCAAGAACCTTTTCTGGAACTTCCTTTTTTCCCCATGGAGTTCCTGTCCACAGTGCACCCGCCAATAAGGAACCTCCTACAGATAGGGGTGGCAAGGCAACACCGAGGAGGGAAGGGGGTGGACAATAAAGCAGAGGTAGAGAGGGTGGGATAGAAAGGTAGAGGGGGGGTGGGTAGGGTTGGGGGGGCTTGGGGGAGAGGGAAGGTGGGATAGGGGAGGGGGAAGGGAGAGGGGGGAGAGGGATGAGGGAAAGGGAAGGGGAATACAGGAGATGGTGTTAAGGCAGAGAGGGGGAGAGAGGTGAGGAATGGGCCGTTAGTGGCCCAGGTAGAACAACTTTAACCTTTGAACCGAAACCTCCTAGAATGCTTAGAGGTGAACATCAAATAAACAATAAATCAATGATAAGCCGACCAAATAACAAGGTGACGGTGATGAGGGCAGTTCCTGTAGCATAGAAGGCTACCAGACAGAGGGTTGAAGCATTGGGCAAGGGAGTGGGAAGCGAGTCAAAAAGGGCTACATTGGAGGCCCAGTCTCTGGGGGTAGATGTGACGGAGTCAGCGTGGTGTATTTTGAGCTTCCAACTGTCCGAAGCGAACCCTCTTGTAAGGGGGCTTTTGAGGACTGGATTGGTTGCGTGCGGCCAAAGCCGATTTTCTAGGTGAGGGTGAGGCTGTTGGTGGGTCCTGCTGAAGTTCCTGTTCCATATCAGAAGGGTGAGTGTTGGACAGGTAGTTCTTTGCATCACATGGTGTGGAGAAGGACACCCGCTCCCCAGTGTCCGTTTGTATGTGCAGGATTGCAGGGTAGGCTAGGCTGAACTTTATACGTTGCTCGTAGAGTCGCGAGCAGATGGAAGAGAATTCCTTGCGTTTGCGCATCACCTCCTGAGAATAATCTGCAAAGATCATCAAGGGGTTCTCATCAATTTTCAGGGAACAGTTTTTGCGGAAGGCCTGTAAGATGGCTTGCTTGTCATTGTAGTTCAGGAATCGGGCAATGACTGGTCTGGGTCTTGAACGCTGGTCTGACGGCTGCCCGATCCTGTGTGCCCTCTTGACTATGCAGGGGGTTTTGAGGCCCAGGTGCTGTGGGGTGGTGGTGGTGCAGATGGTGAACAGGGCTGTTTGGTTGTAAGATTCAGGTAGCCCTTTTATGCGCAAATTGTTCCTTCTGGACCTGTTCTCTAGGTCATCAAGCTTGTCCTGGAGGTCCCTCTGCTGAGTGGAGAGCCTGGCTATAGTTGTGGACAGGATGGCGGTGTCATCCTCCACTGTGCTTATCCGTTCCTCAGTGTGTTCCAGCCTGGCAGAATGTTGCTGAATTTCCTTGTGTAACTGTTCCAGCCCTCTCTGTACAGCTTTCTCAATAGCCTCTGTCACCATAGGAGTGAGAAGGGTGATCACTGCCTGAGCGATCCCTGCAGGAGAGGCAGGGTCGAGTGGGGTGTCGGGTGGGGGTCCTGGGAGCATGCTCTGGTGTGGAGGGCTTTGCAGAGGCGCCGCTGGGCTTTGCAGAGGAGCCGCTGGAGCGGCCTGTGTAAGCGGTGCGGCCGCCATGTTGGCTGCAGCATGTGGGCTGTCTCCCTCAGGCTGCGATGGGAGCAGTGCTGTGCGGGCCGTCTGCTGCTCTACAAAGCGGTCCATGATCCGGGTCCTGTGTTCCCCTGGATGTAGAGGGGTGTAGGGAGGGGGTACCTCGGTGTTTGCAGGCTTTTAGGCAGCTTTATGGAGGAACACGGCGGGAGCTCTTCTCCGCTACCTCCTCTCCATGCGGGCGCCGGAACCGGAAGTGGTGTTGAATTATTTACTTTAAGGTCATCACAAAGGACAAGGGGGCACTCTTTACATCTAGAGGAAAAAAAGTTTTCATCTCCAAATACGGAAAGGTTTCTTCACATAAGAGCTTTGAAATTGTGGAATAGATTCCCTCCAGAGGTGGTTCTGGCCAGCACATAGATTGCTTTAAAAAAAGGCCTGGATACTTTCTTACATAATATAACTGGGTACTGACATTTATAGGTAAAGTTGATCCAGAGATAATTTAATTCTTAATAATTTTTTCCCCCACTATAGCAAATTGGATCATGCTTTTCTGGGGTTTTTTGCCTTCCTCTGGATCAACTGTGGGTGAAGGATTGTATATGGGATTGTATGGTTATATATTATTTTTCTATTCTTTATTTATTTTTTTATTTTTTTGGTTGAACTGGATGGACTTGGGTCTTTTTTCAACCTGACTAACTATGAAACTATGTAACTATGTAGTGGATGACAAACGATAATCGCTTTCAACTTTTCAGCCCTGAATATCTGATTGAAAAGTTTGAAATATATTTATTGAATGAACAAACTCTGTAAGGTTAGTGGCTTTCTTGCATGGGAAAAATCGTCCGATATTTAGTGCGCATGTGTAAGAAGACTTTAACCTGGAAGTAAACAAATGTACATCCAGTAACAATGATCCATCGGCTACAGAAGCTCAAACACACATTCAGCTAGCAGGACACAGTACATTTAAGTTTGCCATTGACTACAGTCATGTAAAAAATAAGCTTACAAAGTAAAGACAATCAAAATTGCTATTAGCGAACTTTATTGTAATAAAAAAATGTTTTTTTTTTTATTTTAAATAACAAATAATGCAAATTTTTTTGTCTCTAGTCCCATAACAGTAACAAGGCCACATGTTTTCGGAACATAATGCAAAAAAACGGTAGTACATATAGTTCTGACATCAAATGATGCACACACATTTGTCGCTATCCACTAGGTAATACAAAAAGACCTATATTGCTTATTGATATAAACCAGAACCATTTTTTTAAACAGCTATGATCAGGAATGACACCAGATGACCAATAAGCAAGATTATGCAACATGCATGATGACGTGTACAGGCATGATGGAGAATGAACAGTACAAGAATAACCATATGTGCATAATTTTATTGCAGATTTGTTTGAACTTTGTTTGAACGTGATTATTTAATATAATTGCATATGCACTTCGCATATTGAATCCTCTTGAATGATAAATCATTTAATTTATGTCCATTGAATGTTTATCTTTCGAAAATTGATCACTACATGATGGTAGTATCTTTAGCCCTTCCGAAAAATCTTTAGTTTTTCAAAATTGCTATGGGCCGATTCTTCGTATAGTGTAAGGCCAGCGTTAGTCCCTCCTTTACTATTACCCTTTGCTTCAGTGTTTTGCCTGCTAGCCAGATACCGCCTCTTGAGTTTTTCTTAGCCTTATTCCTGCCCAATCCAGCTCCTGCCCTGTACCTGTATGCAGTAGCCTACTGCCCTTTATCTGATCCCCTTGTTCCTGATCCCAATCCTGGCTCCCCTTCCTGGCTGTTCCTTATACCTCAAGCTTTACTCTGTTGATCCATACTTCCCTTTTGCCTTTATATATTGTATTAAAGTTAGTTTGCTAGTTAGGTGTTCTTGCCCTTAGGCTGCTTGTTAGGTATTTTGTCACTTTTTTGTGTTCAATTATAGCTTCATGTTTGCTGTGCATTCTGTTTGTTGGCGTTTGGATAGGTTTTGTGTCACTATTAATAGGCTTACTTTATTATACACAGTCTGATTTCAGTTTCGTAAGTGCAGCTACACAGACCTGGCTATCTCTGCTGCTGGATGCCTGCTCTCAGTATCCCTGACAGTGATTTAATTTAATATGGTTATACATTATAAACAGTGGCGTCACCCGGTGCGGAAAAATATAGTGTCACCCCTCCCCTCCAGGGTACTGAGCAGGCTAGCGCACCAGCACAGCTCTCCCACCTAGCCTGCACACAGCGCTCTGTCCTGCCACTGCAAAGTGACAGCAGGAGCGGGACAGGGCAGTAGACAGTAAGCAGGCTCTCTCTTGTCTCTCTGCAGGGTGCTGGGCAGGCTAGTTTTGGGACGGCAGCGCATGATCACCGTGTGCACACCAAACTGGCCCCTGTAAATGTTGCTATGACAGTGCACCAATCCATGCACTGTCACATATGGGGGTGACACCATCATGGTTGGATATGACTGAGCAGCCCAGTGTAATCCCCCAAGTGTAAATCTCACGGTGTAATGGTGTAATTCCCCCTCCCCCATGTAGATCTTCCCAGTTTAATCCCTTATAGTGTAAATTCCCCATTGTAGATCACCCCACCATTGTACTCCTCTGTAACTCCACCCTGTAATACCCCCAATGTAACCCCCCTGTGTAATGCCCTCAATGTAACCCCCCTGTGTAATGCCCCCAATGTAACCCCCCTGTGCAATGCCCCTAATGTAACTTCCCTGTGTAATGCCCCTAATGTAACCCCCCCCATATAATGCCCCTAGTGTAACCCCCCGTGCAATGCCCCTAATGTAACTTCCCTGTGTAATGCCCCCAAAGTAACCCCCCCCGTATAATGCCCCTAATGTAACCCCCCTGTATAATGCCCCTAATGTAACCCCCCTGTGTAATCCCCCATATAATGCCCCTAATGTAATCCCCCGTATAATGCACCTAATGTAATCCCCCGTATAATGCCCCTAATGTAACCCCCCCTGTATAATGCACCTAATGCAGTGGTTCTCAACTCTGGTCCTTGGGACCCCCCAACAGGCCAGGTTTGCAGGATAACTGAAAGACATCACAGGTGATATAATTTGCTGCTTAGTGATTGCAGTGTTCTAGTCTGCATCTCCCCAAGGTAATACTTAAAATCTGGCCTGTTGGTGGGTCCCGAGGACCGGAGTTGAGAACCATTGCCCTAATGTAACCCCCCTGTGTAATGCCCCTAATATAACCCCCCTGTGTAATGCCCCTAATGTAACCCCCCGTATAATGCCCCTAATGTAACCCTCTTGTGTAATGCCCCTAATGTGACCCTCCCCATATAATGACCCTAATATAACCCCCCTGTGTAATGTCCCTAATGTGACACCCCCCATGAGTATATCTTTCCTACCTACATTTTCCTGTTGTGGATGTACTGTATGAGTGCAGGAGGAGCCTAGGCTCCGTTGGCTCTGAGGAGTGTATTGTGATAAGCAGACGGCACCTCTCCCCGCCAATAATAAGCGATTGCAGTGCCGGTTCCCAGAAGGTATGCGGGCGCCGGGCACTGGGCTACAGGACACCGGAGCTCTCTGCCTCACAATTCTTTCTCCCCCTCCCCCCCAAACATCGTAGGGAGCTAAGGGAGGGGTGACACAGAAACAAGCAGCAGACATACTGGATATGAATGCAGATTTATGATTTTAATAGGATTTTAATCTTTTGCTTTGCATATTAACAAAATGTGGGGGTTTATGTAAAACATTTCTGTTTATGTACTTTTGTTGTGAGGTTACACTGTGAAAGTTCCATAATTATCTCTTTTTTTGTTTTGTTCAGTTCTGTTCTGCTCTAAAAGGGAGACAAATACTACATATAGTAGGACAATTTGATGTCACGAGGTCCCTAGAAGGTTAGCTCTACCATGGTCAGTTATGCAGATCATGCCATGTAGCATAATCTGCTGTGCCTGTTGTTAGATAATGAGTTTATGTGAAACATTAACATATGTAAAGAATATTGTAATTATAAATATATTGTAGTTAGATGGAAGTAGATTTAAATCATTGAGTGTATTTCAACATTACACCACTACTAGCTTCCCAGTTGGTGTTACTGTAAACATTTTTCTACTTCAAAAATCGGTTGTTGTTGTTTTTTTTTTTTCTCTTATATCTCACATAGGAGGTAAACAGCTGCCTTCTTTGAATCCTCCAATCAGGCTGCGCCCAATATACATTTTCAGTACAGGGGCCAATTAAGGAGGCATTATATTAACCACCATACAGAAAGGAAGAGTGGGATATAATGGATTGTTACCAAGCTGTGTGCTCTCCAGACCAGACCTGAAGTTGAGAGACCAAGTAACTTGTATTGCGGTACCCCCGTAGGGGCTCCTGAGTATTGTGGTCCACCTGTCACCCTATTCAGCCCGGCATTCACTTTCAAAACACCATAGAGACAATGAACAGTCCATGTGTTTGTTTTTTTTTTGTATTTTTATTGGAGAATTGAACTTGGATAGGGTAGGGAATTTATGGGATGCCCAGTAGATTGAAACAACTTGGTTGGGACAAACTATATACACTCTTTGTACACACTTCCTCAGGCTCCTCCAGCACAAACTTGCTTGCATACTATTACGCTCTCTCTCTCCTGCACTTCACTCATCCTCAGCACAGCTAGCATGTGGTTAGGCCTGACACTGGCTCCAGCCAGGCCTTAGCAGGAACGCCCTATAACAGGCAGGGACCGCGTGCCCCTATAGTGTAACAAAGAAAGTTCAGGTGCTAACTGTCCTTGGTGGACTACTGATCCCAGTCAGCCCTCCTGGCTGCAGCTGTCCCTCTCCATGGCCCATAACATCACAGTCCTCACTGGCTCTACATCCATTTCAGATTGAATCCTCCCAATCTGCTCTGGCATGCCTCCCCAGCATTCCTGGCTGTGCATGTCACTCACCAACAACCGGTGGATCCCTCACGGAGACTTGCCCAGCAGTACTCTCCACTGTCTTCTCCAGCGCCTGGCCAGGACACCCCTGTAGTTTGTATGAGGGTCCCGTCTACTCCCCAGCTCCAGGCCCAAAGTCACCCACCCAGACCTGGGGGCTCCATCAGAGGCCCAGACAGCCTAGAACTCCATCTCCCAATTCTTCCCCCGAACTCTCCTACCCAGCTGGGCTGACCCCAGGT
Organism: Glandirana rugosa; assembly: GCA_018402905.1. Lineage (NCBI taxonomy): Eukaryota > Metazoa > Chordata > Amphibia > Anura > Ranidae > Glandirana > Glandirana rugosa. The sequence goes on from BLSH010283623.1 coordinate 174,512, forward strand.
ATTTAAGGAGGCCTGCCCCTTGCCAATCCAGGTTGGGGATTGGTCAGGGGTCCCCAGAATACCCCAGGCAGTTCCTCCTCTCTTTCACTCCCCTCCTTCTAGCACCCTCTAGGAGCAAAGGGGAGGTAACAAAGAGGTGACACTACCTGTGAGTCACAAGCTGCTATCTTAAGCCACTCCCATCTCAGAATCAAAACAACACAGGCCTAGCTACCAGCTAGGCCTGCCTAAATTGACTTATCACCATCATCATAAAATAAAACCTCACTCTAGCACCTACCTAGATAGAGGGTGCTACACTTGTATTGTACATTGTATTGTAAATATGGTTTTGTGTGTAATTTATAAATATAATACATGCCAGGGGATTTATACTGTACAACTGTGCTGTAAATACTGTCTGTAATTTGTATATATTATATATTATGTAACTCAATAAATGTACAGTATCTCACAAAAAGTGAGTGCACCACTCTCATTTTTGTAAATATTGTATTATAACTTTTAATGTGACAACACTGAAGAAATTACACTTTGCTACAATGTAAAGTAATGAGTGTACAGCTTGTACAACAGTATAAATTTGCTGTTTCCTCAAAATAACTCAACAGACAGCCATTAATGTCTAAACCACGGGCAACAGACGTGACTCACGTGAGTACAATGAAAATAGTCCAAATTGGGCCCAAAAATGTCAAAATGTCCAAATTGGGTCCAACGTGTCAATATTTTGTGTGGCCACCATTATTTTCTAGCACTGCCTTAACCCTCTTGGGCATGGAGTTCACCAGAGCTTCACAGGTTGCCACTGGAGTCCTATTTCACTCCTCCATGAGGATATCACATCATGTCCTCCATGAGGACATGACATGGTTCCCGTCAGCCATGTCCTTAGTCTGCTTGTCTCCAGCAAACTGTTTGTGGGCTTTCTTGTGCATCATCTTTAGAAGAGGCTTCCTTCTGGGACGACAGCCATGTAGACCAATTTTATGCAGTGTGCCACGTATGGTCTGAGCACTGACAAGCTGACCCCCCACCCCTTCAACCTCTGCAGCAATGCTGTCAGCACTCATACATCTATTTCCCAAAGACAACCTCTGGGTAGGATGCTGAGCACGTCCAATCAACTTCTTTGGTTGACCATGGCGAGGCCTGTTCTGAGTGGAACCTGTCCTGTTAAACTGCTGTATGGTCTTGGCCACCATACTGCAGCTCGGTTTCAGGGTCTTGTCAATCTTCTTATAGCCTAGGCCATCTTTGTGTAGAGCAACAATTCTTTTTTTCAGATCCTCTGAGAGTTATTTGCCACAAGGTGCCATGTTGAACTTCCAGTGATCAGTATGACAGATTGAATGCGATAACATCAAATTTAACATACCTGCTCCCCATTCACACTTGAGACCTTGTAACACTAAAGAGTCACATGACACCGGGGAGGGAAAATGGCTAATTGGGCCTAATTTGGACATTTTCACTTAGAGGTGTACTCGCTTTTGTTGCCAGCGGTTCAGACATTAATGGCTGTGTGTTGAGTTATTTTGAGGGGACAGCAAATTTACACTGTTATACAAGCTGTACACTCACTAATTTACATTGTAGCAAAGTGTAATTTCTTCAGTGTTGTCACATGAAAAGATATAATAAAATATTTACAAAAATGTGAGGGGTGTGCTCACTTTTGTGAGATACTGTATATTGCAAATGGAACTACCTGACCTATGTTACTATACAAGAAAAAGATAATGGGAGAACTTACACTTAGATCTTAGAATATTTTCAGAACAACCATTTACATTTGATATCTAGCCATGGCTTTGTTTAAATATTTTCAAAGCCCCTAAAAGGGAAATGCAGCGGCAGTGGTAGATATGCTGTATAACCCAGGCATAATGATTTCTAATAGGCTACTTTTTCCAACACAAACCTTTTG
>BLSH010283623.1:214470-235816 GCA_018402905.1 Glandirana rugosa
TCTAGTGAGCCTCATCTCTCATACACCTCAATACGGTAGTATTGGCCTTCTCCCTTAGGACATAGTTTGTTGCCAGGCGGGGTGTACAGGGATGTTGGATGATAAAATAACAAGATGCATATTGATGCATATACAACATAATTGAAATAAGTTGTTTTGTTTTTTTTGTTTTTTTTTTTTAAATTGTTTGTTATTCCTTCTGCATTTTTCTTTCTACCCATATTGTACTGAGGTTATTCACTTACTTTCCGTAATACACTATAGTGCAGTTTGAAAGTCACCAATGCTAAATAAGCATGTATTTCAAGTGAAAAATCTCAAAGCACTATAAAGTTGTGCCCTTTCCCCCCGGTCCACAAAATAGCTCCCAACAGGGGTGGCTTGGGGAGGAAAGTCCACAATCCACAAGTCGAGTGTATTATACTATATTACATACATGCTTGAGCTTTACAATGTTTGTGAACCTTTGCTAGGTTACCAGCAATCGCTAGATGTCTCTTAAAAGTCTAGAACTACTTCTACTTCATGCGACAATTGACTGTATGCACTATATTAAATATTGTTTCTTCTGTATTGTACTCTAGAAAATCAATAAAAATTATTGGAAAAAAAAAAAAAAATTATATTAAGATCTGTCAAAGTTCATCAGGCATATCCCAGAAGAAATGCTGGGCTGTGAGGCAAGAGGATGAAAAGTGTGTTATCAAGGAGAATCCAATCTCTTATAAATAGAAGGCTTACCAAAGGTAAGATATATTTGGGCCAAAAATATATCTTAGGGACTTCAGACCACTGGAATCCAAGCGAACGTCACACACTCCCTAGGCGACCGTTGATGTGGGTAGTAGTTCGTCTTACTTGGAAGACAAGTAGTTGTCCCTCGGTAGGACGACCAGGTGTCACTCCATGGAGGATGGGGCCAACTGTAGGTATATCACTTCCCATATATAGATCCTAAGGAAGAGAAAAAGCTCCAATAGTTTAAAAAACCTCTTTCAGGAGGTACATTTATTTGGAATAAAATAAATAAAACTTTTTAATATAATTTTTGATAGTGACTCTCATCACTTTTTATTTTGGTACATATATTTTTCACCTCACAGGTGGAACTAATTTAAATCACGTTTGAAGAACTTTGATAGCATTCAACACATACTTGGATAGGAATTTAATATCCTGCATCCTGTTATTTACATATGAATTTTCAATTATTGCACTTAGGATTTTGGTTGGGTTCACTACAGTTGATTACTGCAACCTTTCACCTATTGTATATTTATGCACTTGACATTTATTTATTCACAATTTCGGTTATTGTTTTCACTGTTTAGTTGAGCGCTATATTATTTATATACATGTAAGAGAGTCACAGGCCGCAGACTTCTATGTTTTGCAAGGGTGTTGGGAGATAGGTCACTGAACATCTGTATCTTGGTACCCTTGAAGTCTAGCCCAGGCTTGTTGTGGGTGGCTACCGTTAGGGCCTCCTTGCTGTCATAATAGTGAAAATGGACAATAATGTCTCTTGGGTTGGCTCCAGCTGGGGGGTTTAGAAGCAATGGATCTGTGAGCTCTATCAAGACGCCAGTCGATGTCAGGAATATGAGGAGCCACAGTATTAAATAGGCTTAAGAGGTAAATACCTATAGATAGACTTCAACACCTAGAGGCGCCCATAAAAGCAGAGGAGATCAACCAAGCATTAAAAAGTAGACCTACAGGCAAAAGTCCAGGACCGGATGGTTTTACCCTAGGATACTATAGAAAGTTTAACTACTATCCGCCCAGCGTACTGACAAATGATGTCTGGGCGGGTGGTTCATTATCCTGACTGGACATCTATTGACGCCCTCAGGATAGTCCGCGATCACGCACATCGCAATAATCACTGGTGCCGTGGGTCAGTCTTACCCACCGCATTACCGACCGAGGTAAAAGGCTTCCATCTGAAGCCTTTTACCATGTGATCAGCCGTGACCAATCACGGCTGATCACAGTGTAAATAGGAAGAGCCATTTATCGGACCTAAGCAGTGGAGAGCCGATCAGCTGCTCTCCAGACGGGGGGGCTGCGCTGAACATTTATCAGCTCAGCCCCCATCAGGATCACACTGGACCACCAGGGAGCCAACCAGGACCACCAGGGAGCCCCCCCGACACCATGAGGAGACCCCCCAGAACCACCAGGGAGGGAACATGGAGGCCGCCCAGGACCACCAGGGAGCCCCCACTAGACCATCAGGTAAGGGCAATACAGTGCACTGTAGGGATGGCACTGTGCCCATATATGATGCCTGCCAGTGCCATCCCTAACAGTGCTATATGCACCAGTGCCCACCAGTGCCACATATCAGTGACCACCTGTGCCACCTATCAGTGCCCACCTGTGCCACCTAAAAGTGCCCACCTGTGCCACCTAAAAGTGCCACCTATCAGTGCCCAGCAGTTCACCTATCAGTGCCCATCAGTGCCCAGTGCCACCTATCAGTGCCGCCTATGAGTGTCCATCAGTACTGCATATCAGTGCTTCGTATCAGTGCCCGTCAGTGTTGCTTATCAGTGCTGCCCATCAGTGCTGCATATGTGCCCCATCATCAGTGCAACCTTATCAGTGCCACCTCATCAGTGCCAATCTGTACTGCCTCCTCAGTGCCTGTCAGTCTAGCCTCATCAGTGCCCATCAGTGTAGCCACATCAGTGCCCATCAGTGAAGGAGGAAATGTATTTATACAAAGTTTTGTGACAGAAACAAAGAAAATGTTTATTTTTTTTTCAAAATTTTTGGTCTTTTTGTATTTATAGCGCAAAAAATAAAATCCGCAGGGGTGATCAAATACCACCAAAAGAAAGCTCTATTTGTGGGAACAAAATGCTAAAAATTTTGTTTGGGTACAGTGTCGCACGCCCGCGCAATTCTCATTCAAATCACAACAGCACTGAAAGCAGAAAATTGGTCTGAGCGGGAAGTGTTCTAAGTGCCTGGTATTGAAGTGCTTAAAGAACAACTGTTACCAAAAATGTGCAATTATATGAGGGAACTTGGAGATGGGGAAAGAATGAGGGACGAGTCCCTACTAGCCCATATCACACTGATCCCCAAGGAAGGGAAAGACAGAACACTTTGCTCTAGTTATAGACCTATAACTTTTGAATAGTGACACAAAGTTGTACGCAAAGGTCCTAGCTACTAGACTAAAAGAATTCATCCCAGAATGGGTCAATGCAGATCAGACTGGATTTGTCCTTAAGAGGGAGGGCAAGGACAATGCCATGAGAACACTGCTTACATTGCATAGCCTTAAGGAAGGGAAAAAACCTGCACTACTCCTGTCTATAGATGCTCAAAAAGCATTTGACAGGGTGGATTGGGGATTCATGATAAAAACATTGGAAACTATAGGAATAGGCCTGAGGATGCTTGGGAGAATAAAACTGCTATATAATTATCCTACGGCAAAAGTAAAGATCAACGGGTCCCTCTCTGCCATTTAAAAAGGTTGTATGGCACAAGACAAAGGTGTCCGCTTTCACCCCTCTTGTTTGTCTTGTCATTGGAAGCACTATTGGCAAGAATACAAAAAAATGTGGACATAGGAGGGGTGAAGGTTGGGGAGGAGGAACACAAGATAGCGACCTATGTGGACGATCTCCTATGTTATATAACAAACCCTAGAGTCACCCTACCAAACCTAGTAAAAGAACTAAAAATGTATGGAGAAATATCCAATTTTAAAATCAACCAGGAAAAGTCAGAGGTACTAAATATAAACATAAATATGAAAGAAGAACAAGTTCTACTGGGAGAATTCCCCTTTCCATGGAAGAAAATGGAAATACGTTTTTTAGGGATAAAAATTACCCCAGTGCTTGAGAAACTATACAAAGCAAATTACATCCCGTTATTACTGTTTTTAAATCTTTTTATTAATTTTCCATAAATTTACAACCAGACATGTATCCTCACATTGCATAGATACCAACATACATAAATCCAATGACATTGACAACATACAATGGAAAATTTACTATCAGATACTTACCGTAATTTTCCTTTCTTGATAGACTCCAAGACAGCCACCTGTGGGTTTACCCTGCCCCCTCCTTAACCCTATAGGACCCTACTTAGTATAAATTTGACCCTCTGTTCAGCCCACATGTTCAGTAACTAGCCCCTCCTCTAGATCCGAGGGTGGGAACTCCGGCTGCCATGGAGTCTATCAGGAAAGGAAAATTACGGTAAGTATATGATAGTAAATTTTCAGTTTTCCTGACAGCCTCCATGGCAGCCACGTGTGGGACTTAACTAGCCAAAAACCACACGGGTAGGACTGCTGAACAAAAAAGGTTTCATTGACACTGTCAACCGACAGTACTTTCAAACCAAACGTAACAGAAGACAGTGACGCTGGCTTCACACAATATTGTGTCATGAAGGTATTTAGCGACGACCAAGAGGCTGCTCTGCAAATGACCTTGGGAGCTACCCGGCGCACCGCCGCCCAGGAGGTGAAGACACTTCTGGTTGAGTGAGCCGTCACGGCCTCTGGTGGAGCCAAGCCCTTCATCCTGTAAGCCCTCTGGATAATCTGGACAATCCAGGCTGCGATTGTTCTGGAAGAGGCCTTCTTCCCTTTGTTCTTTCTGGAGAAGAGGACAAAGAGGTGGTCAGATTGTCTGAAGGTGGCCTGCAGGTATTTCTCCAATGTTCTCCCCACGTCCAAGGGATGTGCGTCCACGGCTTCCGAAGACTTAAAGGTAGGCAGAGATATCTCCTGATTCTCGTGAAACACTGACGTGACCTTGGATTTCGACCCAAGCATGGGAATTAGAACTACCAGATCCAGGAAGAAAGTCAGGAATGGCTCAATGTGCCCCAAGGCCCCGATCTCTGAGACTCTTTTAGCAGAGGTGACTACCACCAGGAAGGCTGTCTTCATGGACAGATCCCCAATTCACTGCATGCTCACATATCCCGATTCAGGGTCTGCCAGGAGGTCGAGGACCAGGGGAAAGTCCCATTTTGGGAACCTTGGCTTTCTTTGAGGCCTCAACCTTGCTGCTCCCTTGAAGAACTGATGGACCCCGTGAAGGCTGACAGGGCTGATACTTGCACTCTGAGGGAGCTTACTGATAGAGGCAACTCAAGTCCAGTTTGCAAGAAACCCAGAACTTCTTCCACTCCCGGATCTCTGTAGGATTTCCCAATAGAACGAGAAAAGTCAGTGAACTTGGCGCATATCCATTCATAAACTCTGTTTGTGCTGGGGCGTCTGGAGTTCATCAGAGTGGAAATCACACCTGAGGCGCAGCCTAGGGCCTCTAGCCTTTCCCTCTCAAGAACCAGGCCATTAGGTGCAGTTGCTCTGGACATGGGTGTAGGACTGCTCCCTGCGATAGGAGATCCAGTCTGAGAGAGAGGGGTACTGGGGCCGAAAGCTCAGCTGTGCAAGTAATGGAAACCAGAGCCTGTTGGGCCAGAAGAGGATTATCACCAGGATCTCGACTTTCTCTGACCTCAGCCTCTGCAAGAACCTGAGGATTACTGGTACTGGCAGAAATGCATAGGCTTTGTTGAACCTCCAGGTGCCCGTTAAGGCATCCATTCCAAGGGCTTGGGAGCAGAAGCCCCTTGTGTAGAAGTTATTGAGCTTGTGATTGCTCGGGAAGGCAAATAGATCGACCTCAGGGTCAACACCCAGGATCCGGATCCAGTCAAACACTTCCCCATGAAGGGACCACTCTCTATTGTTCACTCGTACTCTGGACAGGAAGTCTGCTTGGACATTCTGGGCTCTGAGAATGTTGGCTGCCGAGATGTATGTCAGGAACCTCTGAGCCCATGTGAAGATCGGCTCCACCTCTCGCAGTAGAGAAAGACTCTGTGGGGTTGATTTACTAAAGCTGGAGAGTGCAAAAAACGGTGCAGCTGTGCATGCTAGCCAATCAGCTTCTTTCCTCAGCTTGTTCAATCAAGGTTTGACAATAAAACCTTGAAGCTGATTGGTTTCTGTGTGGATCTGCACCAAATTTTGCACTTTCACGCTTTAGTAAATCAACCCCTGTGTCTCACCTTGTCTCCTCACATAGGACACTGCCGACGTGTTGTCCATCCTCAGAAGTATGGCCTTCCTCTGTATTAGATGGTGGAAAGCCCAGAGTGCACAGTACGCCGCTCTTAACTCCAGGACATTGGACGCCAAAATGTGAGGAAGTGGGCCCCATGTTCCCAAACTCTGTCCCGCAGTGGGCATCCCATCCTGTGTTACTGGCATCGGTTGTGACTATCACCCATGCTGGTGGGGAGATAGAGTGACACTTTTTGCATAGCTACCACAATGGCAGATTGTCCCTCATGGCCGTTGATATGCGAATAAAGTGATCACCCTCGTCCGGCCTCCATTCGCACAGGAATCCCATCTGGAATGGGCACATCTTCCACAGAGCCCACTTCACCATGGGGGATGTTGAAATCATGGTGCCAATCACCCTGAGACACTGGCAAACTCTCAGATACGAGGATAACAAGGCCCGCCAAACTCTGTCCCGTATTATAGCAATTTTCTCCGATTGTAGGGATATAGTGTTCTCCTTGGTGTTGAACCGGGTCCCTAGGTACACCAGGTCCTGTGATGGCTCCAGGGGATTCTTTTGCTGATTTATCATCCAGCCAAACTCCTGAAGGGTAGCCAATACTTGTGACCTCTGGGCCAGCAGCTGGTCTCTGTCCTGCGCTAGTAGGAGCAGGTAATCTAGATAGTGGTGTAGACGTATACCTCTCTTCCTGGGAGAATACTCGCAGGGACGTCGAGAGTCCGTAGACACGTAAACTGGAGGTGACGTTGACCAACCAGGAAGTGAAGATACTTGCGGGACTCCTCTGCAATGGGAACATGAAAGAACGCGTCCTTCAGATCTATTACGATTAACCAATTGCTTGGTTGTACAGAGCGCTGTATTGTTGTGAGGGTTTCCATCTTGAACTTTTCGTTTTTGATGAAAGTGTTCAAATGGGTGAGATCTATAACAGGTCTCCATGTTCCATTTTTTTTTTTGAACTAGAAAAAGAGGAGAATAACTAGAGTGACTAGTGAGTCTACATAGTCCAGTAGAACTCGGTTTTTCTCTTCCTCACGAGGTACTAGGGTGGGAACAACTCTGAGTACCGGTTTGCTTGTAAAGGCCCACGAATGTCCGACGGAGACCGTCTTGATCACGCAGGCAGGCCCAATCTCAAGAGGATTTAGCTGTATCCCGCCCGGTAGTTGCTGTGCCTTTAGCGGCCCTCTGGGCGCACATCTGGCCTCTGTTCCAATTTCTTCTAAAGTCCCGACCAGGCTTGTAGCTGCAGGCGTTCTGGCCGAACATGCGTCTGTCCTGTGGGAGGAATCCTGACTTGCCCCCAGTGGCCCGGGCGACGGCTTTGTCCAGCCGATTACCAAACAATGAGGACCCTTCAAATGGGATCCTACACCAGGCCTGTTTTGAGGAGGGATAAGCCAGCCAAGGGAGTAACCACAGGGCCCACTTAGCAGATGACAGCATCACCCGTGCCCCCCAGGCAAATCATGTCCAGGGAAGCCACCCCCAGGAAGGATGAGGCCCACTTCAACTCACGAATGGGTGCATTCCTGGCCACATCCTCTGAGATGCTGCATAGAACCGACTCCACATCCTCAGTCCATACTTCCATCGCTTTGGACATAGCCGCTATGCCAGGGCCGGTCTGCAAGCCGTGCTGGCTGTCACATAAATCCTCTTGAGATCTAGGTTGATCTTCCCGTCCAGCAGCTCCCTGAAAGACACCGTATCCTCTAAGGCGAGTGTGACATGTTTCGCCAATCTCGGGACCGCCGCGTCCACCAGGGGAGCGGACTCCAGATACTTGACGTCTTCTTCCTTGAAAGGATAGAGCCTAAACATTTTGTTCGACAGGGAGGTTTTCTTGTCCATCTTCTCCCACTCCTCCGTGAAAATGCCTGTTAGGAAAAGATTGGCCTGGTGAAGTCAGGCCATGTTCTGGACTTTTTTGCCGATTTTTGCTTTTCACGCGTGCTCCCGCGCGTTCACGCGCGCATGCACGTGCGCTCCCTGCATTCACACGTGCGCACTCCCGTGCACACGCCCGCGCCGGAAACGGTGCCAAACGGCCCTATTTAAGCTTCCTGCACCTGTCAGCAGGTGCTGTCCGTTCTACAGCGTCTGAGTACCTGTGAGCTTCAGCTCTCCTACCTGAAACCTGCTTCCTGTGTTGTTCCTGTGTACCAAGCCGGCTTGCCCTGACCTGCTACCTATCTGCCTGCACCGACCCCGGCTATCCATGACCATCCGCTTGTCTGACCCTTCTGTACCTTGCCGCCAGCCTGTGAATGAGCTCTGCTTGGACTCTGACTATTCTTCTGCCTGCCCCTTTTGTGCCTCTCTGACCCGCCAGTTGCCGACCCAGCCTGCACGACCACTCTTCTGTCTGCACGACCCTCTGGAGCCTCACATCACCACCAGTGACCATCCAGCCCTCGTGCCATCCCACACTCTGGGACTTCCTGTCTACACTACCAGGGGTCCCCGAATCGAGTGTGTAAGAGTGGTTGTTCCCTGCTAAGACAGACTCCACCACCAGGATTGTGACAATGCCTTTCAGTTCTGTGAGAAGCGGGAAGTTAGGATGCTCCTTCCCGTGGTGTTTAAAAAACGCCCTCTGTTTAGTTATTGAGGACACCAGCTCTTCCCATTTCAGGGCCTCTTTAATGGCCTTAATTAAGGATGGGACCAAGCAGTGTCAAAGCCCGCTGAGTCATCTCCCTCCAGTTTGCTGTCTGAGAGAGCCTGAGGTGAGAAACTCGGCTGCAACGGTCCCGGCTCCTCCTGGGAATCTTCTTCCAGCGAGCCTCTAGCTAAGGACTGGCTATGGGTATGGGGTGGTACTAGTTCCTTTGACGACTGTTGCACCACCCGCCTGACCAGTGATTCCATCTGTTGTTCCCTCTCTCTAAACGCTTTGGCGCAACACTTGTCACAGAGTGATTTGCCCTCAGGAACGTGGGTCCCGCACCCCTAACAGGCTTTAAGTCTAGAGTGACTACCTTGGCGGTGGGAGTGGTGTGAAGAAGAATGCAAACTTCTTCCATGGTTCCGGCCTCTTGACGAGGACCTGTGGCGCCGTGAGCCAGATGAGGACTGTCTGCGCTGAGGACTGGCAGGGTCTCCACTTTTTGGATCTCAAGAGGACCGCTGGTGACCTGACCTGGGAGGGCTTTAATAGGACAAGACAAAGGAGAAGAGGAGAAGAACAACATGAACATATATAATGGGCACTCCAGAATATTCCCCGTGCGCCTCCCCCCTCCCCTCTGGCGCCCTGTACCTGTTAGGCAAGGGCTGCCCACATGAGGGCAGTGATTTATTCATCGCGAGGGGAGGACACAAGCGTCTGCCAAGAGGGAGAGAAAATTTTAGTAAGCCAGTCCAATCCACCTCCATCTTGCCTGGTGGAACCTGGTCTGTCACCCCCTGTCAAGAGGAATCCCCTCTCACCTGTGACAGGGCTTGGGGAAGTCGCCACACACTGCCCGCAGTCTTTCCCAAGACTGAACTGGGCTGGCAGCACTTTTGAATCTCCCGCCCCGACAGGCCACGCCTGCGCACCAGACGCTAAGACCGAAGCCTCGGCTTCCTGCGTCTGGGCTATCCAAGCCTCGCTATCGCGACCGGCCATTGCGCATGCGCGGAAGCACCCGTGGCCTGCATATGGGACAGAGCAGCACCATGGAACACAGGAGCATTCCAGACCACCATACAGGATAGATGGGGAAGCCCTGAGCTGGAAAGAAGGGAGACGAGACACCCCACCCCCCCAAAAAAACGATACTGCCATGGAGTATTCCAATACAGCCGCCTCTTCTGACACCCTGCCTTGCGTTTGCGCCTCCTTGGGAAAGCAGGCCACCTCTCCATGGCTTCTTCTGGCCTGAACGCCACTCACCTGCCGTAGCTGGTTACTGGGCGAAGGGGACACCACAAGCCTGATGTCTGCCCCGCACCTAAGGCTGGGAACAACGCTGCCCGGGACGCTGCTGACCTTGACTCCGGTAAGTCGCCTGCAATCGGGTCCATAGAGGAGGACAAAAAAAGGAACACACGGGCTGAACAGGGGGTCAAATTTATACATTATAGCGGCAACAGACATTAAAAGATACTACGAGGCAGTGGTATTATCAGGATTGGTGGAATGGAGTAAGATATAAGATGATAAAAAATGGGTGGAGTTAAAAAATCACTGAATAACATATACTTAAAAGAAAATATTTGGGTTTCACAAAAAGATAGGACACTGAACCAAACAACTCCGGATTTAACAGCAAACATGTTCCAGATTTGGGACAGAATACACAAACAGGCAAAATTATTGTATAATTCACCTTTAATTTCACTAGCAGGCACAATTTTTTTTAGACCAGGAAATTGGTCACAGTTTGGGGATTGGGTAGGGAATACACAGTTAAAGGATATTATAAAAAGGGAAAACTTCTTATATATCAAGAATTGATGCACAGAGGTGATATGATAAGACTGAACAAATGGAGGTATGCACAGCTAAAACATCTGGTGGCAAAACTACCACAACCCATAAGATCTGAAAAAGAACTGAACCCACTCGAAAGATTGCAACTCTCAAGAACCGGTTAAACACTGTATAACGCGGATCTATAAAATAATCACAGATGTGGCAGGGCTGGACATGACTCCATTCATAGCAAAATGGAAAGAGGAATTAGGGACAAAACTTACAGATTAACAAATAAAATTTTCAGAGCAGTACATAGCTGCTCAAAAGATATCCAGAGCATAAAAATTAATTACAAATGCCAGTGGTTGCACATAAATATCAATGTATACCATTATGTTGGAGAGGTTGTAATGAACATGGCACTATGGCTCATATATGGTGGAAGTGCCCAAGAGTAAAGGAATGTTGGGGAGGAGGTGAGGCAATATATAGCAGATATCACAGGAGAGGAAATTGCCAATGACCCGTGGAGCTGCCTCTTTCACAAAACAGATAAAACAATTAAACAATATAAGAATACATTGGTACCGTTCCTTTTAAATGCAAGGGAGCTATACCAAATAAATGGCTAGATCCAAACAAGCCTACCATAAGGGAATGGTTGGATAGAATTGACTACATATACAATATGGAGTACCTGGGTAGTGGAGAAAGAATTTTGCGCTGCAACCCCGCACCTATTCCTCGGATACCACAAAAGTGGGTCTGGTTATCTCCCTCCGCTTATGGGATGAACCCCAGGCATGAGCCCAGCGACTCCTGGAACAAGGAACCCCTGAAACGGTGGATCTAAGCCTCCTCTTCCGAGCCATGGCGGCGCTCTATGAGGACCCCCAACAGGCCACAACCGCAGAAGCAGCTCCCCATGCTCTCCAACAGGGTCACCGCATGGCGGAAGACTACACCACAGAGTTCCGGCGTTGGGCTGCCGATACAGCATGGACTGACGTGGCCCTCTGCTACCAATTCCTTTTGGGCCTGTCTGAGCCGCTGAAAGATGATTTGGCTCGGGTGGGGACACCTCAATCCCTCAAGGCCCTGATTGACCTGGCCATCCAGGTTGACCGCCGACTGCGGGAACGCAAGGCCAAATGGTCTGCCGGAAACAAGCCGGGGCTCATGCATACAGAGCACCCCCACACACCACTTACCCCCGAAGAGAGACACAGGCGTCTCAGCGATAATCTGTGCCTGTATTGTGAGGGTTCTGGGCATCGTGTCAGGACGTGCCCGGCTAAACGTCCCATCTCCCCAGAGGGAGCGGTCTTGTCCCTGCCCGACAAGGTTACACATCTGGTGCTTCCTTTGTCTCTGTAACTGCCCAACGGGAGTATCCAAGTACCAGCCATCCTGAACTCAGGCACCTGCAGCTGCTTCGTGGACCTATACTTTGCAGCACAACACCGGATTCCCCTTAGACCCAAGGCACACAGGATGGTCATCCGCCTGACCGACGGATCAATTATTAAGTCAGGTACAGGTCCTTTGCCCTGATACCTGAGCTGTTCCAGCGACTGGGCGCTGCTACCATTTTCTCCAAACTTGACCTCCATGAGGCATGTAACCTTATTCGCATCCAAGAGGGTGACGAATGGAAGACGGCCTTCAGAATGAGATTCGGCCACTACGAATATCTGATTATGCCGTTCGGGCTCTGCAACACCCCGGCCACCTTTCAACACCTGGTGAACAATGTATTCAGGGATTATCTAGACCAGTTCGTCATAGTCTACCTGGATGACATTCTCGTCGTCTCGTCATCCCTGGAAGAACACCGCAGGCACGTCAAGTGTGTCCTGGAGCGGTTACGACAACACGGACTATATGCAAAAGCCAACAAGCATCTGTTTGAACGTTCCAGCATCCCTTTCTTGGGCCTCATCATCTCTGTCTCAGGAGTTACTATGGACCCACAAAAGGTCTCTGCTATCCTGGACTGGCCTGCACCAGTAGATAAGAAAGGGGTGCAAAGGTTCGTAGGCTTTGCAAATTTTTATCAAAAATGTATTAAGGGGATTTCCGCTGTAATTGCCCCCATCACTCAGCTTACGAAGCAGGATTGCCGCTTCAAGTGGACTCCTGAGGCTCAAGAGGCCTTCCTGATGCTCAAGAAGCTATTCACGTTGACTCCTATCCTGAAACATCCGGATCCAGCCTTGCCCTATACCCTGGAGGTGGATGCCTCAGAGACCACGGTGGGGGCGGTCCTGTCTCAAAGACGAGGCCCCAAGGCTTCCCTTCACCCCATCGCATTCTTTTCTTGGAAGCTCTCACCACCAGAGACCAACTATGATGTTGTGGATCAAGAGCTGTTAGCAATCAAATCCGCCTTGCAGGAATGGCTGTACTTGTTGGAGGGAGCCGCACACCCTGTTCTGGTCGTTACTGACCACAAGAACCTTGAGTACCTCCGGACTGCAAAAAGACTCAAACCCGTCAGGTACAATTGGCACTCTTTTTATCAAGGTTTCAACTCCACATCACCTACAGGCCTGGGTTGAAGAATACTAAAGCAGATGTTCTGTCCAGGATGTTCTGCCAATCCGGAAATCTGGCCCCACCGGATACCATTCTTCCTGTCCAGAGCTTCCTGTTGTCACAAGAGGACCTGCTATCTCGGCTCAGGCGGGCTCTAACCAACCTCACCACACCACCTGACTCTCGACTGATACTGAAAGACGGGCTGTGGTGGTACCGTGACAGAGTCTTCATTCCCGAGTAACTACACTTAACCGTCCTTGAACTTTGTCACAATTACAAACTGGCCGGGCACTTTGGCAGTCGCAAGACACTTGAACTGGTGTCACTCTCCTTTTGGTGGCCCTCTGCTGGAGAGGACTGTAAGGATTACGCCAGTGCCTGTCCAGTCTGCGCTCAAAACAAGACAAGTAGGACCAAAGCTTGGGGTCTACTAAACCCACTCCCCATTCCTGAGCGCCCATGGTCCCTCAAATCCATGGACTTTATAGTCGAGTTGCCGCCCTCTGCCGGATTCAAGTCCATCTTTGTGGACCTGATACTGGATGTGACGTGAGAGGCGGCTGCATGCCGATTTTTACCTGTTTATAGCTGTTTTTATAAATTTTTAATGTAAGCATTTACTATTTAATAAACCATTGCTTAAATACTACACCATGAGAGTCCCTTCCATTTAACCCTTTATGTCCTGCTGACCATATCTGAGCGCTGGAGATTTAAACACACCAAAGCCACAGGAAAAGAGTGTACAGACCTATATTGACTGATTCCTTCGCTGACATCAAAGATATTACAGCTTAACCACTTCAAGACCGAGCCTGTTTTTTGGGTTCGGTGTTCACGAGTTAAAACCATTTTTTTTGCTATAAAATTACTTAGAACCCCTAAAAATTATATATATTTTTTTCTAACACCCTAGAGAATAAAATGGCGGCCGTTGCAAAACTTTACGTCACACCGTATTTGCGCAGTGGTCTACAAGCGCAATTTTTTAAAAAAAAAATCAGTTTTATGAGTTAAAAAATAAGACAACAGTAATGTTAGGCCAATTTTTTTCCATATTGTGAAATATAATGTTATGCTGAGTAAAATTATACCCAACATGTCATGCTTCAAAATTGCGTCCGCTCGCAAAATGGCGACAAACTTTGCAACATAAAAATCTCCATTGGTGACGTTTTTAAATTCTACAGGTTAGCATTTTTGAGTTACAGAGGAGTTCTAGTGCTAGAATTATTGCTCTCACTCTAACGATCGTGGTGATACCTCACATGTGTGGTTTGAAGACCGTTTTCATATGTGTATGAGTTTGCTTCTGCGCACGAGCTCGCAGGGACGGGGCAGGGCGCTTTACATTTTTTTTTTTTTTTAATTATTTATTTTACTTTTTAATTTTTATTTTTATTTGATCACTTTTAGTCCTATTACAAGAAATGTAAACATTCCTTGTAATAGAAAAAAGCATGCCAGGACCTCCTAAATATGAGATCTGTGGTCAAAAAGACCTCAGATCTCATATTTACACTTTAAAGCAAAAAAAAAAATATTTGAAAAAATGACATTACAAAAAAAATGGGCCCTTTAAGACCGTTGAGTGGAAGTGACTTGTAACGTCGCTTCCGCCCTGCCATGTTTTGGAGTCGGGTGAACGGCTTCAGACGCTCATTCGGCTCACGGACACTGGGGGGGGGGGCAGACGCTATAATCTCCGCCGCTTGAGAACATTCAGCTGCAATTATACAATCAGTCATAAGATGTCATGCTTTCAGCCCATACTGTTGCTCACCACGGTCCCCAACACACACACTAAGAGATCGGCTTGAAGTGATCCACATCGCTTAGTATTCCATGTCTGAGCTAAAAAGGAATCAATTACTTGGACCAATCCTGCACCATTGCATACCTGGCCAGTGTTCTTGCGGAGGAACAAAGCAATCTATGTACCAGCTAAACACCTCCATCTGATGTATTCACATAATTGGGTATAATTATATATTTCATCTACCTAGGCCAGGGTGCACATCTTGCCACCTCTTCTTCACTCCAGGCATCCCCCTCATAGGAACCACACTAGCTGAGCTAAGTCTATTCCCTGTATTGTTCCTATTATATAGGGTGTTGGCCCGATGGATGTATTGACCTTGCTTCAATACATGTTTAGGGAGGCCAAAAAAAAAAACACCCCTCCCAAAATAGTGATCCAAGGTGGTTCTATGGTTCCAAGAATACTACATTCAGGGTTGAGTCCATTCGGCACCATAGTGTCCAGAAGATAGATCCACATCTTCTTCTTCTGGAGCAATATGGTGTCGAAGTCCCCCCTCCTCTCTGGCAGTTGAAGGGCATAAATTCCCTTCACCCTCATTAAGGTTGGGTTGCCCTGATGAAACTGATGTAAATGTATAGCAAGGGGTCTCTCATCACCATCTTTGTAATTTTCAATGCTGCTGATGTGTTCTGCTATACACACTCTTAATGGTCTTTTTGTTTTTCCCATATAGGCTTTCTCACAGGGACATGTAATCATGTAGATGACCCTGGGGGTAAGGCAATTGATAAAATGTCTTATCTTGTATTTTCTGGAATTTTTTGCATTGGAGAAACAGGCCGTTTTATCCACCAATGCAACTGTGCATACCCAGTTTTATGGTTTGAGGGGTAAGCCAGTTAGGAGTACCTGTCCTCCGATACTCAGAATGTACCAGGCTATCATTTAGGTTCCTTGCCCTTTTTGCCACTAGGATGGGACGAGGTCTGACAATCTCCCATAGAAGAGGAATTCTAGTTAGAAGATTCCAATGTTTGGCCATCGTTTGTCGCACCTGCTCCCACTGTGCCCCAAATTTGGTTATCATTCTAACTGGTGGGTGTAGGGTGGGGGTCACTTCCAATGGTGCATCACCGCCCTTCAAGAGATCTCTCCTTTCACATTTGTTGGCCTTGGCTCTAGCTCTTCTAAAATTTTTATGGGAATACCCCCTTTCCCGAAACCACCTGTATACCTCATCAGCCTCCTTCATGTATTGTGAGGAAGAGGAACAATTCCTGCGAACTCGTCATGAACTGTCCCACTGGGATCCTTCTTAACAAAGAAAGAGGGTGATGGCTCCCTGCCTGGTGTAAAGTATTAGCTGCAGTGTCTTTACAGTATATTTGGGTTTCGAGTACTCCTTCGCTGACATTAAACCTAATGTCCAGAAAAGAGAGTGCTTAATCAAAAGAAAACATGAGCTTAATATTACGGATGTTATCATTAAGCTCATCAAGGAACCGGTTTAGCTGGTCTGGGGTGCCCCCCCAGAGCATGAATACATCATCGATGTATCAAACCCACAATTTACAGTGGGCCCGATACATCGAGGAACAGTATATCACCTCTTCCTCCCATAGTCCCAAGTGCAGGCACGCGTACACGGGCCCCCAAGGTGCGCCCATCGTGGTTCCTCTCAATTGCTGGTAATAACTGCCAAGGAACTGAAAGAAATTGTGAGTCAGCATGAACTTGAGCAACTCAATTACAAATTCATTGTGTGCCCCCAACCCAGGAAACTTCCTCTCAAAAAAATGGGCCACCGCCCTGAGTCCCCACTGGTGGGGAATTGAAGTGTAAAGGGACTCAACATCAATCCCCAACAGTAGGGTGTCTGGCGGAACCAGTAGGTCCTGGACTTTGACCAAAACATCCCTTGTGTCCTGCACGAAGGACGGTAGGTCAACCACCAGTTCTTTAATTAGCCTATCCACAAATTTACCCGTTCTTTCCAAAGGTCCCTTGATAGCAGACACTATTGGCCTCCCAAGTGGATTTGATAAGCTTTTGTAGATCTTGGGGATTATATAGAAGGTGGGGGTATTGAAAGACGCCACCCTTAAATATCTCCATTCTTTCTTGACGGATGCACCGGTGGCTTCTGGAGCTCTGGGGAAGTGGACAGCGGGAAGAGCCGAGCATCACCAGTGTGATGGAGGAGCCGACAGGGGGCGTGGCTTGTGATGGTGAGCGTTCGGAGCATACGTGCTTCTTCCTCAGGCCTCCCGACCTGACCCAGATGATGTGGCTATAACTCCTGTGAGTGCAACCACTATTAAAGTGTTACCTTTTACCCGATACTACACTCAGATTGGCGTTGCTTCTCTCTTGTTGCTATTACTTCCACAGAGCTGCTTCTTACTCTGACCAGCTGGCTCCCTCTCTACCTAAGGATTTTATTGTGGTGCTAGTCTTTCCAGTCACTTTCATAGCACTGCCACATCCCCTCATATAACCAGGCAGTAGTCCCCCACCTCCCCAGTCCACTACAGGGAGGTGATCAGGTGAGGCAGAGTCAGCACAGACCACACTCCTGGGGCCCAAGATGGCTTTAGCAGCAGAAAGGGGAGATTGAGGCTTGTAAAATGGTGGCTGTCACTGGGTCTCAGTAGGCCGTAGCCAGGGCAGCGAATTGGCGTGGCCGACAAGCCCCAAAACTGCAGCAGGAGGGCTAGGATGGGAGAGGGAGTCCTAAGGCAGTCAGTCTGGAACACCGGCTGGAGGGATAGCAGAGTCTTTAGGCATGCCGGTGGATTAAGGCCATAAAGATGGCAGCGGCTGTGGAGAGATGGGCACTGCAGCGGCCTTGATAGTTCCACGAGCGGGTGTCAGCGCAGCTCAATTTTCAGCTTAGGATGAAGCAGGGAGTGTAGAGGGACGGTCAGGAGGGTTTGTAGCGCTCACCGGCTGGTTGGTGCACAGATGGAGCTGGATGAGGCAGAGGGATCCTGGAGCTCCTCTGTCTGTCACTGTACACGTCAGGCCATGCCCCCTACAAATTTTTTTTAGTCCTCAGCACCCAGGGCTGTCAGCTTCAACATTGGCAGCATCTGTATCAAATGGTGGATTATCTAGTGGTGAAAACAAACATGGAGAGCTTTCCAGTAGACAATCCACTGGGTTTCTGGGTAATGAGAATAGACCACTGGCCAGAATTTTTCCCAGTTGAGATGCTGGATGCCCTGCATCCAGCGTGCTTTCTGAAAAGGCATTCAGTGCTGCCGGAGGTTTTGTGACAGATAAAAGATTGTGTCTGTCCACAGACTCCATTGTCCAGCTGACATTTGTAGAAATGAATCAGTCCTGGATTTGCAGCAGCTATCAAGCCCCTGATGCCGAAGTCATTGATTGTGTTATTGGGATCTTGAATCTCTACAAGACTGTCTAGGCTGCCTAGCTTTGTGGTGTTGATTTTATCTTGAATAATTTTTGGTATAGGTTTCATGGGCACAATTAACACCCAAGGACTAATTTTTCCGCACCTATTTGACAGGTGCATCAAATTATTTTTTTTTACAGCAAGGCCAATTCTTGCTTTCATCAAGAGTACCTCAAGATGGTTACAGGGTGTAGGCACCAACAACAAAGATCATTTTTTTAGCAACTGTGTGACCGGCATCAAATTACATTTTTACAGCAAAGCCAATTCTTGCTTTCATTAAGAGTACCCCTAGAAGGTTATGGGGTGAGTGCACAAACAACCCCCAAAGACCAGTTTTTCCACAGCTGTTTGATAGGGGAGTCAAATTAATTTTTTTTTATAGCAAGGCTAGCTCTTGCTTTTATTAGGACTACCTCTAGAAGGTTACAAGTTGAAGGCACCAACACCCAAAGAGCAATTTTTCTGCAACTGTGTGACAGGGACATCAAATTTAAATTGTTTACAGCAAGGCCAATTTTTGCTTTCATCAAGACTACCTCTGGAAGGTTTCAGGGTGAAGACACCAACACGAAAGACCAATTTTCCGCAACTGTGTAACAGGGGAGTCAAATTTTAATTTTTTACAGGAAGGCCAATTCTTCCTTTCATCAAGACTACCTTAGAAGGTTACGGGGTAAAGGCACCAACAACACCTAAAGACCAATTTTTCTGCAACTGTGTGACAGGGGCATCAAATTAATTTTTTTTACAGCAAGGCCAATTCTTGCTTCCATCAAGACTACCTCTATAGGGTTATGGTGTGAAGGCTCCACCAACACCCAAAGCCCAATTTTTCCGTACCTGTTACTTCTAATCAAAGTATGCAAAAGAGTCCTCAGACTTTATCTAAAAAAATTGTTACTCTTGGCCTGAGTGTACTATAATTTGGCTTCTTCACATAAGGCTTACTCACTGTGGCGCAAAACTTTGTTATTTCTATTCAAAGTCTGCCAAAGAGACACCAGAATTTATCCAAAAAATCTCTAGTACCTGTGCCCCCATACCCTTTTTATGGCCAATAACTTGCACACAAGCCTTCAAAATGAGACTTCAATGGGGTTTGTCGTTCGGGTCCAAACTTTTGCGATGTTCGAGAGTCCAGGCATTATCCAAACTGAGGGGTTTTGGGCCCATCTCTACTTATAATTACAGAACAAAGTCTTACCCTGTCTAGGGTTAAAATGTGTGTTTATAATATTGTGCTTATTGCTTTTATTGGTGCAATGAACAGGTACACTGCAATATATCAAGTACACTATCTATAGATGAGAATTTTGCATGTAATTAATAATATATTACATTCCAGCATGCAGAAGAACCAATAGGAAACCATTATAAATAAGCAGTCCAAGAAATGCCTAGATGACAACTTAAGCTGTTATGTGTCAAACAGTAAAAAGTGGGGTTCTTTTTTTTTTTTTAAACTGAATATCTGGTCTAATGTTCAGTTTATTTTAAATATCAAAACATGATAAAAAAGATAGGAATAATATGGGTTTGGTTTTCTTTAAAAAAAGGGGCAACTACAGTATATGTACTGTATATACTGTAGCTAAAGTAAGAATGAAAAGAAACCATTTACTTTTACTCTTACTGTAGCTGTAGCCCACAGTGTCATCTGATGTAGCTGAACAATACGCTATAATGATGTTGCAGCATGCTTCTTCTGGGGACTCTTAAATCTCATACACTCACATCCCCTATTCATCTCTGCTACCACATGACCTGAACCACGATTTCCATGTTTAATGAAGGAATCAGTAGAGACAACAGCTTCCTGGCAGCATGAAAGACACATGAATATCGCACACTGGAACAAGAAGAAAGTACATTAGCTTTTGAAAGAACAGATGTTTTCTGTGACAAATTGAAAGCTTAAACCTCAATGAGAGGTACATGCCCTTGATTTTTCAACACAATGATTAACCCTCTCACTGTCTTCCCCAATGCTGCTGAAAATGAAGATGCGTATGCTACAGACTTACTATCCCCATTAGACAAGCAATTTGTTTGGCCATGTCAATTTGTGTGGCGAGTTTACATTAATATGGTTATACCATTTACACAATTCATGAACATTTTTAAACTACTGGCTGGTAGTCTGAGCTGCAAAACACTTTTTATCTTTAAGAATTCTCAGTAGCACGTGCGCTAGCACAAAGAAAAATGATGCTAATCACCTAGCTCCAGCGTTAGCCGCTCTCCTGCATGCTTGACAAATAGCTGTTGATATTTTCATTGACTAATTAATTTTATAAGATATTTTTATAGGCCACTCTTCTCTGTTGCAGAAATAATAACTGTCACTGAAGCACAATTAAATCTACACTTTTTGAATAGACTCTATTTATTAAAGAATGTCAACTTTATTCAGGGACCATGTGATAATGTACAGATAAATAGGTCTGTGACATATTTTCACAATGATTACAATTTAAGGACATTTCTATGTTTCATTGTAATGTCTTGCTAGCGAGATAAGTAAACTAAATCTGACAGAAATAGATTGATCCCAATATATTTGATTCATATGTCTATGAATTGGTACACTCAGGGCTATAAAAATAAAGTGGTAGGGGGCGTGGCTTGCGCGCGCTAGCTGATGGCCGCTTAAGCAGAGAGCTCTTGGCTGAACCGGAGACAAATCGACTCACGGAGCAGACACCCGCCGTGGGAACGGCTCAAAAGTACACGAGGATGTCCTCTAACTATCCCGCAACCGCACAGCGCAAAAGAACAGAGGCCAAGTCGGTTCTCGAGAGACGAATTCGCCGGTAGTCGATCGCGCGCGTTCGGTGCGGGGGATGGTGAAATAAAAATATCGGGACTCACATGGTTAAGTATCTGTATACTTAGTTTATATAACCCTAGTTAGATAAAGACAGTCTAAATCAAATGAATAGAGCGATCGTTCTGTAATGTTACTTTGTATCTTTACAGGAATTTAACATTAGTAACACTTTTATACAGTGTCTGGATAAATAGACATGTAATAGTGTACCAGGGACTTATTTCAACTGTAAGAAATTATTTATCTCAGATAAGTTTTTCACATCTAAATTAACACGAAGTCA